>JAMGZD010000008.1:1800000-2187927 GCA_024713855.1 Morchella sp. 2016-41 | reverse complement strand
TAACTAACCCTAACTAACCCTAACTAACCCTAACTAACCCTAACTAACCCTAACTAACCCTAACTAACCCTAACTAACCCTAACTAACCCTAACTAAGCCTAACTAACCCTAACTAACCCTAACTAACCCTAACCCTAACCCTAACCCTAACTAACCCTACCTAACCCTAGCTAACCCTAGCTAACCCTATCTAGCCCTATCTAGCCCTAACTAACCCTAACTGACTAACCCTAACTAACCCTAAACTAACCCTAAACTAACCCTAACTTGGCCTAAGAAATCCGCTGGGCTACCTGCTGCCATTTCTCCAACCCCGTGATCTTCCTGCTGCCTGCCTGCTCCCCGCTGAGTTCACTGCTGATCTCTTTACCACTTGCTCTTTGCCCTCCTAGTTTCCTGCCAGATGAGCTGCCCGCTGATCTGCCTGCCACTTAGCTGCCTACTGCCTGCCCTCCAGCCCGCTGACCTACCTGCTCCCTGCCCTCCTGCACATGTTGAGCTCCCCACTGAGCTTTCTGCCCAGTGAGCTTCACTACTCGTGAGCTCTTTTCATTTCCTCCCGACAGCTATGTTCCCACGGCTCCCGCTGAACTACGTACCCACTGAGCGCCCTGCTGAGCACCCTCCTGAGGTTCCTGCCAGCTGTGCACCCACTGAGCTGCGTACGCGCTAAGCTGCCTGCTGACCTGCCTGCCGCCTGCCCTCCAGTCCGCTGACCTGCCCCCCTGCTCTCTGACCTGCCCCGCTGCCCTTCGCCCTGCTGAATTGCCCGGTGAGCTGTGTGTTGACCTGAATTCCAACAGAGCTGAGCTAGACGCCGAGCTACCTGCCTGATGAGCTTCCCCCTGTGCTGCGTACCCGCTAAGCTTTGAGACGAGCTCGCCACCAGCTGTCTGCCTGCTGAGCTCCCCGCTGACCTGCCTACTGCCTGCCCTCAAGTCGCTGCACCTGGCCTCCTCCCTGCTGACCCGCCCAGTAAGCTGCCTGTTGAGCTACCTGTCCTTCTGTCCGCTGAGCTCGCCACTGGACGGCTTGTTATCCTGTCCACTGTCCTTGCCACACGGTCGGCACTTTCGATTGCGACCACCATTCTTACCGAGTTGGCAACCCCAACGCACCACTCTCAACTGAGGCGGCCCGCTCCCCTCACCCACTTAATACTAGTCTCCCAAGACCACCCCTCAACACCACGGTTGGCACTTTCGATTGCAACCCACCACTCCTACCCGCTTTGCTGCCTGACAAGCAGATGCCCAAGGCACCATTCTTGACCCACCCCCCCTCGCTTTCACCCCTGACGCTGTTGCGGTTGGCATTTCCTGCCTTCGTGCGCGTGGTTTTTCCCAGTCCTGTTAAGGTTCGTCCACAGATACGACACCCGGGAAACGTTGGTAATGATGCCGTTTCAGGTTGAACGACATTTTTAGGATCATGCTCAATTATATGTAGTTGACGGAGAAGTTTGGGGTTTATTCTTACGACGGGAAGGTTTCTTTGTTTGTCACTTAGTCTCTGCTTACCTGTACCTCGCGTTATTTCCCCCTCTTCGTGGGATCCATTCTTGTGACGCGGCCATTGAGTCGTTTGCTACTTTATCTTTTCCTTTGTCTCGCGTTGCTTGGGTTAATCGGCGGTAGTTGTAGTTCGGGTAGTATAGTTGCGCGATAAGCTTCGGCTTCCATGTGAATATAAAGTTCTTCTTCTTCTTCTTGTATGTTAAGGAATACGAAGTCTTTTTTCCTCTATAGTCTATAGTCTACGATCTTTTGGTCTCATCGGCCAAAAGAGTTTTACGGTTTCTCGTTAGCTTAGAGTCTACCTCTAAGCCCCTTTGCTTAGGCTATGTTCCTTGGACCTCCTCTGTTTCGCCTACGGGCCCCACGTAACATAAATGTGGCTTGAGCTTCGGCTGTCCATGCCCATAAAACGTCTTTCCTTGTCAACCTACTCAGCGGTGTGGCTAGCTCTGAAAAGCCGTATCTGAACCGGCGGTAAAAGTTGGCTAATCCAAGGAATGCTTGCACGTCCTTGACCGTCTTGGGGACTGTCCTGTTCTTCATGGTTTCGACCTTCTTGTGGTCCATTCAGATACCATTGGGTTTGATGATGAGGCCGAGTTAGGTGGTGCTCTGTGTGTGAAACTCGCATTTCTCTGGTTTCAATAGTATCTCGTTTGCCTTTAGTGCCTCTAGGACCTTTTCGACCTGTGCTTATCAGCAAAAAATTTGGTTCGGTCTGACGTGCTTGGGCGTACCCAGGCGCACCAGGTGCCATTGGGCGCATCAGGCGCATGAGAAGTTTTCTTACCTGCATCCATACGCCCTGGCGTAAAAAGATATCGTCGCGACGGGAACGGGAGAGATTCTCTCCCGTTCCCGTCGCGGAGTCGTCTTTTGGTCAAAAGACGAGTTCGTCTTTTGACCAAATTATGTCGTCTTTGACCCCAAAACGAACACCGGGTCCACACCTACGTAGCTTTTGCCCGGTTAACGGCTTTCGCTAGCACATTTCGCTGGCAGAATGAGGTCACTCGGCAATCGGTACATAGACTAGGACACCAGTTCCGCTCAAATGTCACGCTTTATTGATCCACATGTCTACGTAATTCTATATATTTGCTAGCGACCCACCTGCCTCCGGCGCCCACCTACCTCCGCTACTCCTGCCCCCACCGACCTCCTGCCCGTTGAGCTGTGCGCTGAGCTCGCCGCTGACCTGCCTGCGTACCCTCCTGCGCGCTGAGCTGCCTCCCCGCTGCCTCCCCGATGAGCTGCCTCCCCGGTGAGCTGCCTCCCCGCTGAGCTGCACCCCCGCTGAGCTCCCCGCTGAGCTGCCTGCCTGCCCTCACCTCCCTGCTGCCTGCCTTCCTGCCCGCTGACCTGCCTGTGGGGTAGGTGTCCAATTCGTGCAGTATTTGATGACCGGTAGGTGTCGATTCGCTGCCTGGGGTGTCCATTTGGTGCAGTATTCGTGACTGGTAGGTGTCGATTCGCTGCCTGTCCATTTGATGCAGTATTTGTGACTGGTAGGTGTCGATTCGCTGCCCGGGGTGTCCAAATTGTGCAGTATTCGCTGCCTAGGAGGTGTCTACTTGGTGCAGTATTCTGTGACTGGTAGGTGCAGGATTCGGTGCCTCGGAGGTGCCTAAATCGTGCAGTATTCGCTGCCTAGGAAGTGTCCAAATCGTGCAGTATTCGGTGCCTAGGAGGTGTCCAAATCGTGCAGTATTCGGTGCCTGGTAGGTGTCCAAATCGTCCAGTATTCGGTGCCTAGTAGGTGTCGAAACCGTCCAGTATTTGGAGCCTAGTAGGTGTCAGTAAAGGCGTCAAAATGCAGAGGAAGGTAAATACGTATCCAGGCGCTGATACGGGTAGGAGGTAGGCGTCGATACAGGCAGGAGGTCGGTACAGGTAGGAGGTAGGTGTCGATACAGGTAGGAGGTGAGGTAGGAGGTGAGGTAGTTTCATGGATCGATTGGTGCGCCGCGAGGAATGAAGGAGTTGGGTTAGTAATAGATGTTCTTTCATGTTTGTTGTGTTCGGGTGGAAAACTCTGTCGGTTACGCGATCGTGGGTCGTCAGGATTAGTCATCGGTGGATTTCCTTTAGTATATTAGGAGGCTTCTCCCTCGCTTAGTTCTGTTCTTCTTCTTCTTTCCTTAAGCAACGTCTTCTACTGTAACTATACTCAATACTATCGCTCGTCTTCGCTTGTCATATCACGCTAGGTGAAACCACTTCTATATTACGCTGATACTTCCCTTCTAACGAAGGCCGCTGGAACTCGCCTACGCTGATACCCCTCTTCTAACGAAGACCGTTGCACCTCGCTTGACTCACTCGACAGCTACTACTGTCGCACCTCGTACCCTGCGGAACATTCGCACGACACCGCCCCTTGAGATTACGTTGCTTCGTCATCCGCACCGTACGCTATCGCCGAACCCACACAACAACAAACATAACCACGCCATAATGGCGTCCGAAGACACCTGGGAATACGTTCCCCAACCCGAGTGGCCAACACTCGCCGAATCGCTGCCCCTCGTCCCACACGGACCATACCCGCTACCAACGCCGGCCAAAACTTATTTCACCACCCGCTCCTGGCGCACCATCCGCGCTCTCCACCGCAAACGAGATTATTGCTATCTCGTCCTCTTCAAACGCTCATCCAGAGTAGAGGTAGCCAACCTTCTGGGGCCCCGACCCTACGGCGCAGACATCGACCTCGCCCGCCACTCCGGCAAGTACGACCTCAATCACGAGTGTCGCTTTGCCACAACCACCACCGGGTATGAACTCGGACACATCGCCGCCGCCTCCTCAGGCCCAACCCAAGACGAGACAATCATCGACCGATGCACGCGCTACGGCGCCAACACCAACTCCACCCTCGTCGCTCGCCTCCAGACATTCCTGGAAATCTATGGCCCACTCCCGGAAGACGGAGACTGTGGGCACGAACTCACTGAGGCTCACGACCTCCTCACCGCATGCCTCTCTGCCCTCACCGCCGCCACCCAACCCACGCCCGAACCTACCACCCCCGCTGAGGTCGAGGACCTCCAACAAGCACTGGAGGACGCCCAACTCGACAAGCTCGACGCCCAGGACCAAGTGGAGGAACTACAAGCCTCCCTTAAGGCCATCGGGGAAGAACTCGAGGATGCACAGGTTGAGGCCAGGATGGCTTGGGATCAAGTCAGCGAACTGCAAGCCGCCCGCTCCCGACCCCCAGCACCGCCCAAACCCAAACGCCGCCCCACCAAGGCCCACTCCGTGGCCGACTGGAGATCATCCGCCGCACCTCTCGCCGCCCCCACACCCGCCGTCCACCCACCTATCACCATCGTACCCAACTCACAATCGGCTTTAAAAGCCAAGCCCCTTTGGTAGACATTGGCACATCAGCAAAAAATTTGGTTCGGTCTGACGTGCTTAGGCGTACCCAGGCGCACCAGGCGCACCAGGCGCATGAGAGGTTTTCTTACCTGCATCCATACGCCCCGGCGCAAAACGATATCGTCGCGACGGGAACGGGAGAGAATCTCTCCGCTCCCGTCGGAGTCGCCGCTTGCTCAAAAGACGAGTTCGTCTTTTGACCCCAAAACGAACACCGGGTCCACACCTGGGTAGCTTCTGCCCGGTTAACGGCTTTCGCTAGCACATTTCGCTGGCAGAATGAGGTCACTCGGCAATCGGTACATAGACTAGGACACCAGTTCCACGCAAATGTCACGTTTATTGATCCACATGTCTACGTAATTATATGTACATATTTCCAAGCACCCCACCCCCCTCCGCTTACTCCTGCCCCGGGCACTGCCCTCCTTGCATTGAGCTGTGGGCCCGCTGAGCTGCCCGCTGAGCTACCCGCTGAGCTGCCCGCTGAGCTGCCCGCTGAGCTACCCGCTGAGCTACCCGCTGAGCTACCCGCTGAGCTGCCCGCTGAGCTGCCCGCTGAGCTGCCCGCTACGCTGCCTGCCTGCCTCCTGCCCGCTGACCTGCCTGCTACCTGCCTCCTGCCCGCTGACCTGCCTACTGCCTGCCCTCCTGCCCGCTGACCTCCCTGCCTGTGGGTGTCCATTTGGTGCAGTATTGGTGACTGGTAGGTGTCGATTCGCTGCCTGGGGGTGTCCAAATCGTGTAGTATTTGGTGACTGGTCGGTGTCGATTCGCTGCCTGGGGGTGTCCAAATCGTGCAGTTTTGGTGACAGGTAGGTGTCGATTCGCTGCTTGGGGGTGTCCAAATCGTGCAGTTTTGGTGACAGGTAGGTGTCGATTCGCTGCTTGGGGGTGTCCATTTGGTGCAGTATTTGGTGACTGGTAGGTGTCCAAATCGTGCAGTATTTGGTGACAGGTAGGTGTCGATTCGCTGCCTGGGGGTGTCCAAATCGTGCAGTATTCGGTGACTGGTAGGTGTCGATTCGCTGCCTGGGGGTGTCCATTTGGTGCAGTATTCGCTGCCTAGGAGGTGTCCATTTGGTGCCTGGAGGTGTCCAAATCGTGCAGTATTCGGTGACTGGTAGGTGTCCAAATCGTGCAGTATTCGGTGACTGGTAGGTGTCGATTCGCTGCCTGGAGGTGTCCAAATCGTGCAGTATTCGGTGCCTGGTAGGTGTCCAAATCGTGCAGTATTCGGTGCCTGGTAGGTGTCCAAATCGTGCAGTATTCGGTGCCTGGTAGGTGTCCAAATCGTGCAGTATTCGGCGCCTGGTAGGTGTCCAAATCGTGCAGTATTCGGTGACTGGTAGGTGTCGATTCGCTGCCTGGAGGTGTCCAAATCGTGCAGTATTCGGTGACTGGTAGGTGTCCAAATCGTGCAGTATTCGGTGCCTGGTAGGTGTCCAAATCGTCCAGTATTTGGAGCCTGGTAGGTGTCGAAATCGTCCAGTATTTGGAGCCTAGTAGGTGTCAGTAAAGGCGTCAAAATGCAGAGGAAGGTAAATACGTATCTAGGCGTGGATACAGGCAGGAGGTAGGCGTCGATACTGGCAAGAGGTAGGAGGTGAGGTAGGAGGTGAGGTAGGAGGTGAGGTAGGAGGTGAGGTAGGAGGTGAGGTAGGAGGCGAGACAGGTAGGTAGGTATAGGTAGAGGTGGAGGTGTGGGTGGATCCTCGAGGTGTGGAGAAGAGTCAAATCTGACGTCATTAGCTAGCGGTATTAGCATTAGCGCCAGGACTTAGGCAAAATATCACATCCGCGCGACGTCAAAAGGCGTTAAAAGACGAGATATCATATTTGAGATGCATACTAGGCGTCAAAGACGAGATGTCATATTTCGACGCATACTAGGCGCCGAAAGACGACTTGTCACATTTGGGGGCTCCGGGAAGCGCGGGATGACCAAAAGACGAGTATTTGGGCGCAAAAGACGAGGTTTTGGTCGCAAAAGACGAATCGGTACGTCTGGACGTACGGTTCGTCTTGGCGGTTCGTTTTTTTTGCTGATGCAAACCAAAGGGGCAGAAGCCACCACCCACCATTCCTCCCTCGTCTGCGTTCGCTATCTCTGGTTTCTCGTTATCGTCTGCGGAGGATAAATTGGATGGGGATCACCTTGTTGCCGCGTGTAAAATCGTAAGCAACAACAAATCCATCCAAACCCACGCACTGATCGATAGCGGTTGCTCGGGGTTCGCGTTCATTGACGAGATCTTCGCACACCGCCACAACCTTACGCTGCTCCCCCGCATGTCACCCCGCACTCTCGAAGTCATAGATGGACGACCCATATCCTCTGGCCAAATCACCCATCTATGTTACCTACCGATGACCATCCACCACCACCATGAAACGGTCCCCTTCTTCGTCACCAAACTCGGCTCCTACCCCCTCGTACTTGGAATCCCCTGGCTACAACTACACGATGCCACACTAAGGTTCAAGGATAACAGCATACGGTTCGATTCCGACTACTGCAAGGGTAAGTGCAACACCTCCGAAGAAGCAGCCCCTGTCCAAGGAATTACCCCGCCACGCCGCTTCCACCTTGTCAGCTCCGCTGCCCTCTGCCGTTTCGCCCGTCGGGACAAATTACAAATCTTTAGCACAACCATGGAGGAACTCGACCAAGCAATCAGGGACGCCCCAAAGGATGACTGGAGGACCAAGGTGCCGACGCAATACAAAAGGTTCTACCATATGATGGACGAAGACTTCGCAAACGAAATGCCGCCATGCCGACCGTACGACCACAAGATCCCACTCAAGGAAGGAAAGGAACCCCCCTTCGGACCACTCTACGGTATGAGCCGTGATGAACTGATGGTCCTTAAAGAATACATCGAGGACAACCTAGCGAAAGGAACGATACAAGCTAGCTCTTCCCCCGCCGGTGCCCCTGTCCTTTTTGTTAAAAAAGCTGACGGATCCCTACGCCTTTGTGTCGATTACCGCGATTTAAACGAGCTAACGGTAAAGAACCGCTACCCGTTACCCCTTATCCGGGAAACCCTCGACCGCCTCTCCAAAGCCAAGTGGTACACCAAACTGGACCTTCGCCAGGGATATAATCAGATCCGTATGGCCGAAGGCGAAGAATGGAAAACAGCCTTCCGCACACGCTACGGTCACTTCGAGTATAAGGTAATGCCTTTCGGTCTCACCAACGCACCGGCCACCTTCCAACACTTCATCAACGACTGCGTCCGCGAATACCTCGACATCTTCTGCACAGCCTACCTCGACGATATCCTGATATACAGCGATACCCTCGAGGAACACCAAACCCACGTCGAGAAAGTCCTCGAAGCACTAAAGGCCAACGGAATACTGCTGAAACCGGAAAAATGCGAGTTCCACACACAGAGCACCACCTACCTCGGCCTCATTATCGAACCCAATGGCATCCGGATGGACCCCAAGAAAGTGGACGCCGTGCAGAATTGGACAGTCCCCAAGACGGTCAAAGACGTACAGGCATTTCTCGGATTTGCTAACTTCTATCGCCGGTTCATTTATGGGTTCTCGAATCTCGCCGCACCACTAAGCAAGCTAACGAAGAAGGATATGGCATGGGCATGGACAAGTGAAGCTCAGACCGCTGCTCAGGGCCCTCAAAGAAGCTTTTTACCACCGCCTCCCATCCTCGCCCACTTTGACCCTGGTATGAAATCATTGTGAAACTGACGCTTCAGACTACGTCTCCGCTGGCATACTTTCTCAATACGATGACACACACACCCTCCGGCCCGTCGCTTACTTCTCCAAGAAACATTCCCCCGCCGAGTGTAACTACGAGATTTACGATAAGGAACTATTGGCAATCATCCGATGCTTCGAGGAATGGCGCCCGGAACTAGAAGGTGCTGCACACCCAATCGCTGTCATATCAGATCACAAAAACCTCGAGTACTTCATGAGCACTAAACAGCTTAACCGAAGACAAGCACGCTGGGCTGAATATCTTTCACGGTTCAACTTCGTCATTAAATACAGACCGGGGAAACAAGGGGGAAAACCAGACGCATTGACAAGAAGATCAGGAGATCTCACTGGAGAGGGGGATGAAAGACGATTGCACCAGAGTCAGGTCGTTCTAAAGAAGGAAAATGTCGAAACTAAGCTAAGTTTGTTGGCGGGTTCTTTATCAAACGAACCCGCTGAAAAGAAAGCCTCACTGGACAAACTCTTTGATGAAGGATACGAAGCTGACCCATTCCCGCAAAGGATAATCGAGATGCGAAACAAGGGCAAGCAACAGTCGAAGGAAATATCACTCGCCGAATGCACAGAGAACGAAGGGCGACTACTCTACCGCGGAAACCTCTATGTCCCCGACTACGACCCCCTAAAGCTCAAAATCCTCAAGCTTTACCATGATGCCCCTTCTGCGGGACACCCGGGACGCGAGAAAACATTCGAGCTGATCAGTAGGGACTACTACTGGCCCCGCATGAGGGATTACATCGGTCGTTACGTACGGAACTGTCACACCTGCCGACGAAGCAAACCAAGCACCCACGGGGAACTTGGCCCTCCGACCCCTACCAATACCCGAGCAACCATGGCAGGAAGTATCAATGGACTTCGTCACCGGGCTACCGGAAAGCGAAGGGTACGATGCAATCATGGTAATCGTCGATAGACTAACAAAGATGCGACACCTCCTCCCCTGTAACACCACCGTCAACGCAGAAGATGTCGCCCAACTATACCTACGAAATGTGTGGAAACTTCACGGCATCCCCACGCATGTCACCTCTGATCGGGGTACGCAGTTCACCGCCAAATTCTGGAAAGAATTGTGTGGACACCTCGGAATCGAAGCAAGGATGTCCACTGCCTTCCACCCGGAAACCGATGGCCAAACCGAGAGACTCAACGCCGTGATGGAACAATACCTACGGGGCTACGTGTCTTACCAGCAAAACGATTGGGTCAAATGGCTCCCCATGGCCGAATTCTCTGCTAATAATCAGGTCTCCGCCTCCACGAAAGCCACGCACTTCTTCGCCAACTTCGGCTTCCACCCTCGGTTTACCGTAACGATCAACCCCACCGACAAGACGCCGCCCAGCCTCGATGCCAAAGACTTCGCTGGGAAGATGCTGGAACTCCACGAGTACCTACGTACCCACATTCGAACCGCCCAAGACCAACAAGAACAAGCCACCAATGCAAAGCGCACTCCCGCGCCTGTATATAACATCGGCGACATGGTCTTCGTTTCGGCCAAAAACATCCGTACCACCCGCAACTCAAGGAAGCTCGACTGGAAGAAACTTGGCCCGTTCCCTATCAAAACGGTAGTATCCCCATACGCCTACCGAGTCGACTTACCCCGGAGTATGAAGATGCACCCTGTCTTCCACATCTCATTGTTGGATCCCGCCGCACAGGACCCCGTACCGGGCCAGATTCAACCACCACCTCCACCCATTATCGTCGAGCAAGAGGAGGAGTACGAAATCGAAGAGATTCTGGATTCAAGGGAGACGAGGAACAACGGCTTACAATACTTCGTTAAGTGGACCGGATACACTGATCCCACCTGGGAACCCGCCTCATACCATGCCGATACCGCCGCCGTTGACACCTTCCACACACACTACCCCGGTAAGCCAGGGCCACTCAAAACGAAGGTTAAGGTTAAAGCTCGCAGGAGCTCGCGCTTGAAGGGAGGGCCTACTTTCATGGATCGATTGGTGCGCCGCGAGGAATGAAGGAGTTGGGTTAGTAATAGATGTTCTTTCATGTTTGTTGTGTTCGGGTGGAAAACTCTGTCGGTTACGCGATCGTGGGTCGTCGGGATTAGTCATCGGTGGATTTCCTTTAGTATATTAGGAGGCTTCTCCCTCGCTTAGTTCTGTTCTTCTTCTTCTTTCCTTAAGCAACGTCTTCTACTGTAACTATACTCAATACTATCGCTCGTCTTCGCTTAGCATATCACGCTAGGCGAAACCACTTCTATATTACGCTGATACTTCCCTTCTAACGAAGGCCGCTGGAACTCGCCTACGCTGATACCCCTCTTCTAACGAAGACCGTTGCACCTCGCTTGACTCACTCGACAGCTACTACTGTCGCACCTCGTACCCTGCGGAACATTCGCACGACACCGCCCCTTGAGAGGTAGGAGGTGAGGTAGGAGGTGAGGTAGGAGGTGAGGTAGGAGGCGAGGTAGGTAGGCATGGAGGTGGAGGTGGAGGTGGAGGTGTGGGTGGATCCTCACGGTGTGGAGAAAGCGTCAAATCTGACGTCATTAGCTAGCGGTATTAGCATTAGCGCCTGTACATAGGGAAAATATCACATCCGCGCGACGTCAAAAGGCGTTAAAAGACGAGATGTCATATTTGAGATGCATACTAGGCGTCAAAAGACGAGATGTCACATTTGGGACGCATACTAGGCGCCAAAAGACGACATGTCACATTTCAGAGCTCCGGGAAGCGCGGGATAACCAAAAGATGACTATTTGGGTGCAAAAGACGAGGTTTTGGTCGCAAAAGACGAATCGGTACGTCTGGACGTACAATTCGTCTTGGGAGATCTTTTTTTTTGCTGATGTCCAGAGGATGTCATTGGTGCGCTCAGGACCTCCGACGATATCTTTCAGATTTAGAATTCGGATCTCTAATGCCAATCGCCTGCCCCCGTAGTCCAGTATCTGCGTTGAAGTATTGACCTTGTTGGACGCTCTGTAAGCTTCTTTTACCTGCCGTACATGGGCAAGCTCGCTGACGTCTGTGGAGTATTGAGGAATGCTCCCAAAGCGCTCAACGTGCTCCCGGTAGTGCATTAAGACGTGCAATTTGATGAAGTTGAAGTGCGATCTTTCCCGAATCTCCCGGATCTCCTCTAAGCTTCGCTGGGTGCTCTGGGAGCCACTAACTGCTTTCGTTCGATCTCTTGCGTCCTTTAATGTCTTCTTGTATGCCCTGAATTCTAAAAAGACATCCTTGTGTTTATGGAAATCGTCGAGATAGCTCTCCATATAGTCCAGGGTGCTCGTTGTATGACTCCCATATTGCGCCATTAGGTGGAAGTCTATTAGACTTCGAACGCATTTCAAAGCTTTCGCGAAGTCGCTCCTGACAGCCACTCCCGGGTTCCTCAGAGCAACCGCGAGTGCTCCTAGAACGACCCGCCCCAGATTCCGCATCTCTTTCCCTTGCCATTGGGTGGTAGAACGATATGCTTTGTTTGGAACTGCCAGCCCAGGGTAAGGCGCAATCGAAGCCCAAGCGTTGTCGAACTCCTCCAATCGGTGATGCTTCTTCAGGAAGCCCTGAATCCACTCCATCATGTGTTTCAACATCCCCAGGTAGATATTGTGCAGTATGTCCGGTTTATTGAGATCGTACGGATTAACCCTCGGCATACCCCAGAAAGCATTGAAGAGTGTTTTGACGGATCTCGCAACAAGGTATTCCACCGGTTCTAGATTGCCCGGGTTCTCGCCAAATAGCTGTACCTTCTCCCTGTAGTCCTCGTGGTTGCGCATAGAGCTTCGACGAGTGCTCCCAAGATTGTGAAACTCCACCTCGCATCACGGGCAAGCACTAGTGCTGATGTTTTGCAAGTTTGAATGCTCGCTGATCGGCAATCCAGCCCGAGAGCACCGGGAAGCATAGTCGTTCGTAGCCGTCAGCGCATTTGATTAGCTCGCCCTCCTGAGAGCACTCGCGAATGCTTTGAAAGATCTCACCAAGAGCACGATGCAGTGCCATCTGACTGTGACGTCTTAAAACGGAGTGAACGAGTGTTGTGTTCTTTCCGAGCTTTGGTGGCACTGGTAGCAACCCGAGGAGAATGAATGAATGCCCTGTGGGCTTATTGCACACCGACAACTTGATGATCCCGATGGTAAGATAGATTGGCCAGGCTTTCTTGTCCCCGCTGAAATTTGTCAGATGTGTGCCATCCGACGCGCATATAATTGGTACGACAGTAGACCCCTCCGGTAACGTATTCTATCGAGAAAGTATTAGCGACTGCTTCTGGAACATTATCGAATGCTCATAGAGCACCTCACTGAATGCTCATAGAGAACCTCAAGTTGGCAGAGCGAGGCTTACGGACCTGTATCTCCCACCACCAATCTCCTGTATGCATTTCCCCGTACATTCGCTCACCGAATTCATTATGCTCCACCACGGGCACGTACACCAATGACTCTCGGAAGGCACGTTGCCCTAGAAGATATCGGACGACAACCATTGGATCGCGGTAGTAGTAGGAGATCTTCTCC
This sequence comes from Morchella sp. 2016-41, assembly GCA_024713855.1. Taxonomy (NCBI): domain Eukaryota; kingdom Fungi; phylum Ascomycota; class Pezizomycetes; order Pezizales; family Morchellaceae; genus Morchella; species Morchella sp. 2016-41. The sequence goes on along the minus strand of JAMGZD010000008.1, from coordinate 2,174,729 downwards.
CCCCCAATAACCACCTCCGAATGATTCCAGCTTGCCTTTCCCAGACGCTGCTCATTTCCTCCAACCTCTTGATAAAACCCCGCCCAGTGCTGTAGGAGCACTCGCCACTACTCGGATGAGCGTGTAGAAAGAAGCTATCGATGTTCCCCTGTGAGGCTTTAGATAGTGTGAAGTAGCGTGCCATTCTGAACTCACATGCTGACCGAAATGGGTGCCATGGGTTTTGAAGAAGACTCTGTGAGCACTCCTCGTAGTCCTCTGAGCGGTAAAGTTGCTCCCCAGCACCCTCGTAAACTGTCGTAGATGCCATATGCCCATTTGAATCGCCGCCTGCCTCCTCAATCACGAAATATGATTCGGATTCGAGGTCCGAATTGTTACCCAAATCTTGGTCGAACGTGTCGGACTCCGAATCGTAGTGCGTCTCTGAATAGCAATCGGGAATGCTCTCTGGGCTCTCGTCAGTGTCGTCGGGGGTTTCTGCTGATTGATCGTGCTCCAGCAGTGAATATCGATTTCCCAGCCATTCATCTGCTTCTAATGGATGGATCGTACGAAGATGTCTGTCAAAATTCGCGGAGGAGCTGTACCTCTTGCTGCAAAAAGGGCAAGACGATTTCATTGGACTCGAGAATTTGCAGTATGCCAAGGCGGAGGCTCTTTCCTGCAGGCGGTGCAGAGTGCTCTAGGAACGGTTTGTTAGCCAATGAGGCTCTCGCTGCCAAGCGGTAGTGCAGAGTTCTCTACGAGCGATTTGTCACCCACCCCATGCAGAGTGCTCGCTTAGCAGAGTGCTCGCCAAGTGATTGTATGCCGCGCTCGCACCTCCAGCATAGCAAGGCTGATTTGACGTCATACATCTCCAACGGAATACTGCAAACACAAACACGAGCATACAACGAGAGGAAACAACAGTCCCCACAATCATGCCACCAGCGATGCTCCGTTCTGCCCTCTCAGGATCCCCGCACTCTTACTGAGCACTCGCGGATGCTATTCAGACGATTGAGAAACCATTCTCAACGCGAAATTCAATACCAATATCGACTACGAGCTCAAAGAATACACACTCTCCGACTCGGCTTCATCGCGCACAGAGCCCCGATACCAACAAGAACAGGAACACCAACCCAACATCGGAATCCAATTGACATCATTGTTGGTACTACCGTCGGAGCATTCCCGAGTGCGCCTAGAGCATTTATCTACGTCATTCAATTGAATCAAACCACCAGAGTAGAATCTTCGAGTGCACCTAGAGCATTGATCTACGTCATCTATTGGAGCAAACATTCAGCACGGCTTGGAGCACCATTTGCAGCGCCGGTCGGAGCACTCGAGGGTGCCCGTATAGCACATGGGGGTGCTCCTATAGCACACGGGGGTGCTCTCGGAAGCATGATGAGCTCTGGAATAGCTGATTCTATTCGGTATAAGAGCACCCTTCTCCTCCTTCCAGATCGTGAGAGATTCCTTCCTAACCATCTTCCAGCGCTACCACTTCATACCCCTCACTGCTATCAAAGCTTTCAAGATATCTCTTGGAAGCGCATTCGTCTCACGTTTCAAGTTTACGGTTCAAGTTTCAAGTTTCAAGTTTCAAGTTTCAAGTTTTAAGTTCGAGCTTTCAAGCTGCACATCTAGCAATCATATATAAGATGGTATATCCTCCTTAATTCTATTGCTCTCAGAACCATACTCATCGAATATTTACATTCACTATAGGCGACCGCCCTCAGAGCACTCCACAGCGCTCACAGAAGAAGCGAGATCGCGATCCAGACACCGACGATTCAGAGACCAAAAAACGCCGAAAGAAGGAAAAGAAGAAGGAGAAGCAGAAGGAGAAGAAGAAGCAGGAGATAGAGGAGCAGAAGGCGCTTGAGATTTTGCAGAAGAAGGTCCAGGAGAGAGAGCAGAGGAAGGCGCAGAAGGAGAAAGAGAAGAAGGCGCAGAAGCAGAAAGAGAAGTCCTCACCTTCGTCGTCTCGTAAAAAGCAGGAAAGCATCCAGCCTATCCCAATAGAGATAGGAGAGACACCCCCGCCGCAGTCGTCGCGTTCCGAGAAGCACTCGCCACCGCCCTCTCAGCACTCAGGGATTTTCCCAAAGCAGTGGACGAAAGAAAGCAGCAGCGAAAGCAGTAGCGATAGCGATAGCGATAGCGATAGCGATAGCAAAAAAGGCAGCAAAAGCGGCAGCAAAAAAGGCAGCAAAAGCGGCAGCGACAGCGATAGCGACAGCGACAGCGATAGCAATAACGAGAAAGGGCAACCTGAAGTCGAGCCCCACAGAGGATATTCTGCAGCAGGCACAGCAGTAGGCCCAGCAGCACCCAAGCCCAAAAAGCGTTCAGTAGGCACAGCAGCAGGCCCAGCAGGCCCAGCAGTACCCAAGCCCAAAAAGCACTCAGCAGCAAGCCCAAAGCCCCAAAGAGAACGAACAGTTCAACAAGTCTCCAGCTTTTCCCCAGAGATAGGCAGCTCACCGCCACTACCACCGTCAGAGCCTGTCCGTCAAACCGAGCTCTCAGTTCGTGCCCCTGCTTCAAAAGCAGTCCCCAGTGCTTCACAGAGCTCTCAATTCTGACGTCCCCGTCGGATACCAATACCCAGTTCCCCTCCATCGGCAGAGCAGAGGCAAAGGACCCAAGATCGTGCCCCAAAAACTCCCCCGCGTGCTCGGTCAGCGTACGGCAATCCTCCAGAAGCATTCCCCGGTGCTGCAGTAGCATCGTCCCCAAGCTCTCGAAACTCTAAAGAGATGACTCAGGCAAATAAAGCGAAGATGACTTTAGGTTTGATCAACCTACCTAAAACGTACACTAACGTCCGCAACGACCTCAAGGCGGAGATGCACAACACCGGTTGGGTCAACAAAACCATTTCCGGAGCAGCAGCCTTCGATGCTCTCTGCCTCCATGTGTTGAGCACTCGCGCTCTCCGTGCGTTCCTCCCTATGTGGAATGGACCCAATAATGCACCTCGCAGAGCACTCGCCGACGCTTTGAAGTGGCTCATTGCCGATGTTGGGCAGAAGGAAAAGCTATCGAGGGGGCAGGGGAATCGCGAGTTTAGAGAAGTTGCTGACGAGAGTGATGAGGATGATGAGGACAGTGGCCGGCGCTCTAAGAAGCGTAAACGGGACCCAGTGTCCACCGATCTCGATAGACCGTCCATAATGGTCACGGTAGACCCGGATGCTCTGGGAGCATTCTCCGTAGTTGCCCCGCCCCGTATCTATGACTGGAACCATCGACGAAATCAGAATCCGTTCATTGGTATTCTGACAAAGATAATGTTTCCAGACCTCTGCAACTTGATAATGAAGCACACCCCAGCTGACAGAGCAATCAGGAGTATCTTGGGAGCACTCGACAACGTTCCACCGGCATCCAATCCTCCTGTTCGGCCAATGGAGGTCCAGATCACTGATTCGGAAGAGGTAGAGGGTTGGTTGAAGAATAGCGTTGGCAGGCCTAGGAGGATACTCGCGATTCTCCACAGAGCGGGCGCGGGTGCTAATTTGGGTGGTGCTGAAACACCCCCGCTGTCACGAGCATTCCCTCATATCGAGGAAGACGATTATACCATGCTTGATATTTCAGCAGAGGACTCTGACTACGAGGAGAGAAATCATCGCATTAATGCTAAAGGACTGAGGGTATATTTGCCCAGAACTGATGCCAGTAATCAAAGGCTAATCCAGACTCTTGTTAGACGTCGCGATAGACAGCAGGATGCTATCGACGACTTAGACCCCAAATACCTGAGGAAGTATCCTCTGGGTGTAGGGGTTGCTGACGCAAACTTTGCACAGGGAGTAATCTGGACGCCTGCCGGGATAGCAGCCAAGAGAGCTGCTGACGCACTCGCGGCTGCTGCTGGAGGAGGAGGTGGTGGTGGCGGTGGTAACCCTCCTCCGGGCGGTGGTGGTGGTAGTGGTGGTGGTGGTGGTGGTAATCCTCCTCCGGGCGGACCTCCTCCACCTCCTCCAGGCGGACCTCCGGGCGGTGGTGGTGGTGGTGGTGGTGGACCTTCTGGAGGCGGTGGTGGTGGCGGCGGTGGTGGTGGTGGTGGTGGCGGCGGTGGTGGTGGTGGTGGTGGACCTTCTGGAGGCGGTGGTGGTGGCGGTGGTGGTAGTGGTGGCGGGCATCATTAGTTTTCTTTGGTATAATCACTCGTTTCTCTTTCTGCTCAACGAATGCTTACCTCTGAATAGCGGTATGTATTGTTTTCTGAGCACTTGCGAGTGCTACTGGCATCATTACTTTGCTTTGATATATTCTCTCCTTTCTCTTTCTGCCGAACAATCGCTTACCTTTGAATACTGGTATGTTTTCTCTCAGCGCTGGCCAGTGCTCCTGGGATTGGGTTCGGTGCTATTTGATGTTTAGATTTTCTTTATCTGAATAGATATGTATCATCGTTTTAGATTTTCTTATATTAGATTAGATTTTTTATATTCGATTAGATTAGATTAGATTTCATTATGTTCTTCCATTTCTTCTTAATTGAATTGCAGTCGGTTCAAACTCCTATATTGCTCTCAGAGCACTCGTGTAACGGCGTACGGGCAGACTCCAGTCTGTCCTTGTTCCTGTTTCCTTGGCTCCGTTTCCTGTTCCCTTGGTTCCGTTTCCTGTCCTGTTTCTCGTTCTGTTTCCTGTTCCCCTGTTTCCTTGCTTCCTTGCTGTCGGGTCCTATCCCCGGCTGCAAGTCCTGTACCTTTCTGCCGGGTCACGTCCCTGGCAGAAAGCCCTGTTCTGTCATTCTGTCTTTCTCTGTCTCCTAGGTCAAGACTGTAAGGCGGTGGACGGGGGACCTCGGTTAGAGGTAGGTAACAGAGATACAGCGGGTGGCCTAAGCACACAACGGCGGTCGCTAGAACTTCGGATACGAGTTCTAAGCGAGGGGTGGTCGTACGTCGGTTAGGACTACGAGGCGAAACAGCGGGTACGATGCGGTACGATATGTAGAGAGATAACAGCGTTTTATTGATAGTAACAGCGGCTCCGAAGAGGAAAGAAACAGCGATAGAAAGACAAAGTATACGTTCACCTATTTACTAGTAAGGTTGAACAAGGAGAGAAGGAAAGAAAGACAAAGGAGACGACGAGCGATATATATACAATGCAACATGACTAATCCGCATATGAAAACTCTTCCCTGTCCCTTCCTTCCGATTCCATCCCTTTCCAACCCGACTCTTGGCACGCCGTGACATAAAGTACCCTCCTCCTTCAGGCCTGACTCCTGTTAGGCCTAGGCTTGCGGGGGTAGCGAGCGTGGAACTGAGCGACCAGTTCGGGGGCGTGCTCGAGGTCCTCGGGGGGTTGCCATGAGGCGTCGGCGTATCCAACGTAGCGGACCAAGTATTGAAAGCGTCCTCGCATGCGGCGGGAATCCACGACGGCTTCTACTTCCCACTCCTGTTCTCCTTCTATTTCGACGGGCGGCGGCGGCGGTTGTTCTTGTCCGGGTACTGGGTCCTGGGCGGCGGGAGACAGCAACGAAACGTGGAAGACGGGGTGTACCTTCATGGAGGCGGGCAGCTTGAGCTCATAAGCGTAAGGGTTAATCCTTCGTTTGATCTCGTATGGGCCGACCTGTTTCCAATCCAGTTTCTTCGAGGGTCGCTGGGTGTGGAGGTTCCGTGTGCTGAGCCAGACTTTATCTCTGGCGTGCGGTGTGCGTTGGCAAAGTCCTCTTGTATTTTCTGGGATCGGAGCATCTCAGTGCGGAGGAACTCGAAGACTTGTGACATGTCGCGGGCCATACCGTTGGCTTGGTCCTCCTGTGTGGTTTTTCCGTGAGTGAGAGGGCCGAAGGTCATGCACGGGTGTTTGCCGTAGTTAGTCTCGAAGGGAGACATCTTGGTGGTCTCAGAAGTGTGGTTGTTCGCCGCGAACTCAGCCATGGGAAGAAACTGACTCCAGTCGTCCTGTTGGTAGGATATGTAAGCTCGGAGGTATTGTTCCATTACCGCGTTGATCCTTTCCGTCTGGCCATCGGTTTGAGGGTGGAAGGCCGCGAGAGTATCGCTTGATCTGCAGGCGGGCGCAAAGGGACTTCCAAAAGTCCGACGTGAATTGTGTGCCACGATCGGAGACTATGTTGTCCGGGAGGCCATGCAGCTTCCATACGTGGTCCAGGTACAAGCGGGCAACGTCCTGCGCGTTTGCTTCTTCCGTGGTGGGCAGTAGGTGGCGCATCTTGGTCAATCGATCGACTATGACCAAAATGGCGTTATGGCCGTTGGAGGCTGGCAGACCGGTGACGAAGTCCATTGATACGTCGGACCATGGGGCCGCGGGGATCGGTAGGGGACGGAGGACACCTTGTTGGCGGTTGCGGGAGGCCTTGGACTGTCGGCAGATGTGGCAGTTCCGGACGTATTGGTCGACGTACTTCCTCATAGTGGGCCAATAGTAGTTGCGGGTCAGGAGTTCCAGGGTCTTAGCGCGTCCGGGATGGCCAGCGGAGGGTGCGTCGTGATGGTCATGGGCGAGTCGGAGTTGGAGGTCGGCGTCGTTTGGTACTAAGATGGCTCCTCGGTATAGGAGCCAACCGTCGGGGGACTTGGAGCACTCCGAGAGGGAAATTTCCCTGGAGTGCTTGGTGCCATCGCTCAGCATTTGGAGGATCTTGGTGGGGAAACTGTCAACTTGGTAAGCATGGGTCAACATTTCCTGAACAGAGGACGATCCTTGGGCGGCTTCATTTGCGAAAGAAGCCGACAACAAACCAAGCTTTATCTCCGGGGCCAGATTCTCCGTTTTCAACATCACCTGCGACTGGTGGGCGAGTCTTTCATCCCCTTCCTTGGGGAGATCTCCTGATCTCCTGGTCAATGCGTCGGGTTTGCCTCCTTGTTTGCCTGGGCGGAACTGAATGACGAAGTCGAAGCGGGATAGGAACTCGGACCATCGGGCTTGGCGGCGATTCAACATCTTCGTGGTCATGAAGGACTCGAGGTTCCGGTGGTCGGACAGTACCTTCACGGGGAATCGCGCTGATTCCAGGTAGTGGCGCCATTCCTCAAACGCTCGGATGATAGCTAGGAGTTCCTTGTCGTAGATCTCATAGTTGCACTCCGGGGGGGAGTGCTTTTTTGAGAAGAAGGCTACGGGGTGGAGAACACCTTCGTCATCGTATTGCGATAAGATTGCGGCGGAGACGTAGTCGGAGGCATCTGTTTCGACGGTGACTTCGCGGTCGGGGTCAAAGTGCCTGAGGATTGGGGCGGAAGTGAAGGCATCCTTGAGTCTCTGGAATGCCTCTTGTGCTTGCGTTGTCCATTCGAACTTGGCTCCCTTCTTTGTGAGGGCCGTAAGGGGGCTTACCACTCGGGAGTAACCCTTGATGAAGCGCCGATAGAAGTTCGCAAAGCCCAAAAAGGCCTGAACCTCCTTGAGGGTCCCGGGGGAGTCCCACTCTTGCACTGTGGAAACCTTTGAAGGGTCCATCTTTAGTCCTTCAGGGGTGAGGATCATGCCCAGGTATTTGGTCTCCTGAACATGAAACTCGCACTTCTCCGGTTTCAGGTGGACATCGTTATTGGCCAAGATGGTCAGGATCTGCTCGACGTGTTCCTCGTGCTTCTCCAAGGTATCGGAGTAGATGAGGATGTCATCGAGGTAGGCCGCCACAAAGTCGCCCAGATGGGGGCGCAGAAGGGTGTTGATTCAATGCTGGAAAGTTGCCGGCGATTTGTCAGTCCGAACGGCATCACCGCAGATTCGTGATAGACCCTGTCGGGTCCTAAAGGCCGCTTTTCCACTCGCCACCTTCCTTGACGCGGATCTGGTGGTAGCCTTCGCGTAGGTCCAGTTTGGTGTAATACTTGGCCTTGGCTACTTGCATCAGGGTCTCAGGGAATAGCGGCAGCGGGGTGCGGTTCTTTATTGTCATCTGGTTGAGCTTGCGGTAATCCACGCAGAGACGTAGTGATCCATCGGCCTTTTTGATGAACAAGATTGGGGCGCCGGCAGGGGACTCGGAGTAGCGGATGAAACCGCGCGACAGGTTCTCGGTGATGTAGTCTCGGAGGGCCTTCAGCTCCTCCCTGGTCATGTTGTACATGGGACCGAAGGGGGGCTCTTGGCCAGGTTCCAGGACTATTGTATGATCCTGAGGTCCGTGCGCGGGCAGACGGTTTGCTTCTGTTTTCGAGAAGAGGGCTCCGAATTTCTGATAACGGAGCGGCAGGTGGTCAAGCCCTGGGTCGGCTCCTTTGAGGACAGCGTCGATGGCGCGGAGTGAAGCGCAGAACAGTGATCCTTCCTGTTTTTGATCAGGCGGTGGAAGGAGCGGCCGCTATGGAGCATACCGAGATGGGCGAGCTATGTGTGTGCGGTGTGGGGGCGGGCGCGTGTCTCCTGACGGAAGCGGGGGACGTCAAGCAGTTACGGCGGCAGAACTCCGAGTCGAAGGTGACTTGATTATCCTTGGGCCTGAGAACAATGTCATGGCGGCGCATCCACGGGATTCCCATTACGATTGGGAAGTGCCCTAGCTTCGTCACAAAGAACGGGGCGTCTTCTTGGTGACCTCCGATATTCAGGGAGAGTTTCGCTACATGCGTTACTGCTCCTGACTCGATCGGTCGGCCATCGATGACTTCCAGGGCTCTGGCTTCGCGGAGTGGGGTGATGGTGATGCGGTGGGCCTTCGCGTATTCCGAGTCGATGAAGGCGTACCCCGAGGCCCCGGTGTCAATGAGCGCCTTGGCTGCGATGGGGGTGGACCCTGGTTGTGAGAGGAGACAGTCGAGTGCGAGTTGATCCTCGGACAGTCCTTCCTCCGGGAGGGCGGCGGCGGCGGAGACTACGAACTTGGATGCGGGTGGTGGTGGCTTCTGCCCCTTTGGTTTGCCAATGTTTACCAAAGGGGCATGGCTTTTAAAGCCGGTTGGGACTTGGGGGTAGAGGCTTTGGGCGGGAGGGCGGCGGGTGTTGGTGCAGGGGTAGGTGCGGGGGCGACGGCGGTAGAGCATCTCCAGTTGGCGGCGGAGTGGGCTTTGTGGGGTCGGCGTTGGGGTTTGGGTGGCGTTGAGGTCCGGGCGAGTTCGGCTTGTAACTCCCTGATCTGGTCACAAGCCATGACGACTTCGACTTGGGCATCCTCGAGTTCGTCTTGCGCGGCCCTGAGCGCGGTTATCAAGTCCTCGACGTAGTCTTGTTGCTCCAGAGCTTCGATCTGGGCGTCCTCAAGTTGTTGCTGGAGGCTTTCGACTTCGGCGGTGGAGGTGGGGACTGGAGCGGGTTCGGGGGCGGCGGTGAGGGCCAATAGGCAGGCAGTGAGGAGGTCGTGAGCCTCAGTGAGTTCGAGCCCACATTCCCCATCTTCTGGGAGTGGGCCGTAGATCTCGAGGAAGACCTGGAGGCGGGCAACGAGAGTGGCAGTTGGGGTGGCGCCGTAGCGCGTGGTCCTGTCGACGATTGTCTCGTCTTGGGTTGGGCCCGTGAGGGCGGCAGCTAGGTGGCCGAGTTCATACCCGGTGGTGGTGACGGCGAAGCGACACTCATGATTGAGGTCGTACTTGCCGGAGTATCGGGCCAGGTCAATGTCTGCGCCGTAGGGCCTGGGCTCTAGGACGTTGGCTACTTCTACCCGGGAGGAGCGTTTGAATAGGACGAGATAGCAATAGTCTCGTCGGCGGTGGAGGGCACGGATGGTGCGCCAGGAGCGGGTGGTGAAGAAGGTCTTCACTGGTGTGAGCAGCGGGCAGGGGCCTTGTGGGGCGAGGGACAGCGAGTCGGTGATTGTTGGCCATTCGGGTTGGGGAATAAATTCCCAAGTATCTTCGGCGGACGCCATTACAGCGTGGTGTGGATTGTGTGGGTAGGCAGGAGTTGGTTCAACCTTAATGTAAGGCGGTGGACGGGGGACCTCGGTTAGAGGTAGGTAACAGAGGTACAGCGGGTGGCCTAAGCACACAACGGCGGTCGCTAGAACTTCGGATACGAGTTCTAAGCGAGGGGTGGTCGTACGTCGGTTAGGACTACGAGGCGAGACAGCGGGTACGATGCGGTACGATATGTAGAGAGGTAACAGCGTTTTATTGATAGTAACAGCGTTCAAGAGGAAAGAAACAGCGATAGAAAGACAAAGTATACGTTCACCTATTTACTAGTAAGGTTGAACAAGGAGAGAAGGAAAGAAAGACAAAGGAGACGACGAGCGATATATATACAATGCAACATGACTAATCCGCATATGAAAACTCTTCTCTGTCCCTTCCTTCCGATTCCATCCCTTTCCAACCCGACTCTTGGCACGCCGTGACAAAGACCCATCCTGTACCCCTATCCTCGCTTAGCCCCTAGTTCCCCGCTCCTGAGTCCTAGAACTCCCGATCCCCTGTAGGCTCTTCCCTGCTCTGGCTTTACCCCTGTCAACCCTTATCGTCGCGGGACTATTCAACCCGGACGTATCGGAAGATGGCTTTGGTACCTGGAAGCACATCCTATGGCTCGAGAAGGTTTCCTATGTCTTGGCTATGCCTCGATCCTCTAGTACGATCCCGATCCCCGTTGCACTTCGTGAGGTCATGTCCAGCCTCAGCTTCTCACATGTCGCTGAGGTATTCACCGATCGATTCCAGTCTGTGTTCCCGTCCCCTGTCTCTGCCGCCTCGCCCCGCCTCGACCTGTCCCGTCCCGTTTCCTTGTCTCCTTGAACTTCTGTACTTTCCTAGCCTGTCCTAGTCCTACGTCCCGGCTCCGCCTCTCTCTAGAGCCCGCCCCGTCCTGTCCCCTGTCCTGTTATCGCTACATCTCTAGCAGGACTCCTAGTTCACCCAGTCCCCCATGTATGGCCATCGCTCCTCGTCTGGTCTTCACGCCCCCTGTCTCCCGCCTCCGCTCCGACCTGCTATCGCTCCCTACCTAGCAGTCCCTGATCCAGTCCTCGGCCAACTCTTCCTAGCCATCGCTCCCTGTCTGGCCTTAGAGTCCCTTGTCCTGCTCTCCCATCTTCCGCCATCTGGGGGGTAGCCCCAGAACCCAGCCTCGTCCCCGCCATCTAGGAGGTAGTCCTAGAACCCAGCTCCGTCCCCCGTGTCCTGTCCCCATCCCGTCCTCGCTCCCGGTCTCCCTCCTCCAGTTCCCCGTCCCGAGTCCATCTCCTGCCGAACCCAGCCTGCCAAGATCCCTAGATGTTACCCAATCTACGAGGGCCCCTTCGTGTCGAAGACTCTTCCACGAAGCCACGCCGTTCGCCCGTAACAACTCGTTATCGCTTCAGGGAGTGCAGTAAAACGAGTGATTAGAAATGACTGGGATGCGGGTGAGCGGATGTGAAAATTCTTCTTGCTTGGCGACGAAAACTCTGTCGCCAAGCGTTGATTTCGAATCAAAACACGCAAAAGGATGCTCCTAAAGCACATTGGATACTCCTGCCAGCAAGCAGAATGCCTCTCAACAAGCGATCTGCCGGTTCAGCATTTCTCTCCGCAAAGCGACCCCGACTTCCAGTACCACCCGAAGAGCATGACGATTCACAGACTGATGGGTCTGGAATATCATTCGTAGCATTGACCCCACTCTCTACCAGCACTCGGAGTAGTCAATCGACCGGCACTCGGAGCAGTCAGTCGACGACCGCCCGAATGGCGCGTAAAGGGCTTCTCCGTTCTACCGACACATCGACTGGAAGAAACAGCCCTAGAAGGGTAGAATTCCATCTCCCCAATGGCAATACTGACAGCGTTGAAGTGCAGGAGGAGCAGCCGGAGGAGCATGTGCCAGAGGTGGAGGAAACCGCCGATACGAGTCTAACGGGGCGAGGTACGAGGAACGAGACTAAGGGTGGTCGAGGCGGGGATCGACTCGAAATACGTTCACGACGGGACAGGAGATCGGGCTCGGATACCGATCGAACAAAGTATATTGGTAACTAACAGAATATAGGAATGGCTCCGCCTAGCGTGATATGCTAGGTGAGACCAACTAGGAACGAGTACAGAGGAAGACGTTGCGTAAGGAAAGAAGAAGAAGAAGAGAAACAGAACGAAGCAAGGGAGAGCCCTATAATATACTCAAGGAAATCCTTCGCTGACTAATTCCAATGACTCAACCCGTACAACGAGAGATAGGAAACCCATAACCGATCCCGATCTTTCCTTCTGCAATCCCAACTCAAAGCGCCTAGCGCTGACCGTATCCTCCGAGCACCTTCCTAACTCATCCCCCTTATCCGATGCGATAGCGATCTCTCACCTAATACCTCGATTCCGCAACGTTCTCGATGGCAGGACAGGTGGGGGCGGTCGTGCCGCGATAACGAGCCACTCCGAGTATGACGACTCCCCAGAAAATGCTGAGGAGAGCTCTGAGGAGAATCTGGACGATCCGGAAGAAGAACCTCAAGCCTCCACCCAGCAGAGATCCCAGGGTACGGGGAAGAGGCCTTGTACAGTACAGCCGACTACTGCCAGAGCACTGGGCAATGCTCGGAGGAGACCAACCGGAGCGGTAGCGGAGGTTATTGCTTCCTCCGACGTCTCGGTGGATGTGATACAGGTTCAACTCCCTCCCACCCATTAAGGTTCAGGACAAACGCTCACGTTTCAGAGGGGAGCACGTCCGGGTGCAAAGATAGTACGGAGAGCAGCTCCCACTTCGGCACCCAGACAGAACGCATCACAGTGGGTGCCCACCGCATCCCACAGACCCACTCCGGTACCCAGCCGGGAAGCGTCTCAGAGATTGTCTATAGCATCTCAGGGATCATCTTCGGCATCTCAGGAAGCATTCCCGGCATCTCAGAGAGCACCACCAATATCCTCACAATGGATGCCTTCTTCAGTGCCCGTTTATTCTCGCGATATTGACTACCGCTCTTCCAAACGGCACATCAATGTTTCCTCCATGCGTTCGAGGTACGGCGATTCCTCTCCCACTTACCGCACCTATCGTTCCTCCCCGCCTTTTGAGGGCGTTGGCGAGAGCTCTATGAGCAGTTGTAACGGCGTGCCAAGACCTGAGGAGAAGTTCGGGAAGGAGAAGGATTAGTAATCGGGTTTTCGTTGATTAAGTTTCTTAAGGGATTTCGTTCCTGTTCGGGTTTTCTTTCTATGGGTTTCCGTCACACGAATGAGTCATCGGTCTGATGGATATATATGGCTGCAATTTCCCTTTGTCTTTCCTACTTTTCTCCTTATCCGAACTTCCTGTTATATAGGAATACATTCTAGTTTTGTTCTTGAACCTTTACGAACCCGAGTTGTATAACCTCCCGGTTGTGCCCCTTGGTCCCCGCCCTCGTAACCCTTGACCCCGCCTAGCATACCATACTAGTCAAAGCCACTCTGATCCTGTTCCCGTTCGTTCCTCTCGATCTTCTATCGAAAGGAAACATCGCCTAGTATCTATCGGTATCAAGCCCGATAACCCCGAACCCTGACCCTGACCCCGCACGAGGTGAAGAGTTTTCACCCACGTGACCCTGACCCAGCTTCTACCGTTCTCTAACCGAGAACCCCCGAACCCGTTTTCCCGTGAACCCCGAGTCGGCCCGTAACACTAAGTTCGGATCCCCTCACACCAACCGGCACAACACGATGTCCCGCCCCGACCTGGCCGCCCTCTTGGGCCGCCTGTCGGATTTCATCCGAGAGACCCCTCTCCCCCAGCCAGAAGACGGTCTGGAGTGGAACGAGACATACGACCTCATTGAGGACTGTCTCACCACCCTCACCACCATCGCCTCCACCGAACCTGCCGCCCCCGCCCATGAACCCGTCGTTCTTGTTCCTGCCCCCACTACCGCCGTCTCCCAGGAGGTCATCACTGATCTCACCACCGAAATCAAGGACCTCAAGGCCACCAACGAAGATCTTTCCCGGTCTCTTGAGACCTCCTCCGCGAATCTCGCCGCCGCTCAGTCCCAACTCGAATCAGTGCAAACTGAGCTCGAAACCAGCCTCCAGTCCTCCGCTGTCTCCGCTGTCAATATCGAGATTCTCCTCGAAGACCTCGCCGCCTGGGAAGTCGCCTTCAACGACTCTCAGGAGGAACTTGCCCGTCTCAACCAGGTTGGTTGGGAGTATCAATGCCAGGTAGAACAGGAACTCCTGCCCTACACCAAGGACCTCGAGATCTATGCCTCTCAGTTCTCCCAAGTTCCCGTCCCTGCCTCCCATCGCCAACCCCGTCGTCCCGCCCCTCGCACCCGGAGTCCCCGCACCATGACCAACTGGCGCAAGCCAGACACCCAGGTGACTCCCCAGCAACAGTTAAAAGGTCAGCCCCTCTGGTAGATCCTGACACACCAGAGGGGCCCGCCCCGTCACCCACACCCGCACCTGTCTCCCCCGCCCCGGCTCCGCATACCATGATCCTGTCGACAATCCCCCACACCGAAGAAGAGTTGAGCGAAGACCAGTTGGTCGTCGCTTGTTCCATCTTCGAAGAAGGCCAAGTACCAGTCCCGACCCAGGCCCTGATTGACACAGGAGCCTCGGCTACGCCTTCATCGACGCCACGTTTGCCCGCTCCCACGGTTTCCCTTTGACGCCCCTCCGGACCCCTCGCCACCTACAGGTAATTGACGGCCGACCAGTTGAGTCTGGCGCCATCACCCACATCGTCAAGCTGGCTCTGAACATCCAAGGCCACCTGGAATACGCCCTTTCGTCACCAAGTTGGGTCACTACCCGACGCGATGGGAATCCTTGACGCGCCACCACGATCTCGCCCTACGACTCGACAGAACCAAATTATCTTCTCGCCGCCTCCGGTGTCCGCCAATGCTCTGTCTCCCGACAGCCCGTCACTGCCCAGGGAATCACGCCTAAGATGTCTCCACCCCGCGCCCGATCCACGTTGCCGCCTCAAGGCATTCCAGTTCACCCGCTCTCCGTAAAGGAAGATGGTATTCTGCGCCGCTGCGCGAGCCATCGATGCTGCCTCGAGAACCCCGCTGACCCTGGCCCACGCCCCCTTGAACACCATGGTTTTTCCCGGCTGTTCCTGAAATCCGCTGCCAATGTCCTGTCCCCGCACCGCCCCCACGACACTCACGAGATCACCCTGGAAACGGAACGCCACCTCCTTCGGTCCCATGTATAATATGACCTAAGCTGAGCTCCTGGCCCTCCGACTACATCCGCAAAAACATGGCCAATGGTTTTATCAGTGCCTCCAGTCCTGCCGGCGCCCGATCCTGTTCGTCAAGAAGTCCGATGGCTCCTCCGTCTGTGCCGACATCGGAAACTCAACGCGATCACCGTGAAGAACCGGCATCCACTACCCCTGTTTTCCGAAACCCTGATGAACCTGTCGAAGGCCAAGTTCTTCACCAAACTCGACTTACGATCTGGCTACCACCAGATCAGGATCAAAGAAGGTGATGAATGGAAAACCGCATTTCGGACCCGTCTTGGCCATTACCAGTACAACGTGATGCCATTTGGACTCACCAATGCCCCGGCCACCTTCCAACACTGGATCAACGACGTTCTGCGCCCACATCTCGACGATTTCTGCACCGCCTACCTGGATGACATCCTGATCTACTCCGACAACCTGGAACAACACAGGGAACACGTCCGAAAGATCCTGACCCTCCTGGACCAAAACCAAGTACACCTGAACCCCGAGAAGTGTGAATTCCATGTTCAAGAAACCAGGTACCTCGGCATGATCCTCTCCCCTGCCGGCATCAGCATGGACCCGAAAAAGGTCAACACGATCCAAGAATGGGAAACCCCGGCGAACGTCAAAGATGTACAGATATTCCTTGGCTTCGCGAACTTCTATCGGCGCTTCATCCGTGGATACAGTAAAGTAGTCTCCCCCCTGACGGCACTGACCAAGAAAGGCGTCAAGTTCCAATGGTCGCCCCTGGCAGATGATGCATTCCGGAACCTAAAAGAAGCGTTCACCTCGGCCCCGATCCTCAGACACTTTGACCCAACCAAGGAAAGCATCGTGGAAACCGACGCCTCCGACTATGTCTCCGCCGCCGTGTCCCAATGTGATGATGAAGGAATCCTGCACCCCGTCGCGTTCTTCTCAAAGAAACACTCCCCTGCGGAATGTAACTACGAGATTTATGATAAAGAACTCCTTGCGGTAATTAAATCCTTTGAAGAATGGCGACACTACCTTGAATCTGCCCAGTTCGACATCAAAGTCATCAGCGATCACCGGAACCTAGAATATTTCATGTCCACCAAGATGCTGAACCGCCGTCAAGCCCGCTGGTCCGAGTTCCTGTCCCGCTTCCACTTCGTTATCCAGTTCAGACCAGGCAAACAAGGGGGAAAACCAGACGCTTTGACTAGGAGATCAGGAGACCTCCCTAAGGAGGGGGATGAAAGGTTGCAACAGCAAAGTCAAGTGGTTTTGAAACGTGAAAATTTGGACCCTGGAATCAAGCTAAGTTTGTTAGCGGGTACTTTGTCAAATGAACCCGCTGGAAGAACGTATTCTGTCCAAGAACTCATGACCCAAGCTTACCAAACAGACAGTTTCCCCCGCAAAGTCCTCGCCATGCTTGCCAATGGAACCCAACACTCCCGAGAGATCTCGTTAGGTGAATGCTCCAAGACCCCCGAAGGTATCCTCCTGTACCGCGGCCTCATCTACGTCCCCGACTACGACCCGTTGAAACTGTGGCTCCTACAAGAGCACCATGACAAGCCCTCCGCCGGCCACCCCGGAAGAGCCAAGACCCTGGAACTCCTGTCCCGCACCTATTACTGGCCTACCATAAGGAAGTATGTCGACCAATACGTCCTGAACTGTGATACCTGTCGCCGAAGCAAAGCTCCACGTAACAGACCCCAAGGTGTTCTCCGCCCGCTCCCGATCCCCGATGGTCCCTGGACCGACCTGTCAATGGACTTCGTCACCGGCCTCCCGGAAAGCAACGGCTATAATGCCATCCTGGTGGTAGTCGATCGATTGACCAAGATGCGACACCTGATCCCGACCACCGAAGAATGCGACGCCCCCACCCTAGCCGACCTGTTTGTGGACTACATCTGGAAACTACATGGCCTTCCGGAAACCATTGTCTCGGACCGAGGAACACAGTTCACCTCGGACTTTTGGAAATCTCTCTGCTCCCGCCTGGAAATCTCGCCCCGGTTCTCGACAGCCTTCCACCCACAGACGGACGGTCAGACCGAAAGGATCAACGCCGTGATGGAACAGTACCTCCGCGCCTACGTCTCCTACCAACAAGATGACTGGTCCCGCCCCTCGCCGAGTTCGCCACCAACAACCACGCCTCGGAAACCACGCACCTGTCCCCGCTCAAGCCAACTATGGAAGGCACCGACGCCCTTTGGACCCCTGACGCATGGGAAAACTACCGCCGAAGACCGAGCCAACGGACTGGCACGCGATATGTCCCAGACCTTCGAGTTCCTCCGTGATGAGATGAAGAGGTCCCAGATGATCCAAGAAGAGTTTTCGCGCCCCCGCCCCAGGTACTCCGTCGGAGATAAGGTATGTTAGCCACCCGGAACCTCGAGACCAAGCGACCCTCCAAGAAGCTGGACTGGAAACAGATCGGCCCCTATACGGTAACCAGAATGGTCAGCCCCTACGCCTACGAACTCGACCTGCCGGCATCCATGAAGGTCCACCCTGTATTCCACGTCTCGCTCCTGTCCCTTGCCTCTCGGAACCCCGTACCTGGACAACAACAACCACCGCCTCCGCCAGTAGAAGTTGAGGGTGAGGAGGAATGGGAAGTCGACGCTGTCCTGGATTCTCGCCGCCGCAACGGCCGGCTCTGGTACCTGACCCGCTACATAGGATATGCCGAACCTTCCTGGCAACCTGCGGAAGACGGAATACATGCCGACGCCGTCCGAGAGTTCCATACTCGGTATCCACACAAGCCTCAGCCTAGCAGGAGCTAGGCCTTAGAGAGGGACCTGATCTGTAACGGCGTGCCAAGACCTGAGGAGAAGTTCGGGAAGGAGAAGGATTAGTAATCGGGTTTTCGTTGATTAAGTTTCTTAAGGGATTTCGTTCCTGTTCGGGTTTTCTTTCTATGGGTTTCCGTCACACGAATGAGTCATCGGGTCTGATGGATATATATATGGCTGCAATTTCCCTTTGTCTTTCCTACTTTTCTCCTTATCCGAACTTCCTGTTATATAGGAATACATTCTAGTTTTGTTCTTGAACCTTTACGAACCCGAGTTGTATAACCTCCCGGTTGTGCCCCTTGGTCCCCGCCCTCGTAACCCTTGACCCCGCCTAGCATACCATACTAGTCAAAGCCACTCTGATCCTGTTCCTGCTCGCTCTCGATCTTCATCGAAAGGAACATCGCCAAGATCTACTCCGCAGACGCCCGATAACCCCGAACTCCCGACCGACCGCACGGCGCTAAGAGTTTTCACCCACGCGACTTCGACCCTTTTCTACCGCTCTCTAACCGGTAACCCCGAACCTGCTTTCCGCTAACCC
This sequence comes from Morchella sp. 2016-41, assembly GCA_024713855.1. Taxonomy (NCBI): domain Eukaryota; kingdom Fungi; phylum Ascomycota; class Pezizomycetes; order Pezizales; family Morchellaceae; genus Morchella; species Morchella sp. 2016-41. The sequence continues at coordinate 2,156,291 of JAMGZD010000008.1, read as the reverse complement.
CGAAATACCAGAATAAAGCAGTCCCCGGATTCCCTCAAGCCCTCGCAGATATTTACCGTGTCGCAACCAAGATACGATATTGCACAGCTTCCTTCATCTATCGCGACGGAAATGCTCCTATAGCAGAAAGTGAGGTTAATAGTATTCCCGATAGCACTGACCACCGCTTTGAGAGCATCGTTAACATTCCTACTAGTATCTTATCTCAGCGATCCTTGTTATCTAGCTCGAGAAGTGCAAACGTTCTCTCAATGCAAGCCCAGAGGATTGAGAAGGAGTGCAGCACGCTAATCGGGGACCAAACTCTTCTACACGAGCCTTTCCTTCTGCGCGGCGCTTTCGCACTGGTAGTAAATATGCGGGCAGCTGCCAGTCGCAGGGGATGGCAGCAGATCTCGACGGCGTCGTTATCAAACGCGCGATGACGCTTGAAACGTTCACGAGTGCTCCTATAAGCATAATTGACACCGATAGGTCAGAAGTCTACACTCCCGAGCGCGCCGCACTTGATGCACGAGGTTGGGCCGGCTGGCGGATTCGACCATCTACGCTTGAAAGTTTCGAGTCCTGAGGCGAGGCCGCCAAGTAGAGATCTTGAAAATGATCGCTTGTTGCGCTAAAGATTACGAGATGATCAATCCCAGCGAAGATCCGGCCACAGAGACTCGCCAATGCTCAGAGAGCACTCGCGAACGCCAACAGATACTAGACCTACCGCTCACGGTTTTCATACGGAAATTATCGACATATCAGACTATAAATACTTTGATGGGCCAGGATGACGCGAGGTAAAAGATCCCGAGTTCCTAGAGCGGATTACCCCTACGCTTATTTGCCTGATCCACTGGCATTTGGCGTCAAGATTCGGCATGGCCAACGGAACATACGCGAAGCTGCATCATTTCCAAATCACAAACGCAAATGTTGTCGCAAAGATCCCCGATCCTCACAGCTATGGGCGAAAGGCCTGGGAGCAGCGATGGACGCCGATATTGCACACGAAAGAGAAACGCTCAACAGAACGAGCAACATACCATGGCGAGTGGCAGAATCAAAGAACGCCGGCGTGATACGATAACCTCCAGGCGATGCTATCATCAGCAAAAATTGGGTCCACTGACGCACCTGGCGACTCCAGGCGCACCCGGCGCCATTACGCACCAGGCGCATGACGAAGTTTTCTTACCTGCATCCATACGCCCGCGCAAAACGATATCGCGCGACGCGAACGAGAATCTCTCCTGCCTCGCCGCTGAGTCGCCGTTGCTCAAAAGACGAGCCGCCAAAACCTCGCCATTTTCCTCGGCTCGCCAAATTCCCAGGCATTTGACGAATGTTCGCCTTATGCCCGCCATATTCCCAGTCATTTGACGAACGCCTGGCCCTACGCCCGCCATATTCTGCGCATTCTACGGTTATGCTTTGACCGCCCTATTCCCAGGCATTCTACGCCTCGCTGGCCTGTCACTGGCATTCGCGCCCTTCATTTGACGGAATTCTACATCTCAAGATTCGCGCCCGCCATTTGACGGAATTTTACATCTCAAGATTTGTCGCCCGCCATTTCGACGGAATATATCTCGATTTCACGATACGCCGTCCGTGTTTTGGGCATCTCGCCGCATTTCACGATACGCACGGTCCGGTTTTGGGCAACTCGCCGGCATTCCACGATACGCCGTCCGCAAAGACTTCGCCGCATCGCCAATTTCCGCAATTATCAATTTACGAATTATATACATCTCTTACCGTCTATCTAGCTCTGCGCCCCCGCCCTCTTCTCCTACTGCCTCCTCCGCACAGGGACATTGTCCTGGGAATCTCGCCTCCACCACTGTATTGGCTCGCCGTCATCTTCCAAAGACCAATTGACGCCGGAGGATTGCCCGCGCCACGCCTACATCGCCAATACGCTCGCACACAATACGCTCTGCACCGCCAATACGCTCTGCACCGCCAATACGCTCTGCACCGCCAATACGCTCTGCACCACTACGCTCAGCATCGCCAATTTCCCACCGCCACTCATATCATCGCCATTAACAAAGCCCGATTCGGCGCCGCTGCAGACGCCCATCTCGCCATTACCGCTAGCCGCTCTAAGCACTCCGCCAGGAAACTTCCGACGCCTGGTCAACAAGGGCCTCCTACTTCCATCGATGGAGCTTGCAGGAGTTGGTCAATTTCACACGCTTGATTATCTCCGCCGAACGCCGGTCAAAACCAGCATCGACATTCCGCGAAGGATCGATTCCAGGTACCCATCTGCCTTCAGATTACGGCATGCCCGCCAATTAGCTTAACTCGCCGGAAATGACCGAACGCCGCCAGCGCAAAATGACGGAAATGCCAGGAATGCCGCAACGCCGCCAGTGCAAGATGACGGAAATGACCGAATGACGGAAATGACCAAATGACGGAAATGACGGAAATGCCAGAGAACGACGGAAAGCTACCAGTGCAAAACGACGGAAATGCCAGAGAATGAGGGAAGGCCGTAATATTACGGAGGTGTCGCGAGATGATGGAAAGTGCCAGGATTACGCGAATACGCCAAAACGGCGTATGAATCATCGATCGAGAAAGACGGATAGAGTGGAAAACGACAGGAGAGCCGGAGAAGGAGAAACTCACTGCCGCAATAGTCCTTGTTGAAGACACCGCTCTTCCAGCTACTGCCTCGACCACGCCGCACTCAGTGCGCAGAGCACCGTCGACGGCGCAGATTTAACGCGCTATTGACGCAGCTCTCAAACTCCGGATGATTGACGGCGATGCCTCGATTCGCCTCAGTAGCAGTACACAATGAAGCGCTGCATTCGCGGAAAAGCGCATTCGACGGCTTAAACACATTAGTGAAAGCCGCAAGTGAATTTCCCATTCACTGGGAATATTACGAGAACGCATACCTCGTGAATGTTCTGATCACAGTTGAAACGGTCGTCCGTCAGAAGATAATCGACCCGGCCTTTTCAGCTTTCGTGATAGGCCTTGAAGCCTGTACGAGGCGACGGTTTCTTTGCCTTCTCCATCATACGGGATCTCGCCTGCTGATTGAGATTCGATCCGCAGACTCACGCCAAGGTCAAACCTCAGATGTTCACTACCCTCCGTCGAATCCTGCCTTCCGGATCATTACCGCATTTCCATCACGGAAAGCGGATTGACGTAAGAGGGTTTCTAATATCCTAGCCCGCTTTCTCCGTGATGAACCTGTAGCTCACGCCAAAACGCTGAGCCCACGGGTTCAAAAACACTTCCTTCGCCGGATTCTAGAATCGACCGCTGGCGCCGGCCGACGAAGACTGAATTTTGTTGACTCGATTCGTAATTTGACGATCCGACCGATTTCGATTTTTGACTACTGCGTGGGTTCCCGCCGATGGGTCCTAGATTTTCGACGGCCGCTGAGCGATTTGGGAAGACGCCAGGCGAGAGGATTGACTACTGCCGCACGGCCGTCAGAACGCTTTCCTGCAATTGCCCAAAGTTAGATGCGCAACGACGGTATTTGGTTTCAAGTTGGGCAAATATCTGAATGAGCTTACCGGATCCTTCGACAATTGCCGTGGATTGAGAATCGCGCGGCTTGAGAATGCGAGCGCGAACGCCAGATTCAACCTCCCGCTTGGCCAACGATCCGCCATGAAGCTGAGATCGATCTGGGAACGCCTCTGAATTCCTCCTCGCACTGAAGCCTCTTCCCGAGCATCGGCTTGCCTCTGGGATTTTGACGCGCAGAGCTCTTCGCCTGCTCGACTCTGAGAAAAGGCCAGAACCTCCCGCGATTTAACGCGATGCCGCTGACTAGATGACCATTTGCCCTCGCTAATCGCGCAGATTTTTGTCGGTGGAGCTGCTCTTAATTTTCTCGCATGCATGTAAGATTCCGCCGAGGCAAGAGGAATCGCAGAAGAAGAAAGAATGAACGCAGATACCACTCCCGACTTTATCACACCCCATTGCATCTGGGGTAATGAAGAATGATGTAATTGATACGCAAATCCTATACGCTAATATCTCGATCTTGTGAATGCCGCATACATGTGCTAATTCTCTAGCAGCCTTTACACGGCAAAAATCTCGCAATGCCAGGCAATTCCGAGATGCAAAGAAAGCCGTGAGATGCCTTCCGGATGGTATGAACCTAACCAAAAGTAGATTTACTAGTCCTAAATACCGACGGTAATGATACAAGCGCCAAAAATCACATATCGATACCGAAAGACAGAATACGATAGGAACCGTAATAATACAGCGTCAATAATCACAGAAATGATATCAAATGCCGAACAGATTGCCCAAAACACATAGAAGCCTATATGAGAACTGGGAATAATACGGAAGTTAAAAACACTAATCGAGCAGGACGAACGATACAGCCGCGAATCCAGAAAGAACCGAATCATACAACCGCCAAAAACAGGAATAGGTAAAGGATGGGAATAATACAGCCAAAAAAACAGGAGTAGGTAAGGGACCGAATAATACAGTCGGAGGTGATCTAAATAGAGATCACTCGATATTCTGATTCTTCAAGGCCGCATACGGGATTTAATATTACCATCAACGAATATAAAACCGCGCTTTACCCAGAACAGCGGTAAGATTGCCCAAAGAAAGAGATTGCCCAAGGAAAAGAACCAAAGATATGTGGAGACAAAAAAATTGCCCGGAGATTACCGAAGAGATTGAACAAAGCGAAATTGACCAAGACTCGCAGATCATTTAGGCCGAGGATTGCCCAGCGGGTTGCCCAGGCCTGGATGGATACATACCTCGTTAGCCAAACATTCACACAGTGGGCGGAATGATCGGTCACTTACCCACCCTTCCCACGGCGGGCATAGGTGGGGGAGCACCGGCGGATCTAGGTGCATCAGCAAAAAATTTGGTTCGGTCTGACGTGCTTGGGCGTACCCAGGCGCAGCAGGCGCCATTGGGCATCATTTTGGGTGCCAGGCGCATGAGAAGTTTTCTTACCTGCATCCATACGCCTTACGCAAAACGATATCGCCGCTGAGTCGTTTTTCGATCAAAAGACAGTCATTTTTCGACCGAATTACGCCATCTTTTGACCCCAAAACGAACACCGGTCCACACCTGTAGCTTTTGCCCGGTTAACGGCTTTTGCTAGCGAATTTGGCTAGCAGAATGAGGTCACTCGGCAATCGGACATAGACTGTAGTTCCGCGCAAACGTCACGATATTGATCCACATGTCACGTAATTTACGACATTTCTAAGCGCCCCACCCCCCCCCCGCTTACTCCTGCCCCGGGCACTGCCTTCCTGCGCGCCGAGCTGCCTGCCCGCTGAGCTCCGCGCTGAAGTGCCTGCTTGCTGAGCTCCCCGCTGAGCTGCCCGCTGAGCTGCCTGCCCGCTGAGCTCCCCGCTGAAGTGCCTGCTTGCTGAGCTCCCTGCCTGTGGGTATCTATTTGGTGCAGTATTGGTGACTGGTAGGTGTCGATTCGCTGCCTGGGGGTGTCCAAATCGTCCAGTATTCGGTGACTGTAAGGTGTCGATTCGCTGCCTGGGGGTGTCCAAATCGTGTAGTATTTGGTGACTGAGGCGCGATTCGCTGCCTAGGAAGTGTCCAAATCCGTCCAGTATTCGGTGACTGGTAGGTGCCAATTCGCTGCCTGGGGTGTCCCAAATCGCAGAGTATTTGGCGACTGGTAGGTGTCGATTCGCTGCCTAGGAAGTGTCCAAATCGCCCAGTATTCGGTGACTCAGAGGTGCCGATTCGCTGTTTGGGGTGTCCAAATCATGCAGTTTTGGTGACAGGTAGAGGCCGATTCGCTGCTTGGGGTGTCCATTTGGCCGCAGTATTTGGTGACTCAGAGGTGTCCAAATCGCAGTATTTGGTGACTGGTAGGTGTCCAAATCGTGCAGTATTCGGTGACAGGTAGGTGTCCGCCGGTGCCTGGGGTGTCCACCCGCAGTATTCGGTGCCTAGGAGGTGTCCAAATTGTGCAGTATTCGCTGCCTCGGAGGTGTCTATTTGGTGCAGTATTCTGTGACTGGTAGGTGCAGGATTCGGTGCCTAGGAGGTGTCTAAATCGTGCAGTATTCGCTGCCTGCCAGGAATCGTCGCAGTATTCGCTGCCCAGGAGGTGTCCAAATCGCTCAGTATTCGGTGCCTGGTAGGTGTCCAAATCGCCCAGTATTTGGAGCCTGGTAGGTGTCGAAATCGTCCCAGGATTTGGAGCCTAGAGGTGCCAGTAAAGGCGCCAAAATGCAGAAGAAGGTAACACGTATCCAGGCGCTGATACGGGTAGGAGGTAGGCCGTCGATACAGGCAGGAGGTCGGTACAGGTAGGAGGTAGGTGTCGATACAGAGGAGGTGTAGGAGGTGAGGTAGGAGGTGAGGTAGGAGGTGAGGTAGGAGGCGAGGTAGGTGGAGGTGGAGGAGGTGGAGGAGGTGGGTGGATCCTCACGGTGTGGAGAAAGCGCAAATCTGACGCCATTAGCTGCGTATTAGCATTAGCGCTGTACATAGGCAAAATATCACATCCGCGCGACGTCAAAAGGCGTTAAAAGACGAGATGTCATATTTGAGATGCATACTAGGCGTCAAAAGACGAGATGTCACATTTGGGACGCATACTAGGCGCCAAAAGACGACTATTTGGGTGCAAAAGATGAGGTTTTGAGCCGAAAAAGACGACCCAGACGCCTGGACGCATAATCTGCCTTGGGAGATTTTTTTGCTGATGTGGAGGAGCGCCATGCCTTAGGTGGCGAGCAGGCTCAAGTTCCACGATTTCGATGGAAACAGAAGAGTCACCTCAGAACCGCCAAGCTCCTCTTCTGAACTGCGCCTCATCTGGCCTACGACCTCCTCAATATCCCCATCCTCGAAATCACCATCCTGAAATCACCATCTGCAGGAGCGTGAGCTCTCCAAGCCTTGTACGAAAGATCATGCTTCTCCGTCATTCGCCCTCCCATGCCCAGATCTTCCCGCACATCATCCCGGCCAATTTCTACGCCTGAGGCTGCACCTCAGGGGTTGGGTTTTCTGCAGGCCGCCCCAGATCATCTGTCTGAGGATTCATAGGCATTAGTAGGCATCCTTACGATTGACTAGTTGGGCAATTATTCTAACTTACACCCTCGCTTTTTCCACTGAGCCTGCAGCAGCCATCCGCGCAGGTTTTTTGCCGAGTCTTCGGGGTGCCTTCTTTGGCAGATGTTTTGGAGCCGTGCCTTCTGACTGGAAGGAAGGGACTTTGGCGACTTTGGCGCGCTTTGACGGGACTTTGACGACCTGGAGGGTTTTTCCCCGACGGTGCGGTGGCGGTGCTGGCGCTTTCCCTTCCTCCATCTCTTGGTGGGGAGCTCCTCCTCCTCCTCGTCCGCCGCCGCCGTTGCCGCCGTTGTTGTTGTCGCTTTCGCCGCCTTCCTCGCCATCTTCCTCGCCATCTTCCTCGCCATCATCCTCCTCTTCCTCCTCCTCTTCCTCTTCCTCTTCCTCCACTTCCTCTCGCCGCTTCCTTTCCGACATTTTTCTTTGCAGGGCTTCCAGATGTTGCTTAGCCTTGCTCTTATTGCCGCGAGATTTTGATTTGAGGAGTAGGCCCTGCCAGTTCATCTTCCTCATCTCCGTCATCTTCCTCGGCATTCTCGCCCGCTGCCATCACCGATGATCTCGGCCTTTTCCTCTTCCCCGCTGCCCAGGAATTTCCTGCTTCTCTTCGGTAAAGCCCGACGACCTCCGGTCAATCCTCAGTTGATTGTCCATCAGAGTCTCCCAGTCTCCCATGAAGTATGGGTACAGGCTCGGGGGGGGGGTCTGCTTCCCGTTGATATCCTTCCCGTGGTAGACAACATGGAGGCGGAGGCAGGGCAAATCTCGGCAGGCACTTAGCCAGACCCGACGCCCTTATCGCTTGAGCAGGAAGACTGCCTGCAAGGTGCTGGGCCGAGATGTAGCTCGCGAGAGCCCAACCTGGGAATTTCTCGCGCACAAGTGCCCCAATCAGACGACGAATTGCCGGATGCACTGATCTTCATCTGTACCGCGCACATCCGAATCCAGCTGCGATAATTTGACTATCCTCACTACTCGAGAGATATGGGCCCGGAGAGCTGTAGGTGAGGTAGGGATGCCCGCCAAGTTCCTAGGCCCACCAAGGGCATATTCCACATCTTCCGTCGACCGATCCCACCACCACCTCCTTACCCTTCTCGAACCTTACCTTGGGCAATTTCTCGTAGCGGTAGCATGTCGGGTAGTAGTGGGTAATGCCGACGGGCGGTCGACCAGATGCGGCTCCCAGGTCTGCTTTGACGCCCGCGAGTAAAGCTCGTCAATTTCCTCCTCCTCCTCCTTCTCCTCCACCACCTCTTCCTCCGCTTCTTCTGCCTGCTTTCCCTTCTTCCCCGTCCTATTCCTGCGCCGGCTCCCCGACGCTTCCTCCGCTGGGGGTTCCGGGGCTAATTCCTCGTCATCGTCCGAGGGCAGGAATTCCTCCAGGTCGTACTCCTCCTCCTCCTCCGGCAAAGGGTGGGCAATCTTCTCCTCTTCCTCCCCGGACTTTGTGCAGGCTCCGAGGCCCATCTGCTCGCCCTGCCCTTGTTCTTCTTTGTATTCGCCTGGCCGCCGCCATGCTGGCCGCCTTCTGCTGCTTCTTGGTCTTTGTGGCGTTATTTGCCCTCGCTAGATTGAACCTAGCCTTGTCATTTGCCGACTTTCTACGGCATAGATCGCAGAGCAGAGAGCTGATGGAGACGTCGACCAAGATGCCTTGCATCGTGATCTTGTCGCCTTCCTGCTCGGCGAGGTGGTGGTATAGGGGCCAGGGCTCATGGCTGAGCAAGAGCCTTCTCGCTTCTTCCCACTGGGCCGGTGTGCGGAGGTCTTGCTGGCAATTCCATTGTTGATGAAGAAGTCACAGACCGAATCCTCATAGCCTCCCATTGCGCAGGCGTGAAGCCCATGATGGATCTGATGGTGGTGATATTGAGGGTGGGCAAGTCGGCGCACTTCCCAAGAGGCGCGTCAGACAATGATCAAATGACGGGAATACGACGAGGAAGAGGACGGGAATACGACGAGGAAGAGGACGGGAATACGACGAGGTCAAAGGACGGGAATAGGACGGGGAAGGGTACGGGAATACGACGAGGAAGAGGACGGGAATACGACGAGGTCAAAGGACGGGAATAGGACGAGGAAGGGTACGGGAATACGACGAGGAAGAGGACAGGAATACGACGAGGTCAAAGGACGGGAATAGGACGAGGAAGATGGAATCAGCGATCGTCATACCTGCTGCTGGCACTCTGCCTTCGCCACATGCAATATCCAGGCATCGGCTTTCTTCGCTCTCAACCGGATTTCCCAGGAGATGATTTTGGTGAGGATGGGGCCGACTTGGCGGCTATGAATTGGCAGACTTCTTCGGCTTTGACTTCAATTTTGGCATTTTAATAATAGAAGGCTGGAGAAAGGACGGGGAGAGAGCTTGAGCAAAGGACGGAGGATTCGGGCGCTTATATAGAACAAAGAGTCACGACCGAATAATCCCGAGTGTACGGATTCCGCAAAGAATCGCCGTGAGGTGCTGGGAACGGTAATTGTGAACGATTCATCCTGCAAACAAAGAAAAAGCCGAACGCATCAACGCCTCTTCGCTCAACGCGGCAAATATCCCACTGACGGTATGGTCACCTGACGTTTGCATCATAATTGTTGGTGGTGGATGTTGGTGGTGGATGTTGGTGGATGTTGCCTGTAGAGTAGTGTAGTAGAGCATTATTAGGAGGTTGGTGTTGAGTGTTGGCGCTGAGCTCGACGATGTGATGTTGCGATATTTGACGCCATTATCATTGCTTTCATAACACTTGGCACCGCTAATTCCTTTAGTATCGAATGATTGCCGGACTAGGAAACGATCGTCAATTTCCACACACGCCATTTTCCCGCGCCACTCGACGGGCGGTATAATTGCCCGTCCCGCCCGCGCAAACGCATCGAGCTGGTATAAGAGTGCTGGTGATAATTGACCGAGCCGATACGACCGAGTGCTGCGTAATTGACCGAGTGTCAGGCAAGCGACCGAGTGCTGGGTAATTGCCCGAGTGGTAGGTAAACGACCGAGTGGCGGCAATTAACTGAGATAGCAGGCATTCGAACGAGGGTCAGGAAAACGCATCGGGTAGGAAAACGACCGAAGGCCGCGGCAATCGATCGAGGTGCCGTAATCAAACCAAGAACCAGGAAAAGGACCGTGAGCTTGCCAAATGACTCCATGAACAATGAAAGACAAAGAATTGACGAAGCAAAATACCGCGTGGCAGATAGAACAAAGAACAGCAAGATGGCATCTACACCCTGCCCCTCTGCCCGCTGCATTACCCGCTGGGCATCTGGCAGACATTTACATGGCCACAGCGCGAAGAGTCTGGACGGGAGACGGTCCCGCACATTGACCACGATAATTGACGGTTCCGACGATGATACCGACCGAGCGAAAATTCCGAGATGGAGTCCGACTTTGACGCTGAGTCTGACGATGACGCGCTGTTCCCAACCCGAACGAATTCAGATACTGAGCAGAAGACCACGGTTTATGCGATAATAGTGGGCAAATCCTCAGAAGGGTTCCGGGTATCGGGATCATTTGAAGGATGACTGGAAGCCCTGCACCGCTCATGACGCAGCTGAATGGAGGCTTGCCCGGTTCTTTATCGAAGACAAATTGACGGCCACCTCAATCGACGCCTACTTCAATCAGGGATCGCACAAATCCTTGAGGTCCGAACGCACCTTTCAATCCGCATACACATTCCAGAAGAGCTCGACAAAATGCCCGAGCGCCCGAACTTCCAGTACGGCACCGCCGCGACGGGCTTCGGGAAAACGACGGAGGTGTATTACCGCAATCCCGCCGAACGCGCCAGATATCTGCTGGGCCAGCGCTTATTCCGACCGAATGGTATACCGCCCGGAAAAGATCTACGACTCGACGGCATCAGCTCTATTCGGAGATGCACACGGCCGACTGGTGGTGGAATACCCAGGAGAAGCTACCCCTGGGCGACGATTGTGCCCATCATCCGCAGCTCTGACATCACGCGATTTGACGAATTTCTCCGAGACAAAAAGAGCTGGCCCATATATTTGACGATAGGAAATATCCCGGAAAGATACGGTCAAAGCCGTCAAATACAAGCGCACCTGTTGCTCGCCTTATTGCCCATTCCTCCCAAGGTCATCGTGATGCAGGCCGAAAGGCCGACCGGCATGGGCGGCGGAGACACTCCGCAGCCGCCCTGTCCGTCATTCTGAGCGCTCCTGCATTTTGACCAGAGCGCAGATTTTGATGGGATGCTTTCTGACGGATACGAGCGGCGTTGCTGGCCCATCCTGGCGGCATGGCCGACCATGTGGAGAACTGCAATCTCCTGAAAGACTAAATTCAACATGTGCCCGAAATGCGAGATTCCCGCCAATAAGCGAGAGTACCAGGTCAAGCCTACCAAGATTTATGCCCGACCAGGCGAATACCGCAGGATGTATCGGGCAATTCACTGCACTGAAGGACCTGGAAAATCCCAGCAGGGACCAGAAGAGGAGTTGAAAGTTGGCAAAGTGGTTTGAGAAGTTCGTCGCTGTACAATCCCTTCTGAATTGCCCTTCGTCTGCGGCGTATGAGCTCCATAAGCCCGATATGCTGCACGCCGCTCACCTCGAATCCTGAAGCATTTGATGCAGTGGCTAGAGGATTTCCTGCAGGAATTTGACCGTCTGGACGGATTCAACCTCAGATGGACCAAGATGCCGCCATACCCGGGCTTTTCCCCGGCGTCAAAACCATACTGCTCGCCAGTCAGTGGCAGCAAAGAGACGCGGCTTCCAGAAGATGATCCTGCCAGCGCTGGCATCCGCGCCAGGAATCCTCCGCCAGTCAGGCGGAGCCTTTCAGGAAAGAGTTTCAATGCGTGCCGGCATTGATCGATTGGGGACTGGTTGCCCAGACTGCTCCCACAACGAATTGACGATTGACCTACTGGATGGATATCTCCGGCATTCCATCGAACGGCGATATCTTCAGGAAATACAGGCGAACCGGAAACGGAGAGGCTCGTAGCTGAACGGCGCAAAGAGCTCAAGAGCATCACGCGGAGCTAGCAGCCCTCGATGAATCCTCGACCCAGAGACGGCGGGTTGTCGCTAGTCAGCGATTGAATCTCCAGGCAGAGATCGACGACATCTTACGGGAAGAATCCGACTTCAACTTCCCGAAGCTCCACCTGATGAGCCACTTCACGGAGCACATCCGCCAGTACGGAATATTCCCGACTATTCGACGGAGTCCCGCGAGATCGCACAGGCGACCAGCTGAAGATACCATATCGCCGAGCAATCGCGTCAATCCCGCTGATGCAGATACTCCGGACGCTCAACAGAGATTACATCTTCGCCATGCACGGGTTGAATCTTCTGCAGATTGCCCGACGGATTCTCCACATCGGATCTTGTGGAAATCTCCGCGTATTGGAGCCGACCTACAGAGGAGGCTGCACTGCGCAGCTGGCCAATCCCTGGATGATCCGCACTTCGATCGCTGATTGCACCATGGATGTTTCCCAAAGCGAGGAGCCTGTGGAAAAGCGCTGGTCAAAACCCCGATGGATTTGACGGTCGCAGAAACGCCAATATCCCGGCAGCAAAGAAATCTCTCAGCTTTTACATCCAAGATACTTTCATGAGGGAACTCAGGCGGGTTTTTGACGAGATTCCCGCGATATCGATTCCTGGCGTGACGACGTTTCAGGCAGCTCAAGGTGCCCGCCCTTTTGCACGGCGCGGCGACGAAAGGACGCACACTCTCCATACAACGGAACGCAAATTACAGAGAGGAGGCCAGTGAACGATGATCTGGATCTGCTCAAAACCCGCTGACCTGGAGCCATTGCAGGGCCTTTGCCCGCAAACTCTACTGGCGTGTTCGACAGATCCGGACGGAGAGAGGCAAGCGCTGGCGATGGCGATTTGCCCGCTGAAGCCTCGACTTCAACGGTACGCCTAACGCCCACCACGGCTGATAGCGTGATCACGCCACATCAACGCTTTTGACGATATATGCCAATCAATATCAAGAGATCCTGCGCCGCGATCTTGTTCCCGAATCTACCTCGCCACGAATAGCCGGTGGTTTATCAACACTACAATCGACCTGGCCAACTTACGGCCAATTTACTAACCTCGCAGATTTGACGCATCCGACGACGATGCATTTGAGAATGGGCATTTGATTGACGCAAGATCTGACGGCGGCATTTGAAGATGGGCATTTGAAGACGATTTGAGGACGTGATTTGAAGACGGGCATTAGTCGCGTTTGTTCAGATATTTGCCTAATGCAGTTGAATTGACGCAGATAAAATCAAAGTTCCAGTTCAGTGATGTTTCATACAACTTCAACACTTCATTTATCTCAGTCGATAATACCATATCAACTCGCAGTGGGGAGCGCCGAGAAACGTTTCATACGCCGATATGCGCCGATTATGCACCAAAAATCCAAATCACCCGCGTCGCGGAGGATCACTTTAGCGTGGTAATATTCCCAGTTTATGATCTTTCTGTCAATTTGACCGAGCATCTATCTCGCCATACTAAATATCATTACTCAGGAATTACGCTGTGTAAATGACGAGACTTTTTTGGCCAACTTCCTGCGCAGTTTGACCAGCTTTGCGTTGAGAACGAAGAGGACGCAGAAAGATCCTCGCCAGATTCCCAGGCGCAGTTTGACGTAAGTTTTGAGTCGCGACTGAGGAGGACGCTCTGCATCGTTGTCACCTTCCCAGGCAAAATGACTGGGAGCTTTATTTTGGGAAATGACGAGGCTTCCTCGCCAACTTCCTGCGCAAAGCGACGGCAGTTTACTTTGAAATGACGAGAAGCTTCTCACAACTTCCCAGGCAAATGACCGAGTTTTACTTTAATATTTGCTTTATACATAAATTTGTAATTTATATTGGCTATATACTTGAACGAATTACATGTGTCGAGAACGCTGAATAGTGAAAGATAATGGCATTTTTGGTCAAAAGACGAGCATCAAAATTCTAGGAAATATACGGCATTTTTGGTCAAAAGACGAATGCATCAAAATTCCCAGGAAATAGACGGCATTTTGTCAAAAGACAAGCGCTAAAATGCCCGTAAAAAGACGCATTTTTGGCCAAAAGACGAGCCAAAACGCCTAAAAGATTTAATTTTTGGTCAAAAGACGAGCAGTCAAAACGCTGGAAAAGACGAATTTTTGGGAAAAGACGAGCCGTCAAAATGCCCGAAAAAGACGTATTTGACGGCCGCGCTTTTGACCGAAAGACGACAACTTTTTAAAAGATTTAATCGACGCCTGGACGCATAATCTGCCTTGGGGATTTTTTCGATGTATGGTTTATGGTTGCACGCAGATTTAGGTTTTGTATGGTATGGTTTATGGTTGCGGTTGCGGATTTGGGTGGGTTGCGGGACTAGTTGAAATTGATTGCTGGGATGGGAGCAATTCATGGTTGCGATGGTTATGGAAATGGCTGAAATTCTTGTGGTACGGGCTTGATGGTGTTGTAGTCATGGTGGTTGTGGTTGTGGTTGTTGAGTGTACTGCATTGGATAGTACCGTTAATTCTCGAGAAATCCACTATCTCCGCTTCGCTAAATCTTAATTCCGGGCGAGAAAAAGCAGATAGGTGTATGTATCCGCACGAATTCGTGAAGTTTGATACGCCAATTTGCCTTCTTCGGACTTACCACATACAAATACGGAGATAGTGGATTATTCGAGAATTAACGGTAACATTTTCGACCCAGTACTGTGTCAGACCCAGAAGTGTGTCGCATGGCAACGGCACCAAAACCAGACACAAAGCCTGAACACCCCACAACACCATAATAGAGGATAATTCATCTGGAAACCATTTGAATCCCTGTGCGTTTGAGTGGAATTCATTTGGTACAAATCAGGCTGTAAATATCTCAAGAAATGGTGGAGATAGCTTTGGCAACAGAAATCCCCATACAAATTCGTATGGGATTGACACTCTTCTAGGTTTGACATCGTATTCGGTCTAAAACGTTAGTCGTGATTGTTGGATTGTACCGCGTAGGGTGGTTGCAGGGAGTATTAATTGCGACGCTTGTCGCTACCTCTTTTATTCCTAATCCTACCTCTTTTGGCCCTAATCCTACCCCCTGCGTCCTAGCTCTACCCAATAGCGCCGATTGTCTATTCCGTCTGCACTCAACTACAGTCCGACTGTGCCAAGTATCGCAGCACGACCGCCCCCACCTGCCCTGCCATCGAGAACGTTGCAAAATCGAGGGATTAGGTGAAGGATCGCCATCGCGTCGGATAAGGTGGATGAGTTAGGAAGGTGCTCGGAGGATACGGTCAGCGCTAGGCGCTTCGGGTTGGGATTGCGGAAGGAAAGATCGGGATCGGTTATGGGTTTCCTATTTTCGTCGTACGGGTTGAGTCATTGGGATTAGTCAGCGGAGGATCTCCTTGGGTATATTAGAGGACTCTGCCTCGCTTCATTTCTGTTTCTCTTCTCTTCTTCTTTCCTTACGCAACGTCTTCATCGGTACTCGTTTCTAGTTGGTCTCACTTAGCATACCACGCTAGGCAAGCCATTCCTATATTTTATTAGTTACCAATATATTCTGTTCGATCGGTATCCGAGCCCGATCTCCTGTCCTGCCTTGAACGTATTTCATGATCCGCCGACCACCCTTAGCCTCGCCTCGCACTCGCCTCGTTGTACTGCCCAGTCGCTGCTTGGACGGACTGTTGGACTGCCAGTCGACTACAATGTTTCAGCCAAGCCAGTCTGTCCCAACATGGGACGGACTGTTGGACTATAGACTGCATAAAAGCCCAAAGTAGTTAGTAATTCTTAAAGAGGCTAGTAATATTATGAGTTGTAAAAGCGGAGATTGCAATCTGTCCTTTTTTCCAAGTTAGTATATCACGATTCATAGCAGTTCCGGCTCTACAAAACAACAATGTCTTTCAATAAGGAAGATCACTCTCAAGCGGGCGATAGTTCACTGTATGAGCCCTCGATGGCAGATACAGCTCAAACAGCAACTACGAGAGACTTACCTCCGAATATTTCGCATTCTCCGGCAATGTTTTATCCAAAGATACGGGAATGAACAAGTTGGGTTTGGAAACATGGATCTTCTTTCAGGGGTCCCGATCGTAATGGAGTTATGAGGGATCGATGGAGATGCAATTTATGTAAAACAAACAAGGAACATGATTTTATTCAGATATTTTAAATTACTAAAACCCGTCCAGGCCCCAATCAAGAAACAACTGCCAACTATACCGATACAACAACAAAAAATGCCATAAATCATTTAGTAAAATTCCATCGCTTTCACCAAAATGGGGATTTACAAACAACAGGGGAGGGTATGGAGATTGGAGATAGCAGTGCGTTAAGTTCGAACAGCATATCGGCGAATACGTTACCCCGTATTTTATTCAACAGTGATGTCTTTAAGCAACTCTATATACGTTGGATTGTTACAAACAACATTCCTTTTAAGCAAGCTACATCTGAAAGTCTACGATTCTTGTTAATGTATTTATGTGCCGTGGTAAGTTAAATATTAAGTACCGGTAGATTGTAACAATATTCTCTAACAAAACGAACAGCAATCATCCTATACTGATTTGGGTAAAGCTATGCCTAAATCCTCCACTACTGTAAACAATTGGGTGCAAGAATCATTTTCGAGAAGTAAAAACTCGATTCGAAACCTCTTAAATGATGCAGTTTCTTCCATACACATTAGCTTTGATATGTGGACGTCGCCAAATAGTCTAGCTTTGATTGCAATAATCGGTTATTGGTTGGATGATGAGGGAAATCTACACCACGCCCTACTCGGTTTACGGCGAGTTTTCAGTTCGCATAGCGGGGAAAATCAAGGCAATGTTGTCTGGAGTGTTATTCAAGACTTCAAAATACAGAAATTAATCAGATACTTTACATTAGATAACGCATCTAATAACATTACCGCTCTACGGTTTATCGAGAAGTATATCAATATATCCCTGGCCGGTCTCCAATTCAGCAATGCAATGATGCAACAAAACGCAAGATATGTTCGTTGCTATGGACACATTTTGAATTTGGTTGTGAAAGTATTCTTATATGGCAAGAAATCTCAACAGTTACTATCATTTGAGGATAAAAAAACTGTCGAGCGAGAAAACTTAGAAATGGAGAGATGGAGAAAAGTTGGGCCGCTTGGGAAGCTTCGGAATATAACAGTTTGGATTCATGGAAGCCCGCAAAGAAGAGAAGCATTTTGCCAATCAGTTACCTCCACGTTAGCAAATTCAACTCAGGCTAGAACTTTGATTTTGGGAAATGTCACACGTTGGACTGGGGATTACGATGGACTGGAAAGAGCATTAAGACTAAGGCATGCAATCGACTTTCACCTGCACCAAATTATTCGGGAAAGTTCCACAACAATCAAATCAACGCTTGAAAAAGATCAGTTATCACCAAACGACTGGTTAGTGTTACAACAGGTTTTCGATTTCCTAAAGCTATTTCGTAATGAGACATTGCTGTTGGAAGGTCATCGTACTCAAGGATCTTTGTATGAAATCTATCCTTCATTCGAGTTATTACGGAGGCATATCATCAACACCATGAACAATCCCGAGTCAGAGCTTTTGGCCGTTCCGTTGCAATTGGCTCTTCAAAAGCTAGAAAAATACTACTGCGTTGAACAACTGAGCCCAATTATTTGTGCATCTATTGTTTTGCATCTGGATATGGACAATCTTTTTGATGATGAGGATTCTGGTTGGGGCGACCGTCCAGGGTGAGGCTTAAAAGCAAAAGATTTGGTGAAAGCATTGTGGGAAACATTATATAAGCGAATAGCATTGCATGCAACGTCTTCAGCAACAGCCGAATCACCAAAACGTACGCTGAATCCAAATCCTTTCGCTTTCAAAAGGATTTGAACCTTCAAAAAGCCACAATTAGATCCTGATATGATTGAGGACGAACTCTCCCGATACTTGGTTTGGGCTTCGCAAAATCGGCATGAAGTGGGTGCACCTATATCTTGGTGGATTAAAGCCAGACAAACATATCCCCGGTTATCTATACTAGCTTTGGATGCGTTTTCCACCCCTGCTATGTCTGCCGAATGTGAAAGAGTATTCAGCAGGTACGAAGCGATAACTCTCTTCTGGTGGGGGATTCAATTGCTAATAATTCAAAGTGCAAAACAAGCGATTACCGACCGTCGTAATAGTTTGGATGAAAGTATTATTGAAGCCGGGGAATGTCAAAAATCTTGGGCACGTTCCGGTTTGAGTACGTTTGATGCTGCCAGGGACATGCCCGAACATCTACAAAAATGTGAGTGGGATACGTTGACCTCGACTATTATAGGGCAATAATTTATTTTTTCAGGTTTATTTACTTTATTTATTTCTATTATTGTCAATCTCAATCGATTTTCTATTGAAACTAATTAACAGATTTCATAGCCTCTAATTCTTGCTTGACGTTCTCATGAAAGGTTGACACCAAGCTAAAACGGATACCATTCCATTTAGCCGTACAATGTTCCAAACGACTACCCCGAATGAAACCGATACCACCAGGTTGATAAGTATACCTCCTACCTAATTCCTTGATACACAAATCGCCACCTCGGAATTCTCCCATTGGTACCATACAAGCCCAACCGTTTGTAAGATCGCCACCATCATAATGAGGTTCAGTAAATACGTTAATCAAGCAAACTCTTAAAGAAAAGCAGTCATTTTCATCGGTAACCCACTGTTTCTTTTTCCCATCATGAAAGCTTTTGATCATTGCTTCCGTCTCATCCCTAACCTGTTTGTCCACCGCACCTAATAGGATCTTTTGGGCTCTTGTGACATTGCCGAATGATTTGAATAGATCGGAAAGAACGGGTTGAATTCAAGACGGAATGTTGGCAACATCCTTTGTAATGCATGAGCCTTTGTATGCATGTCCGAGTTCCATCCAACAACCCCAATGGTAAACACCAGCTCTCGACCAAGGTGCCCAACAAAGATGAGGGTTTGAAAGAAACCAATTCTTCCAGTTTATATGTCGTTTGTCTTTAGGCATCTCGGGAGGATGAATTTTTGAGTATTCGTCAATGTTCCAAGTTGTTAAATTCAAAACCCATTGCCCAATCTCAGTGTAACGGCGTACGGGCAGACTCCAGTCTGTCCCTGTTCCTGTTTCCTTGGTTCCGTTTCCTGTTCCCTTGGTCTTGTTTCCTGTTCTGTTTCCCGTT
The DNA here is from genome assembly GCA_024713855.1 of Morchella sp. 2016-41. Classification (NCBI taxonomy): domain Eukaryota; kingdom Fungi; phylum Ascomycota; class Pezizomycetes; order Pezizales; family Morchellaceae; genus Morchella; species Morchella sp. 2016-41. Next base: position 2,136,947 of record JAMGZD010000008.1, on the reverse strand, counting down.
CTGTTTCCTGTTTCCTGTTTCCTTGCTCCCTTGCTGTCGGGTCCTATCCCCGGCTGCAAGTCCTGTACCTTTCTGCCGGGTCACGTCCCTGGCAGAAAGCCCTGTTCTGTCATCCTGTCTTTCTCTGTCTCCTAGGTCAAGACCCATCCTGTACCCCTATCCTCGCTAGCCCCTAGTTCCCCGCTCCTGAGGCCTAGAACTCCCGATCCCCTGTAGGCTCTTCCTGCTCTGGCTTTACCCTGTCAACCCTTATCGTCGCGACCATTCAACCCGGACGATCGGAAGATGGCTTTGGTACCTAAGACATCCTATGGCTCGTGGGTTTTCCTATGTCTTGGCTATGCCGATCCTCTAAGTACGATCCCGATCCCGTTGCACTTCGAGAGTCATGTCCAGCCTCAGCTTCTTACATGTCGCTGAGATATTCGCCGATCGATTCCAGCCTGCGCTCCCGCCCCTGTCTCTGCCGCCCGCCGCCTCGCCCGTCCCGCTTTCAGATCTCCTTGAACTCCTGTACTTTCCTAGCCTGTCCTAGTCTCTCTCTGGTTCTGTTTCGTCTGAGTATGCCTCCGTTATCCTGTCCTTCGTGTTCTCTTCGCCTCCTGTTTTCCTCTTCTGTCTTCTCGCGTTCCTGTCTCCGCTCTTCGCCTGTTCTTTCCTCGCTCCTGTTTCTCATTCTCGCTTCGCTTCTGCTTTCCTGTCTCCGCGCCTCGCTCTGCCTTCCTGCTGCGCCGTCTGGATTAATCGGGCGTTATGATTCTTGTATATAGGAAGTTCTCCCATTTCTCTTCGAGGGTTTCCTTTTAGTTCTCTAGTCATTTCTTCTTGTAATTCACGACGCTTCAATTCAGTCTTTCTCCAGAACTTAAGCGCCTCTTCAGACTGCCCTTCTCCTGGGCTTCCGCCCAGGGGAAGGCCTTCAGAATCTATGGTCGTCTTCGACCTCCTCGCCTAGTCCTGTCCTTGCCTCGCGTCCAAACTCCGCTCTCCCTAGAGCCTGACCAAGTCCCAGTTCCGCCCGTGCTTCGTGTCCAGGCTCCGCTCTTCCTAGAGCCTGACCAAGTCCCAGTTCCGCCCGTGCTCCGCGTCCCGGCTCCGCCTCTCTCTAGAGCCCGCCCTGTCCTGTCCCCGTTCTGCTATCGCTCCTTCTCTAGCAGAACTCCTAGTTCCACCCAGTCCCCCGTGTATGACCATCGCGCCTCGTCTTCACGCCTCTGTCTCCCGCCTCGCTCCGCCTCGCTATCGCTCCCGACCTAGCAGTCCCTGATCCAGTCCTCGGCCAACTCTTCACGTATAACCATTGCTCCCTGTCTGGCTTTAGAGTCCCTTGTCCTGCTCTCCCGTCTCCCGCCATCTGGGGGGTAGCCCCAGAACCCAGCCCCGTCCCGCCATCTAGGAGGTAGTCCTAGAACCAAGCTCCGTCTCCCGCCCCTGCCCCGTCGTCCCGCCTCGCCTCCGCCCTCCCGTCCCGAGTCCATCTCCTGCCGAACCCAGCCAGCCAAGATCCCTAGATGTTACCCAATCTACGAGGGCCCCTTCGTGTCGAAGTCTCTTCCACGAAGACACGCCGTTCGCCCGTAACACTCAGACCCGTAAACAATTTCCAAACCCTTGTTGAAGTAAACAAAAAGCCGGCGGAATTTGGAATCGAGAGCAACATAGAATGCTCCTGAGGGTAGATCAATTGAGGTATAATTATTAACGGTGGTTTCGATCTCCTCGAGAGATTTTCCTTGTAGTGTTTCTAACTTTTTTTTCGAGGTTGGCGAATCCAAATCAACCTCAAAAAATACTTCGATCATATTGCCTAGATACATTAGTTAAAGTTATTTCTGATAGAAAGCGAACAATCACCTTTTTGCCTGAACGATTGGGTAAAAACATCGCCACCTCTCCCGAAGAGTTCGACATTCAACTCCGCAAAGATTAGAAAGAGTCGATTGTCGAGTTTTCGATATCCCGACGACATCTTTTAATCGCCTGGAGGAGAAAGTCTTTGCGCCATACGATCGTATTGGTGAGAATCTCGGCTTGTGCTGCAGGTTTGAGGAATCCGGAAGTGGACATTCGCTGTCCCTCATTGAGATAAAGAGGAGCCTTCAATGCCCCACTCTTTGTTGTCATTTTCGCCGTTGGATACTGCATTGTCGACATTGTCAGCATCGTTCACTATATCACAATCAGTTGACAAACTGTAATTTAAGACCTACAAGTCTAAATATTACAAGTTTAGAATCAAGACCTACAAGTCTTGTATTCCCAACTGATTGATTGATGATAGTGATTGTTGGTGATTGGTTGTGTTGATGATCGTGGTGTTGTTGATGATTGGTTGAGGGCTGCGACACGGATATTTATTGGGGGAGGGCGGCGAAATTCATGACTGTTGCCCGGCTTGGCTGTCAACTTACCCTGCAAGCCGGACCACAGTTGACCACAGTCGACCACAGTTGTCATGCCCTAGTCCAAAGACTGTTCAGACCGGTAAAAATGGACTGGTCCATTGTCGTCGGTGAGTCCGAGGCAGTACAGGCAGCCTTCCAAGCTGCCTTTGCACCTCAAGGGATCTTGTTCCCTATCGCTACTGCATACATCTATCCTCCTAGGCCTTTGCGGGGATTGGTGGTGAAGGTTGGAATCATCAAGCGCCTCCTACGGCCCGTAGAAGATGCGCTATCTCCTCACGATTCCAGTTCATAGCCAGTACCAGCGGTGTGCTGCCCTCATCGTTTCGTACGTTCATGTCCACTCCGTCCGCAGCCAGCAGCATGGTCACAAGCTCCTTATCACCGTCTTTCATGGCCGAATACAGTGGTGAGTTGCTATGCTTATCTAGTACGTTCACGTCCACTCCGTCCACGGCCAGCAGCATGGCCACAATCTTCTTGTGACCAAAACCCGCGGCCCAGTATAGTGCTGTGCCGTCTACCGCTCCCGCGTTTACGTCCACTCCGTCCACGGCCAGCAGCATGGCTACAATCTCCTTGTGACCCTTATACGCGGCCCAGTATACTCTAGTGGTGTGCCGTCTACCGCTCCCGCGTTTACGTCCACTCCGTCCATGGCCAGCAGCATGGCCACAATCTTCTTGTGACCAAAACCCGCGGCCCAGTATAGTGCTGTCCCGTATTCCCCTCCCGCGTTTACGTCCACTCTGTCCACGGCCAGCAGCATGGCTACAATCTCCTCGTGACCCTTATACGCGGCACAGTATAGTGCTGTGCCGTATGCCCCTCCCGCGTTTACATTCACTCCGTCCACGGCCAGCAGCATGGCCACAATCTCCTTGTAACACTCAGACGCGGCCACACTTAGTGGTACCCATCCGACCTCGTCCGTTGCGTTCACATCCACCCCATCCATGGCCAACAGCATACGTATTATATTCACATGTTTCCTCTTTGCAGCGATTAACAATGGTGTTGTCCCTCGATGATTACCGGTGTTCACTTGGGACGGGTTGAATCGTTCCAGTGCGTGCGGCAGGCCATAGTAACATGCCACCCAGAACGGAGTGACTAAGTTGCCGCTGTCACTCCCTCGCAGGTAGGATTTCCCATCTTCCACCTGGAGACCCCACTTGCGGTAGGCATTTGTGTGCTTGAGGAACTTCATGCAACCGCCGACACTTAACGGGCCTGAGAGGCGGGCGTGTGTGCCCCAATGCTCTACGGCATACACTCCAAGATCGTGTAATTGGAACCCCTCAATCGATTCTGGGTCGTAGGTCAGCAGTGTGAGGCATATGTCCGCCATGTATGCGTGACCACTCTCCTGAGCAAACTCGGGTTGGCGCTTCAGGTACTCCTGCACGGAGAAGTGCGCAAAGCGTAGGGTCCCCAACGTTTCGTCAAAGATTACAAGGTTCTGGCAGGCGCCGAGGACCCTCTGCAATGTCCATTCGAGCTGCCCCTTGTCCGGGAGTGTCTGGTTGGGCTCCACGGCTAAGGATTGAATTATCGTATCGATTGAGGAGGGCCCCTGGGTGAAGGATATCCACTTGAGCACCTTGTTGGCGACGCTAGCACGTGAGCTCGTCTGCGATTCGATGACGTCAATGATACGGCCGTAGGTAGCGTCTAGGTCCTTGGGCAAGAAGCCTAGTGCCTTGCGAACATCCGTCTCCGTGCTTTCATTGCAGATGGCGATAATCTGGAACTGTGCCCACATGAACCTGAGACAGAAAGTTAGCAAGGTGTAAGACTACATAATAGAAGTATATGGTCCCGATCCCTACATTCCGTTCGCTTTTCCTTCAGGGTCGACTTTATGTGATCCTTCAGTTCTTTGGATACAGAATCCCCTTCCAACAGCGGCACTTCCTCGTCCTCCAATTCCATGGGGTTTGAGCGGCGTTCGATCTCAGTCTCGATATAGTGATCGACATCCCTCGTATTATCGGTTGCGTCAATATGATGGCTGGAATGGTCGAGCAGAGTGTTTTGAATATCCTCACTGTTTCGGCCCGTGACGAAGATCTTGACCAAATTCGATTCCGAGGCGATGCGATTCAACGCGCGGAATAGATGCCTTCTCGTTTCCTTGTTGCACTCGTCGAGAGCGTCGATGATGAGGGTGACCTTGGTGAACCCCCGACAGAGATCGATAATCAGGTCCCTACTCTCCTCAATGCTAAGCGGGCCAGATGAGTGACCCTGTTTTTCCCGTTTCTCATAGATCGCGAGAATCGCCCTTGGTAGCGTTTCCGAGTCTTCGCCCATCGCCAAGCACAGCTGCTTGACGATGGTTCTCAAGATCGACTCTGGATTGTTCCTGCCCTCTTCCGAGTAATGGCAGTAGAAATACGCAACTGCATACCCGCTCCCGCTCAGGTTCCTTGCCTCTTCGCGGAAGTGGTCGACAACCCGTGAGCTATAAAATAATGAGCTTAGAAGATCAACAGAAGGCCAATGGGTCTGGAAAACCTACGCGAGATAGCTCTTGCCACATCCAGCTAATAAGTTCATTGTCAGTAGGGATAAGATGGCTTCCAGCCATGGGCAGGTCCAGGGTTGGGAGGCTTGGAAATGGTATCTCTTCACGTACCTCCTCCACGTAACCAAAATGTGGATGATTTATCAGATATCTTCCATGCCCTGTATCTCTCATGTTGCAGAAGCCAGCCTCCGGTGCCCTCACGGCGGCGCTTGCTGAAATAGACATGATGATCGTCAAATGGCATCTTTGACAGCCACATCAATATCTCCGAACGCCTCCCACCTGCACGAGAGGGATTTTATTCTTGGTATTCGAAACACAGATGAGGCAAGGATATCCCCTTGCTCACCTTGGACAATTGCAAACATTCGTTCGACGGAGGATTGGATCTTTGCGAGCGGCGGCTGCAGTTCGCCCAGCAGGCGTTTAAGGGTTTCCGCATTCTCGGCTTGAACTATCACCCATTAGCGCTTCGTCTTGAAGAGTATAAAATGGCAGGCGATATACGAGTGCGTCCGGCATCCGCAGCTACATCATCGCTCCATGTCAGCAAAATAGCAAATCATAATGATAGGACGTTATATCTAACCCTCCTTCTCAGCGACTCCTGCCTTGTTGATAACATCCGTTTCCAAATCTTGCATGTGTAGCAGCATGCTCTTGGATCCGTCCAAGAAGCTGTTGCATACTTGTGCTGTAGTAACGAAATATCAGCACAGGGCTTGCTGTTATTGCGAGAAGAACTCTCACCCGCGGTGCCTTTTTGAAGATGCTCTTCGGCATAGAAGAGGTATTCCAATACTGCTACGTATAGATCGACAATAGAGTCAACAAGTTGTCCCGAAATTGTCAAGCTCTCATTTATGTAAAGTCTTTCGTAAATATCGCAGCAGCAGATGATGCGCAAGAGTTTGGAAAAGCTCTCTCCGATGGATTTCATGTTTTCGGTGTGCGCAGACACAACCTAGAGTTGGTGAGCACAGAAGCCGAGTCGAGTAACCAAAGATCTCATGAACTCCGGGTAGTTCAGTCGGTCTGTCAATACCCCACCGGAAACTTACATTCAGGAGAAATCGAAAGCCTGCCCATGCAAGCGCGACGATGTCAGGGTTATGCTGAATTGCAATGTCGCCTATAATGGCGTACTTCTGGAGTTGTTCTAAAGTAGACCCCATATACTCGTGATACCATCGCTTCGTCTCATCGATCGATTGTTTCTTCTCTTTAACCTCATTAATGAGAGACTCGACTAGGTTTATATCGCAGCTTCCCCCTTTAAGGAGTCTTTCCCGTCGTTCCTTCGGTAGCTTTGCTTGTGCCTCTTGCCACAGATTGATTCTCTTCGTCGCAGTGATTCTACCGGCGCTAGTGAGCCACATGCATTAATCCACATTGCGCAACTTAATATAGCGAATTTTCTCTCTCTTTTTTGCTTGGGGAGCGGGTGCTTACTCGATCGTAAGGGTGTCTTTTGCATTCGGAGAGATTGAAGTTGGCCAAGGGTTAGGTGAAGAGGACCGGGTCGGAGCTTGAGAGGTTCCGATTGCAACGCTTCTGTATTGTTCGTCAGAATTTAAACATATCGATCATCTGATCCGGTGATATGCTACCTAACACTGGCAGGTGCTCCAGTTCTGGGAGCGGCTTCGTGCGGAACCTGCAGAGGATCTCTTATACCCGGGGCGGATACTGACCTCCTGGCGTCGCGAGCAGTGCTATGGAAGATTATCAGGATCGTCATGTTAATATATATGGAGAGGATATACACACATGTTGAGGAAAGCGTGTTGACCGTTTGACGTGGTATCGCCATGTTGGATGGTGTCCTGGGAGGTGTTGGCGGACAAGGCAGGTGTGGGAGTGCTACTACTAGCTCTGGCTTTCGGGCGGCGAAAGCTAAAGCTTGAAAAGAATTCTTTGGGATTGAATCGGGTAACGCCCATGTTGCCTGTTTTGTGGCGAAGGGCCTTGCCTTGGACTCGGTGACACTTTCGAGAGCGGTGCAGCGGCCGGCGATTGTGTTTTAGAATAGGATAAAATGTGGTGTTGCAAAATGTTGTTGTTTCTGTACGGAGAAAGAGTAATACCAGCAGGGGGAAGTCTCAAGGTTGCAATAAAAAGCGGGGATATGAGTCTGGGGGGCTACGTGCCTTGGGCTGATACGCGCAGCTCAACTGATCGGACCAATGAGATAGTCCATCCAGCCTGCCCGTCAATCAACAATTGACTGGGTGCGTGCAACTCATATTATCAGCACTAGCACCTGACCTTTGACCTTTTTCGTGCGTTTTTTACCCCTACCAGGCTGCCCCTATACCAACCGCACACCACAAAAACGCCGTATAATAGACCCTTTGCGCAGATAGAGCTGACTCTAAATCCTACTTGTATGATTGGTTGATAGGAGGATCGGCGCCAATCAGGTTACCAGAATTTGGAGCTGGAGTCTTTTGCGCAAAGGGCCTAATGCAGAATACACAAACCGCAACTTATTTAGTCCCGACAGATCCAAAGTCTTGAACTTTACGATCACATGATTATGGTTCCGCCTAAGTTCTAATGTTCTCCATTTAGTGGTATTTAATACTAGTCCACAATTATCTCGCGATACTCTCAAGACCTCCCGAGACGCCGGGACCTATCCCTCATCATCAACAAGATAAGAGACGAAACAACTGTCAATCTGCTCTCGTCTTGGCTCCTGGCAATTACTATACCCAACCCAACCCATTCATTCTTTACCCGGGTATACCCAAGTTACCTACTACCCGTTGCGGGGCTTTTATTGGTGCGTGAAGGGGTTTCGGTTTCGGGAATCGAAGTATTACCTCCTGAGCATCTCTAATCCTTTACGGGTTTCTTTGGAATTTTTCATGAGGGTGAGTGGTCAGCCGCAGCGCTGCTGGGGGCACGGTCCAGTATATAAGACCCTATATTCCTCTCTGTAGCTCTTGTTTTTTTCTGGCCTTTTCACGTAATATCTCCTTTTGATGCTAGAACTGGCCCAGAAAGGCAGGCAGCGGACTAGCAAGATTTATCTATCTAGGCGGTAGTGGTGGCGGTGGTTGCTATTGTCAACTTACCTTCCGATCATCTCTATGAACCTGGCACAAGGTCACTTCGATTGACGTATACACACCTGCGACAAGAAAAACGATAGGGATCTATACCCAGTGGAGGTGACGACGTCTACAACCACAAGACATATTGAGAATATACAACTCTCGGTCTGCAGTAGAAGCGTATTCTCTTTCATATCCACTTAATCGATTGGCAAATGTAGTGAACTAATTGGAATGCTTGCACCCTCCCGCCATAGGCAAAGCACATCACTTACAAAAGGCGATCTAGAGCTTCACCGGGGATAACATAAAGTTCGAAATCGAAACAGCTCGAAACTGAGATTACAGGAGGAGAGCAGAGCTTGATAATCAAGGAAAGAAAGAAAGAAAGAGACGAAGATCGTGCTCAAAGAAAAGTCCTACCATAAGGAAAGTAAGTACAACAGGAGATCTGGCAGATGGAAGAGCCGGGAGGGCCCGTGGAAAGTAACAAACAATTATACTCCTTTACACTCTCAACAAGCAGAAACCAGAAGTTAATAACTACCGCGAGATCAAATAAATCAAAATAGAAAGAGCCACCGCACCGCAACCTTTGGCCTGTCCAACAGACCACAGAAGTAACCCCCTGCTCCTGTCTAGAAATGTGGCCAATAGTCGCTCCACCGCGGTGTGTTAAATGATCCTACCGGGAGACTCCGTAGGCTGACAAACGCTATATTTGTGATCGAGATGATGGAGGTCCCATAGGCCACAAGCAACAATAAGACAACCCAGATCAACAAATAATGCACACACGTCATGGTAGACCCCCAGGGTTGCTTCCTTTTTCTTATACCATTATTATCGATCTGATGGCCATGCCGCCTAGCCATCCTCAACAGTTGGTCACTGACCGCTTTGATTGCGCCCCAGAGATGTCGTTTCTTTTCATTTTTCGGGTTCCCGAGATGTATCTCCCAGACGATGGTTGCTAGATCCACCTGGTAGGCTGTGATACTCGCTATCAGCACGGCGAGGGTGGGCAAAACGCACATGCCTATGGATCCTGCTCGCCACATCACCCTTGCCAGCTCAACCGGGAAGGGAAAGTTCCATGCAGTGGCATGCAGGGCGCCAATTAAAACTATCAACGACGCCTCAGCGCCCATTGTTTTCCAGTGCGACTTCTCGTCCGAGCTGGCGAGACAACTGCAGATATCATAGAAGGCTTTGGCGGTTATGCCGGTCAGATCCGTTGGCGTCTGTTTGAGGATAAACCTTTGACCTCTCGGGTTAACGGCGATATTACTTTTTCGGTTCTCCTTTAGCTTATCCTCCTCGGATTTGAGATCTTCCAACTCCGCTCTCAGCTCCATTTCGGCCTGCAGCTGTTCAAGATGCGCTTGGCTCAATGCGTTCGGGGAGGCACCACCGTATTCTCGTTCCAGGGTTATCACGAGGTGGTGGTTCACGTCCAATGGCTTGCTCCACCAGCAGAAGAAGATGGCCATTGTGCAGGCAACCTGTATCGCCACGTGAATCTCAAGCAACGATATAGCTAACCGTGCTTGTAACCTGGCGATGGACTGCACGGTCAACCACAGCGCCTGGAGAGCGGCGAGAAGTTTGGCCATATTGCTTGATTTTCCCTTGTCGAGTATAGATTGCCTATGATAGTTCATAGTGTTCCGGTGGATGAGATGTTTCATGTAGTGTTTGAAACCCACGGCGGTAAGGATAATCTGTTTTTGGTCCCCGGGCCGAGGGGTGACGGTAGTCTGTTCTCCGTTCTTTGTCTGATCAATGGAGATACTTTGTGCTCGATCTTGACCTTGGCCATCACTAGGTCCGCTCGGCAATCCCACCACAAACCCACCCATAATTACAAAAAATGCTCCCTCCATGCCGAAGGTAGACTTGGAGTCGTCCCAGAACCTCAAAGCGCTATACCACGGCTCTTTCTCGCATGGGTACTTCTCCAACCACAGAGTGTGAAGCTCTTTCGCTTCCCGGTACTGTGCAAAGGCACATAGGATGAGGCCTTCCGGCACAACGATGGCGATAAGCATGAGCACTGCTTTGTAGAAGAGCCGGTAGAAGGACTTGGCCCCGACGATGATGTTGGGGTGTACCGTTCCCCAGATGCAGAAGAGAAAGGTCGCAACGCAGCTAAGCATGATCCCGACAGTTCCACGGCCCTTTGGCTCGGAGCGGAATCGAACTTGAAGACCGGCAAATGTGAGATTCTTATCGGCGTAGGCGGTACCAAGGGTGTCTGTAGCCTGCCCCATGGACTGACATGCGAGCGCTAGGGTGCATATCGCAGAGAATATATATCGGCTACCCATGGCCTAGTGATTCGTATCTGACAAGATACAAGTTAATTGCATATATCAATCATTTACCTTATAGGGCTAGGCATACCTTCTTAGAGGAGGTTGGTTTTCCAGCCTTAGTAGGTCGAAGGCTGATCCGAGCTTAGCTCGGGTCAATACGCAGAAACAATTGCTACAAAAGGCTGCCTGATCCAGTAATTAGGTATCGAGGATATCCTAAGTTTGAACTCTCTAGCGATATAGTTTCTGTAGGGGAACTAAATGAAAGGTGCTCGGCGCAGGAGTCGAGTTTGGGTTTGAGGGTAGATCTGGTACGCACTACTAGAGCCGTGAGTGTCGGTCACCTTCATATACAGACTAAAGATAAGCATGTGTTTAGTCATAGGCCACTCTTAAACCATTTGAACGAATACCTTATCACTATATTACCCGCCCATCCATCGGAGCTTGTCCTTGGTCCAATTTGCAAACTTAGATGGCTCGGGGCAGGTCTCGGCGCTGCGAATTTGAATCGTGGACGAGAATGGGTGAGTATTGCGTGGCAAACCCGAAGAATTAAGCCAGCCTTGACCGGTAACCACGATCCTGATTGGCCTGCGCAGCTTTCAATAAAAGCCGAAGGCAATTGCTAGCCACCCTGCCCGCCCGGACCATCAGCCAATACCCTCTCAGGAAGATATAGTGTTTGATCGATTCAGGGTACCTAGTCAAAGGCAGTTGATATTTGAACCAGAAGCCTCCTCGCAATTTCTTGGCGTTTCTGGACTGGACTTGGTCAGCATATGGGCGTAAACCGTGTGTGAGAACCATATTTTGGTGGTATGCGACTAAAATGTTGCAAGTTGCAGCGCGCAGCCTTGGTGCGCACAGCACCAACCAACGCCAACCAAGTCTACCACCAACGTACAGGGTGTTCACGTTAAATACCGAGAAGCCCGATTGATTGGACCGATTTTGTATGGGTACCACAGGTGGCGGAGGACGGCTACCAATGATTTTTGGGCACATATACAGCCAAGACCAATTATTTGTATGTAGGAAAAAAGTCTGGAGAACACTATTCTGGGTACATGATATATCTGATATGGAGTAGCCCTTCCGCCAGCAGCAATCACTGCCTCTAGTCTACGGGGCATACTCCTAATTAAGATATCCGATCTATCTATTTCAATATTATTCCAGGCATTCCTCAGCATAACCTTCAGAACCTCTGGGTCCGCCACTCGCCCAACTGTCCGACAGCATGATGTTGTCACCATCACGGTCAATAAGGACTTGAACTGATTTTTTTATAGGAATCTATTTTTGATTAAAGTACTAGAATACAATTGGCCTAGTAACTCTACAACGGCGTATTAACTCAGTGCTTAACTAGCCTCAAGGGTGATTGAGCAGTTGGTCTCGAGTTCAATTCTTTTTGGTTGGGCGTAACCCTCACTGTCCTAAGGTGCACCCTAAAACCTCAACTCAACCTCAACTCAACTCAACTCGCCCTATCAACTTTGATTACCCCTATTGAAGCTGGCACTAGACCTAACATTGGAGGTAGCAGAGATACCTGATAATTAACGGAACGAAATGGGTCACGACAGTAAGATTTAGGCACTTATGCGACATGGCCGGGGGAACTGACGGAGGTGGGAAAGAAGGAGACCTCGCGGTCGCGAGAAGGCGCACCCTAGTTATAGCGTACATTAATAGTGTTAATGGTACATACTAGTACACTTATCGGCGCTCTTCATTCGTATTGCATTATACTCACTGGTAAACGTCCAATAGCATTATAGGTAATCAACCTGGGCTACTCTGTCTTGATGCACTTGTGGTCGGTAACCTTTGCTGGTTTTCACTCCGCTATTCTAATCGAAATGTTGCCACAGATTCTGAAATAAGATAGCTATGGACCATTCTCAACCGTAGGAACTGGAAATAAAGAGCTGTTGATCATATCTTCTTAGCAATAGACACTTTGCGCTGGGAGGTCCGGAGTCCTTTTTGACAGACATGTCATTAGCTAACCAAGCAACTAGAGGTCCAGCTGTGGATTTGAATCCTGGCTGAGGGTCTAATCATGAAATTTGCCCTCCACTTTCAACTACTGCTGCATAAGCAAATGAGGGTCCTTTTCTATACAGACTGCTTTGTTATAAAATTCAGATGAAAATTAACCTTCCATAAAACACAGAAATTGAGCAATGGTATTGATGGCGGAATAAATTCATGTTCTATGGGGTTGCATTCTCACTCTCACCAAAAGCCTGGTATGCTGATTATCGAAATAGTACGCTCGGCACAATCTCATTGTATTGGACTCAGGATAGTATTTGCCATGAATATGCAACGGGATTCTATTTGTCATACTACCTTTCTCTACTACGTTTCTTTAGCATAAATACCGCCAGTGGGGCTTTCCCCCATCAGTTCGTTTCATCATCACGCTCAATATACTACATTCTCCTCATACATTTATCTAAAGATCAGTGCCAAACGGTATCTGGCCCCATTTTTGACTACCGGGAACTAGCGGAAATCCAATAATGCCAAGCTCCAGGAGGTCCGGAGTCAAAAACGCAAAGTCTCTAATCATAGCTTCGGAGCTCGGCCCGATGTCAGCGGGTGGAATAAGTTTGAATTCATGGTGATATGCTATGAATGCGTAAGCAGGTTTGGTTTATTCGTTCATGGAGCTCCCTGGTACGCCTCCGATGCACCCACCCCGGAACCCCACACCACGCGGAATGATGGAAGTAGCACGATATACACCCCGAATACGCGTTTGTGATCTTGATCATTTGGATTCGACTACTTTATGAGAATGATTATATCCTCGGCCGATATTGCGCGGGCTCTTGACAAGACCACCGTCATTTTATCGGGCGGAAGAGATCCCTTTGGCCCCAGCTTGCTCATTACCAGTTGAAAACAAGAACCAAAACCCACGATGGCGCTATCATGTACAGAATGTTACCTCTTCGGGGGCACTGGAACCTTGCATCGAACCCTAAGCTCAGCCCAACGATGTATATTCGCACAAAAATATGTGGAATGACTCCAAGAGCGAATATCTGAGACCAACCGAGGCCAAGTGCTTCCTGAGTGGCTCAACCTCTTGGTAAGGGTCCATGGGTGTAGCTTGGGGCGAGTTTCTTGTGTTTGCCCAACTCTGACAAATCTTAAGAGGTATATTCGGAGATACATGTTACGTAGACATAGTATCGTATATACACAATGTGCGTGCATGTGGGGCTTGATGGGGCCGCAGTGCTTACTCATTAGCCTCTGTCCCTGCATGACGCACCTCGGGAACACCCGCCCACTGCCAAGGCCCGACCCCGCCATGCATGTGCCCCGCTGACATCAACATCCTGAGAGACATCATCACCATAAGAACATTGGCACCTGCACTTTCAGGCGGATCGCGACTACTGGGGTTGATGGGTTAGTCTGAAGAGCACTTTTTTGGTGTATGACTGTTGGAGCTGTAGAAAATGATGGTGCCAGAAAAAGTACTTGATAAGGCTACCCCCATCTTTTGCAACGCAACCTCAAAGACAGAAAGCACTCCCCACAAGGGCTTATGGGTTCCCAATATTATCTAGAGGAACCTGGGAGCCAGCGCTATTGTAAAGTTTTTCTTTGTATTCTTTAGCAAAATTTATAGATTTTTGAATGAGGATATATGAAAGTCCTTCAGACTTTTTACCCCATACAGATTGGGTGCGCTAAGAGTTGGCATTCGTGGCCCCCATATAAAATCTCTGCATTTTCAACCAATGAAGTAGAGTTCTTCACATTAATGGTGAACACCCGTTACATACCCACGCATATTCACCTGATTCGCGCAGAGGAGTTCAAGGCCATCAGCATGCCCTATTACCTTCTCACCCGTTAAACCAGGTCTGCCATCCGGAGGACTACGGGTAGTAAGACGAGGGTTGTATGAATGAGCGAGGGAGGAAGGCAGGTATGTTTTCCGGTCGCTCATGAAGCTGTCTACCCATCTTGGTGGTGTAGGGTCCGCAGCTTATTGGTGGATGATCTTTGCCAGTCTGCCCTTCGCAACATCCGGGGAGTCTTGTAACATTTCGATTCTTGAGCAGAAATATCAGCCTAAGCATTCCAGTAGAAAACGCTAATTGGTGTATGCCTGCTGCAGGGTGTAGATACTTCCCATATCTCCATCAGGCTATACTCGATTGCGATAGGTTCACAAATATATGTACACCAAATCGCCAATGGTCGAGACATATTACGAGCAGAATAGATCTGATATTTCATGTTCTATATTCCGACAAACAGCCTGCCATGTCATGGTGCGAGACGGACACTAAGCCAAAGTATACACCTTCGGCGCTCCCGTTTAAACAGATTCCCCACTCGAGTTTCTTATCTTTGATTTGTCAAGAATCACATGGACTCTGGTGGCTGGACAATGTCTTGCGGGGGAGGTATGTATGACCTTGCCATTAATCCTAGAGAAGATAAGGAACCTATTCAGCTGTGTGGGTGAGATGGTGTAGTCCGCAGCCCTAGGAGCTGAAGTGGAATGGAAGCACCGGTCACTAAGGTGTCTAAGCTACAGCACCTCAGTCTGATATTACAGGGCCAGGGATGCAAAACATATTATGAGAACCTGGGAATCACGAGAACCTATGGATTCTGATCTCAATTATATATAGCAAGGAAATTCCTAAAGGATACCAAACCACAGCGAACGAAATACTCTTATAACCACCCAAAATAGGGGCACACTTCTCCTTACCTCCATAAGATGTCCAGCATTGGATTGACCGAGGATAAATATTAAACAGTAACAAAAGGGAAGAAAAAAAACAAGGATAAACGGCACTAATTGGACTCGGGTGGAAATACCGTGGAATTACACAGCTAATTTGTTTGCGCGCTACCGGACTACCTTATGATGTGATTTGAAGCTGTGGATGTAGCCGTCGAATATCTTCTTTTCCTCACAGGTTGTTTTTCCGGGTACCGACCAGGGGTTTCATTGTTGCAAGACGCGTCGTCCATTTCCAACACCTTTGCGCCTGGATCTCCCATCTTCACTTGGTCGGCGGAACCTTGTACAGCCACGTCCGCAAAGTTTTGGCACCCTGTAAAACGTCCGCGATTGCAACAAACAAAATATTTTGACCCTCTTCCTCGAAAGATGGTCATACAAAGTGTTGTGATATACAGCAGTATAGGAATATCCATCTATAAATTTTTCTTTATAGTCATTCTTATCCGGTTGTTGATATCACGATTTAAACTCATGAGCTTCGAGACTGGGGTGCCAAAATTTGCGGATACGGCTGTACATGCTCACTGCATCGATCAATCAGCATCTTCTCGATGTCGGCGCTGAATCCACAGTCAATAGCGATATCTAGCGGTGTTCTTTGGCTGCCGTCACGAACATGTATATCGTACATGAACGCTGTGTAGTGGGAGATAGCACACAGGATGGGTGGAGTCACAAGAAGCAATTCCGGGTCCCTCCATGGTATCGAGCAGGATCGGCGCAGGATACAAGCTGGGCATCTCTGTGGATCGAAAAACGGAATTTTGCGCGGTATGTCCCAGGCTCTCGGAGCTATCAGTCTACTGATCTCCTCTTTTGATCCGAGTCTGTGTAACAAAGCGTGCTAATGTGCCCAGAAGAAGAAGTGGCAGGCAGTTTCTTACAGGGGTATTAGTGAAAGAATCATAGCTAAACTTGGAATACGATCTCGAACGAAGGCCCTTGAACAATTAGCTAATGGGTTTCCCCCCCTTTGGCCTGGTACGAGGTACAGAAGACAAAAGGAAGGAAATGATGTAAAAGTATTACTTGTATGTATTTTGGTATTTATGATGTAGTACAAGAAAGATAAAGTTGCAACTCGCTATACCGTATCTCAATACGCCGAATCCCTTGCTGTCCCGTACGAAATCCTGGGGTACTTTGATTTTCTTCCTGCGAAATCGCATTAGCCAGAGCGTACTAGGTGGAGATAGTCGCTGATCTGTTACCTCTATTAATCACACCTGAAGAACAGTTCCTCGAATCAGAAGGTCTTGCAGGCCTGCCTGAGTTTGTCTCTGACATAGATTCTATGAAAAGTCCTTTTATCGAATACATTGTCCGGTTGGCTGGACGCAGGAGCTGTCGGAGAAGAGGCAAGCAGCTAGAGGTTGGCCGATCTAGATCGCGAGAGTGCCCTACGCTGTTGTAGAGAGTCTAGAGCACATCTACCTACAAGAGAAACGTTAGTCTATGTAAAACTCTCCACTTCTAATGTCACAGAGCAAGCGCATCTAGTGGTATGGTGCCCAGCATCTAATTCCCACACCTAATGCGAAATGGTTTTGACAACAAATTGATAAACTAGCCTACTCCTCGGAGGTAGCACATACATTTAGAGACACAAAACTACATTCACCTAGACATAGGCCGTCTTCACGAGAATATAGTTTTGTTTCAACTCTTTGCGTTGTGGCCAAAACCCTTTGGAATTTGAAACGAGACTCCGGGCACCATATCTGGAGAGGTTGCCAAGCCTCGGCAAGCGACCATTTCTGCTGTACCTCGTAGCTTAATGACGTTTCCGAACACGACCAATATTGCATGACATAAGAAAGGTGGATTTGGCGCTTTTTGTATAGTATGCAATATTGGTCGTGTTCGGAAAGTCATTAAGCTATGACTAGTAGTTGCGGGTAAAGCGTCGAGCTGAAAGTCGGTTCGACCAATGAGAACCCAAGCTTATACCACCCTCAGAGCGGACTGAGCCATACCATACGTACGCCGGCTATTCAACGCACTCTGCTTTTACATGACAGAGCTTATCATGCCTTCGACTAGCTGAAATCACTGCGGAGTAGAGAGTTCGATTATCGTAAATCTTCGAAAATAAGCTGAGAGGCCAGAGAAAGCTAAGAGTGCTAGCGGGGAATATCAAACAGGACACCACATCCCCTTCGATGCTAAGCTTTGAGCGGCCACTTAATAACTAATACATGTATGCAACCCGAAGGTCTCGGTGGCCGGTTACACAGGACGTTGAAATTCCCCTAGAGTAGACAACTTCAAGTAGACGTCTTGTGTTACCAGTCGTTGGGACGGATTCATGCGGTATGGTTTACTCTGGCTGTGATAGGCGAGCAACATAGTCCGAAAGCGATCTAACCTGCAGTTCCGATGAAACCTTCACCTGGCAATAGCTCTATGGTAGTGCCCGCAATAGTGGAAACACATGTTTTTCTTCTACCCTTTCAGCAAGAGTATCTTTTTGCAATACTTCGTAGGCTCTATCCTTCGATCACATATACCCAGCCCAATTCTCCTGTCCCGCCTCCACTCAAGCTTAGCTGGCCGGCTGCCTCTTAATCGTATTGACATTAGTTATGATTGTATGGAAGTGCTCGTATCAGACTCTCGTCCAACTGCGTGCCCAGTCCTTGGCTTCATCCTAGTCAGTGATAGCCCAAATGACCTATCAAGTGACAATATTAACTTCTAAACTCTACAGAAGGATATGGAAGAATTGTGTCATCATGAACATCAGCTGATAGATGCTAGGGCGGATAGTTGTATGAAATGGTGTGCTCGACAGCGTAACCGCGAACCATCTAACCTTTCTAGCTCTCACTCACCGAGAGCAGAATAGTCTTTGGGCTTTGGTTGGTTGGCCGATTGATACTGCATACCAAGCTTTAGGCACTTCACGGTTGATGAATTGCACCTACAGCCTGCGATAGACAGGTTTGATTACTGGATTATCATCCATGAAGATTGTGCACCTCCCCTCCCCACAAGCGCGTAGTGTTATTATAAATATCCCGCTCCCCCACTCTATCTTCACATCATCCTAACAGTGATAACCCAAACTTACCTTGACAATCCAACCCTCTCTTCAGATTTTACGGAACCATGGTCGTCTATACTACCGGAGTTGAGGGCGGTACTGCTGTACCCCGTCTCGAAATTCGAGAACTCATGCTCCCCGAAAACGAACATCTTCGGAATATGTACATCCTCGGTCTCAAAAACATGCAAGCAAAACCTGCCAACGACCCCAGCTCCTGGTACCAAATATCTGGAATCCATGGACTACCTGACCAAGCTTGGGACGATTTCGGGCCGGAACCAGGATCTAGACGAGGTCCTGGGTATAGTGTTCCTCGAAGTGATTGCTTCCCAACCTGGAATCGTGCCTATGTCGCACTGTTTGAGGTAATGCCTTGCAGCGAATCTTCTCATGACGATATATATATATATGTGTGTGTATCTAGGTATTGATATCCTGTGTCCCTTAGCAAATCCTGTTTGAGAATGTCAAGGAGGTTGCTCAGACTATGGAGGAACCTCTCAAGGCGACATACACCAACCACTTGCCCACTTTTCGCGCCCCGTAAGTGCTCGCCTCTCCCAAGACCCTTGTTCAGCGGACGATCCTAAGCCAATGCAGGTATTTCGACCCTGCGCTCCCTGGCCCCCCGCCTAGGATTATCTTCGCATCGGAAAAGATTGTGGTTCCTTCTGTGCCCGACGGAACCCTGCGGCTGATCTCGAATCCACTGCTTAAATATGATTTCCCCCAAGATCAAGCCACCCCTGGTGCAGATCTCATCCCGGTAAGGAACTACTTCACCATTGAATGGAGATTGTCCAAGTAATAACGCTCAAGCTATCTAGGGTGAGCACAACGACATGAGCACTGCTACCCATCGTTACCCAGCCCTAAACGCTCCGGACCGAGCCCAAGCGGTCAGGACAAAACTGGAATCACTTGCTACAGCGTACAGACCGCCCTTAACCCTTGTGTACCAGGCTATGTTTCTAATATGATTACTGTTTCCAGGCTTCCCGCGAGACTGCGTGACATGTTCGAGGTGGCCTACTTTGTTACCTTTGCCAGTGTTCCTCCCGCCCCTGCGCCTCCTCGCTCAGCTTGGGCTAAAGCTCCAATAGGTCGGCCCAGGACTCACAAGTCATTGGAGGACATTGACGACAGTGTGAGGGAGGACATTGGTGGGGGTGGACACATGGTACAACCCAATCAAGACTTGTTCCAAGAAGATAGCTGACTGGTTCTATGCAGAGCTACGACCAGGTTGCTGCGTTCGACCCCATTTTCTGGCTTCACCGATGCAACATCGAGCGTCTTTTCGCCATGTGGCAAGCAGTGCACCCCGATCAATACATTGGGAGCGGTCTTGATACACGTAGGTTCTTTCTCCCATGTACGTGATGTGTTTTCCGGCAGCTCATATCCCATCTAGCTCTTAATCCCTTCAGGAAACCTGCGGGTGGGGTGTTTACCTCTGGTGACATCCGTGAGCACACAACATTCAGAAGCACCTACAGCGAGCTCGCCGCCGCTTCTTTAGTACCAGCCGGTGAGAGGGCTGGACATGTTCACGCGGCGATCCAGTGCTTGTACGGGCCATACGTGCAGAGCAGGGAGGTAGTGGCAGAAGAGTCAGACCCGAGAGCAGCAGCGCGAAAGGCGAAAGGAGCAGCGGGGGCCGCGCAGGCAGCAGCGAGAGAGGCTCAGGCAGCAGCGAGAGGCGCGGACGCAGAGGCGCGAGAAGTGGAGGCAGCAGCACAAGTGACTGGAGGAGCAACACCAGAAGAGCTAGAAGCAACAAAGCGAGCAGCATTAGTTGCGGAGGCAGAAGCGCGAGTAGCTGAGGCAAACGCACGATTGGCTGAGGCAAAGGAGCGAGGAGAGGAAGCAAAGGCGCGAGTGGAGGAGGCAGAGGCGCGAGTGGTGGAAGGAAAAGCGCAAGCGGAGGCGACGAACGCAGGTGAGAAGGCAGATGAGGCAGCAAAGAAGGCGGCGGACGCAGCAAAGAAAGCGCAGGAAGCATTAAAGAAAGCGGAGGAAGCAGTGGAGACGCCGGCGGGCACAGCAGCACGAGAGGCGGAGGCAGCAGCGCAAGAGGCAAAGACAGCAGCGCAAGAGGCAGAGACGGCAGCGGGAGTGGCGGAGACAGCAGCTCGAGTGGCAGAGGCAACAGCCCGTCTGGCGAAAGCACAAGAGCAAACAGAGAAAACAAAAGCGCTAGAACCAACGTCAGGAAAAGAGGATGATGATGGCCCAGCAACACGAGCGGCGAAGGCAGCAGAGGCGGCGGCGAAGGCAGCAGAGAGAGCGGCGAAGGCAGCAGATCGAGCACCAGACAGAGGAGCGGAGGTTAGAGAGGCAGTAGCACGAGCAGCAGACGCAGCAGCGCAGGCGGCAGACGCAGCAGCGAAGGCGGCAGAGGAAGCAGCGAAGGCGGTGGAGGAAGAAGCGGAGTTGAGGAAAGCAGCGCGAGAGTCGACGGGAGACGGGCACGGGAACGTACCAACCCGACTGGCAAAGGCAAAATACCGTGCGGCGGTGGCAAAGGCGCGTGTCGCGGGTGCAAAAGACCTTGTGGCGGAATATAGGGCGGAAGAGGCCAGAGCTATCGCTGTAGGGGATGAGGCGCGGGCAAAGGCGGCGGGGGACGCTGCGCGGAGCGAGGAGGAAAGAGCGACAGAGGCGGATAAAAAGGCGCGACAGGCTGAGCAAGAGCTGCGACTGCCAAAGGTAGATATGCTACTGTGGAAAGCAGATAGACGTGTGGAGCAAGCGAAGAGGCGTGTGGAGGAGGAGGAGAAATTCGCACCAGTGTCGCAGGAAGCACTGCGGTTGGCAAAGAGAGAACTGCGAGTAGCGGAATTGTTAGAAAGGGTGGCGCGGGCAAGAGTGCGGGCAGTGGAGAGGGGGCTGCGGGCACCGAGCAGAGGTTCTCTGGGTAAGAATTTAGCAGGAGCAGCACGCATGGTGGAGAACGCAGCGGACGAGGTCCAGCGGGCGGCGGCGGCGGCGGCGGCGGCGGCGGCGGCGGCGGACGACGGGACAAGAACGGTCGAGGAGCTGGAGCAAGCAGCAGAGCTGGTGGTGAGAGCGATGGACGCGCTGTATTGGGCAGAGTCAATCTTCGGGGACCTTGAGAGGCCACTGGATCTCCCAGAGGAGCTTGGGGGGAGATCTCAGAAAGCTACCCTGGACTTTATACTGGTGTCCATGTTGAAACTGATCCTGCGCCTGGCAAAGCTACGGGCAAAGCTGGCGTCCGACAAAGCGCAAGGGAAGCCGCTGGACCACGGAACGAACAATGCAGCGAGGAAATTGAAACAGGATCTGGATGTGCTTGAGGAGAAGTTGCTGGAGAAGCGGAGTATCATCGATCGCCTGAAGCAAAGAGCAGAGCGGGAGGCGGAGGATCGGGAGAAGGCACAGTCAAATGTTGATCCATCCAGAAGTAGCCTGACATCTGCCTGGGGAACCTCCGTGAATCTCTCCATATCCTCCACTGGGGAACTCTCCTCCAACAAGCTCTCCACACCCTTCGCCGGGGACCTCCCCCCCACCTTGCTCGACATGGGGAACCTGGACCATCAATGGCTGCTGCCCAGCCCCAAGAGTGGCCCTAGTATTCACAACACTCTCCATTACAGGTGAGTACCCCTAGCTGAAATCGTACTCACTTGCCTTGGTTACTGATAATACGTGGAATGATGTAGGTACCAGGCCGACGTTCGAGTCCCGAGAGACGCCCTCAAGGGACCCCTCAGTGTCTGCTTCTTTGTGGGCCATGGCCCCAAAGACGAACGCGAACCGATCGATGAGGAGTATCTTGCTGGTTCCTTCGATATCGACACTACCTCTCGCCGCGGTCAGCGCGCTGGAGATGCGGCCAACGACACTACCATCACGGGCTCAATCCCGTTGAACCTGGCCCTCGGCAAGTATCTCAAGGGGGACGAGCTCAAGAGCCTGAAGCCTGACCATGTCAGTGAATTCCTGAGGGACCGCTTGAGTTGGAGGATTAGTTTGCCGGGTGGATCAACGATGGGAGGTAAAGATGGGCCTGTGCCGGACCTCAAGATTGGCGTCTCATATGTTGTCGCGGGTGTTCCAGACAGCGGTAGGGAACTTCCCGAATACGGTGAGCCCGAGAATCTGTACGATGTTACGGGGGGGCGCATCTACGGTATCAGTGAGGAAGACGAGTTACTGCAACTCGCTGCCGCTATCGATTCCCTGGATTCAGAGATTGTATGTCGGGAATACTAAGGTTGGTTTCAAGCGGGCGTGTCGCGAGGAGGGGTCTATGGATTGATTTCTGCGTGGTTTCCCTATGGTGCTTGTTAGTGCGGTGATGATGAGTGATCTTTTGTCTTCTTGGGAAGATATTGGAATAACAGACAAAAGATATTTTTGTGATTTAACTTTGTGTTTATGACTTATCTTTTGGTCTTCTCAATTGATGAATGATACACCATGAACTTGCTAGATGTTTACGATTTTCATGTCACAATGCCATTTCGCGTGCAGCACTTACAAATTCGCAACACGGCAGCTGATTCCCAGCCCCTTCCACCAAATCGAGACACCTCCCCCTTCCGCCGCCACGGCATACCCCAGTGCCGGCTCCAGCAGGGAAAACGCTCCCACATGGCAGGTAATTGCAGGTACCTCCCACACCAGGGACCCCCACCGGCGGGAGAGGCCGAGTGCTATTCCATGATCCTGGTGGATTCGAGTGATATCTCGTGACTGGGAACATAATTTCATAGGGTTTTTTTTCGGGGGGAGTTTAACTCATTAATTACATACAAACCGTGGTCAAAGGTAATATAACACTGCCCCAAAGCTGCGTGCTCACCACTGCCACCTCACACAAGTAACAGTATCAGAATAATAACCTTGAAACAATCAAATCCAAAACAAAAACACAAAGCGATACAGCAAAGTAAACTTTTTTAATCAGACTGATTTCCCTCCATGTCCTTAAGTCCACCCAATCCTTGTGACGTTTCCTTTCCTTTTGCTTCTCTTTTCTCGTTCTTTCCCTGTTTCTGTGTTCCTACCTTGTAAACCCTTCCTGTATCTTGAGTGCTCTGTCAATGCTCCTCTTGAGGGTTTGACTTGTTTTATGATCTTTTCCCTTGTTTCGTGCCCTGGTTATTTCTTTGCACACTGTCAGGAACAATTTAGTGGGGTTAATTACCGCTATTGGTCAATGTTTCTGCATGCACCATCCCCTTAGATGTGATCTTGGTATTGCGCTTGGGGGAGGTGGTTATTTGACAGAGCATCTTGGATTTGATCAATTCCTCGACGCCACTGTCCAACATTTGCGTGCCGTTTCTTTGAATACATTTGATAACTACATGTATTTACCTTTCGCCAACAAGCCACAGACACGCTAAGCTAACTCTAATGTACCTGAATCAGCGCGAGGGCTGGTTGTGATAAGCCTCAGAGTCTATCAAATAAGACTCCGGACCTCCCGGCCCAAAGTGTCTCTTTATTTCAAGTTCCTACGGCCGAGAATGATTCCATACCTGTCATATTCAAGAATATGTGGCAACATCTCGATTAGAATAGCGGAGTGAAAACCGGCAAAAGTCACCGACTACAAGTGAATCAAGACAGAGCAGCCCAGAGTGATTCCCTATAACGCTATTAGACGTCTACAAGCCGGTTCCGGTCTTTGACCGGTGAGTATAATGAAATGAGAATGAAGAGCGCCGATAGGTGTATGTACTATTAACACTATTAACGTACGCTATGACAATGGATACCCGGCCCTACACCACTGCACGCTGCTAAAGAGATGTATCAATTGCATATCACAGTCGTAAATAATAACTGAAACATATCACAATCACCCAACATATATCCTCCAACATCACTTTATTATTAGCAGGGGTGTCCTACCAATACCAACAAGCAAACAGCAAAAAGGAATAAAAGACAACCCTCCAGAACCCAATAAAAAAAAAACATAATCGTCTATAGCTCTGAAAAGCAGGAAGGAGCATTTCCAAAAAGAAAGAAACAAGCTTACTTCGGCGAAGAAAAATATCTCAGCCAATCAAAGCCTTAAAATCAAAATTGCGTACTGGGAATATCTATATACAGTGCGACCCCGATAGTGGCATATGGTCTGGAGCGGGGGTTTCTATGCTACCATCGAGAATATGCTTGTATCGGGAGCAAGTTTGGCTGTGCTAGCTCATTAGGGAGTGCCTAACAAAATGATGCTATCGAAAATATGCTACTACAAGTTATGCTACTATTGAGGTTCCGCTGTACTTATTAGATCGTGGTGTATATTACACATAATGGTTGGGCTGTTCCATAGTGGCAGAGAGTGATATTGTGGCGTCGAGAAATACATTGATCCCTACGTCTCATTGGGTTTGAGGACAGCGAAGGAACGTATACCACCCACCAAGAGGTATGGACCGCACAGAGTCCCGATCCTGTTCAAAAGTCCTCCCACCGCATCCTCTCTTTCCTATCGGCCCATTCTCATCGTCCCGCTAGTTTCTGTTCACCTCCGGCGCTTAGAGGTAGTCTGGGGTAGTGGCAGGGCACTGCCGCTACAATCAGCCGCATGATGTAACAATCCTGGCCGAATGCAGCGCTAGCCAGACCTGAGCCCGTGCCGGGACCAATAGTAGTTTAAAAGCGAGGAGACAGGACTCGATGTGACAATATTCACAGGGGGATCGGTCTGGAAAATTTATGTGAGTGGTTGGGTGGCGCGGAAGAATCCATATGTCGTTATGCGGCTACACGGTGTGTGCTTTAAGCCACTGCTCCGAGATTCCCGGCCTCTCTCTGCTTCCGGTAGCAGTAAAGAGCGATATATACTGTCTTGTGCCCAGCCTTGTTCTGTTTAGCTGTGGATTGCGCTGCACTTTGTGTTCTGTTCCGTTGAGAAAGACATCGATTTGGCCAAGTAACGGCTGATTCATCAGATCTGATGGACAGGGCAACCCGTTTGGGAGCCCATGATGAGTTGGATGGTCTAAACCGCTGATAAAAGTGCAAACTCAAGTCCTCCCGATCGTTAACATCTCCGGGTTTGGTTGTACTGGTTCTTGGTAGGCTCACCCTATTCACATTGTTTGAAGAGATCATAGAAACTTTGGGTAAATGGGGCTCAAGATTCTGATTATCTGACTGGCTGGTGGTACGGTATGATCGGCACTAATCAGGCGATCGTAAAATGTAGCAAGGTCCTTAATATAGTAGAAGTCAATCCCCAGAGTTCGAATAATCATATCGAGATGGCTAGTCTCATAGAATGAAGAAAGCTCGAGCCTATATTCAAGCGCAGGTTTAAGGTTTGAGAGCCAGACGTGTGTGAGCTTCCTCGCCTGTTGTAAGGATTAACCACTTCGTTCGCCGGTTCAACAGGTTTTAGGCACGGGCCTGCTCGGATAATTCCCTTGAGTCACATCGAGCACGACTTTGACGATACTTGGTCATCGGGTCAGATATTGATCAAGACGCAAATTCGGCCAAACTTAAGGTGGCCGCACCATTTACCATCTTTGCTCACCTAACTGGTCAGATTGGCCACTCCGTTAACGGAGTATCCCTTCGCTTGTCAAAAGTTCCTACCCCGCCCCCAAGAAAAAGTAAATCTGGTGTGACTTTAGAGACAGAGGTCGTTATCTCTCTTATCGATTTCCCATCCAGAGTTGGTTCCTCAATTATGAGCGGTCTGCATTGACAGACTAAGGGATAGCTGGAGAGCAAATACGAGAACAGCAATTAAGAGTGATTACAGTCGCCATAGGTATTCCATTTAACAACTTACTCGGGTATTTATATAATTATGTGATTACCCACTTTCGCGTATGGGCCCCAGCCCGGTTCTGATAGTGACAGGACATGACATGACATGACATGACAGGGTCCGTTGCGTGTTTAAGCTTAAAACATAACTGCATATCACTCCTCGCTCGCAACCAATCAAACAACCGGATGCCGGGCTGGGGTGCACGAGGAACAACGGGAGAAACCGTGCAGAAAAGCCACATGCCTAACGTAAGGCGTATTTCACCGACGTTTGTGGGCGCGACTGATCTTGCATGCCATACAAAAATCCGCCAAGCTCATGATTCTGGGCGTATGCAATAGTAGCCCAGTTCACAAACGTCAGGAATTGACGAGTAAATGTATACCTGCGAGTTAAAGGTCAGGGCGGAGTGCGAGGTAGCAGTACATAATTGGTACATTTATTTAGTACTTAGTATACCATCCTTCTGCAGCAATTACAGCCTCTACCCTATCTACAATAATTTCTATTCTGCCGGGTTTTTTTTTTCTTTCAAAGGTTTACATTATATTGTATGTAGGTACAGATTTGGACAGTAGTTGCGGATTAATACTCTACTCTCAAAGACAGAAGAAAGTGTTTACAAGTAGAGTGATCGAGTACACTGTTGTGATTTTATATTTATGTCAATGTAGGTTCCAGGTGCCTCGCACTCCGCCCTGACTTTTGACTCGTAACAGTACTCTAGTGCTTGTAAAAAGAACCTGAAAACGACTTTTGGTGGTAAATGCCTCCGATTCCCGGCTGGTGAAAAACTACACCGAATTTGGCACCCGCTTGCAGCCTGCATTTTCAAGTTCTTTTTGCCTTCCCCGAGTACTACTCTAGAGAACTCGACTGAACCACCTCAACGTACCCCCCTCCCCAGCACACCGCCGCACTTCGATTGACACCTCCAATCTCCCCTCCAACACAATGCACCCGTCTTCAAGGCGCACAAAATGCATTGGGCCAGCGTCTTAATAGCGAAGCTTGTCTCGGCGTGCACCCTCCTCAATCGTTGGTGTCTATACCCACCAGACCAGAGGGCTAGGAGGGAACTCTGGCCCCTGGATCATGCCCTCTCCCCATGATATCGGGCAAGTATATAAAGCTGAGGGACAACCACTCTCTTCTTGATATCTATCTATGCACCATCCATCCACATCCACATCCTCGTCCTCTTCCGCGTACATCT
Source organism: Morchella sp. 2016-41 (assembly GCA_024713855.1). Taxonomy (NCBI): domain Eukaryota; kingdom Fungi; phylum Ascomycota; class Pezizomycetes; order Pezizales; family Morchellaceae; genus Morchella; species Morchella sp. 2016-41. The sequence continues at coordinate 2,109,789 of JAMGZD010000008.1, read as the reverse complement.
CGCCCCATCACTGTGACAGCAGCTAGATCAGATTGACTTTACAGCCATTTTCAAGAACCCACATTCCCTTTTTCCACACGATGACCCGTGGACAAGATGAGCGCTGGCCCCATGCGGCATTCGTCACCCTCAGAGTCATGCAGCTCATGCTAGCCCCGATCAATCCCCCCCTCTCTCTAGTGATGAAAGACACCAGGTTTGCCCCTCCCTGCTCCACGCAAAGTCCTGATGTTCTGGGCTCCACTGCTATTGTATTGCATCCCATACGAGACCGTTGGTTCAGTGCGGTTTTGTATGGTATGCAATTGCAGCCCGCTCTAAAGATATCAGGACTTTACTGTCGCCAGGTACTAACTAGACTACCATTCCGCAGCGCCCTCTACCTCGCCTCCACCAGCGCGACCGCCCTGTTCACAATGGTCTACACCACCACCTGCCTGATCTACCACTACCAAGGCAAGTTGCACCGGCTACCGCTTGCGTACATCGACTTTGGCGCCACATTCCTATGGACATGTGGCGTGGCGCTCGCAGGTTATGGGATGACCAACTACATATCGATGGCGAGGACCATGGTGGGGCTGATGGAGATGTGAGTGTTCCCCGTTGCAATTCCATCGATTGTGTGGTTCTGTGTCGGAGGCGTGGCGGCTAATTGCTCGGGTCTAGTTTTCTATTCGTGGCGACAACTGGGATCGCGCTGTCGGCGGTGGTCAGGGAGAGAGATGAAGAGAATAAGTGGGCGAAGAGGACGGTGGCGGCCGGGTTGGTGCCGGACGTGGTCGTCGTCCCCGGGAGGGCAGACGCGCCGGTGTAGATGAGCTCTTCATCTTCATACAAGCATTGTAGGCTTTTGGACAAACCTCAAACAACCATTTAGTGTTATTCTATATTAAATGCTTATGCATTTACTTTAATAAATCAGGATTATCGTATGACCCAATTTTCTGTTTAACTCCCATCTAGTACCATAGTTGTGAGCAAGAGCGGTGTATATACCGGCATTCCTCATCACACCACCGGACACACAAGAGGTGAGCTGAGGGATCCTGACGGAGGCTTTCAGGCCTGAGCCTGTGGGTCGGCAGCCCATATCTATATCTCCTCGAGGACAAATACCAGACCAGGATTACACAAGAGCAGTCGCAGCCACGTTGCCATAGGTATTCTATTCGAAGGGCAGTCTCGTGATAGTGAGTCGGAGCCTAGTATAGGTACTACCTCAGGTATTTATGTAATTACGCCTCTGCGGGTATGTGCCTCTACCTCTCAGCGTGATTATCATGACAGAGGCAGTCATAGTCTTAGTCTCAGTCTCAGTCTAGCTCGTAGTGTAATGTGATATTAGCAGGCACCTTGTTATCATACGATTGATGAATCAAACGCAAGAAAGAGGAAAAAAACAAGGCACTTGGTTACGTTGAGGTGAGGAAAAGAAGGCACTATCCATGTCAAAGCAGAGGATTTGTGGGGAAAGATGCAGGACTGCGATTGCCGGGCGCTATCAAGGGAAGCATATTATAGGAAAGACAAAGGCGAATGGGGAAAGAGAGGCTGCAGAAATTGTTTTAGTTTAGTAGCAAGGGACCAAATTCTTTTATTTCCTCATGTTGGAGTGGCGGCGGAAGAGCAGGGTGTTTCTAGGGATAAATGTGTGATATTTTCATACCCGAAAGGTTGCATACAAACGATGAATAATAAAAAGAATAAATAAAAAATTAAAAAAAAGCTGAGGTGAGAGTGCATACGAGTGATGGGTGGTGTCTCACCCGTGATAGAATACAAGCGGGGCTTACGGCTGCGGGCTGCTCTGTTAGAGACTTGGGCAGCACTTGGGAGAAGTGGATTTCGAACTAGAAATGTTCTGACCAAGTCGTAAGAGCGTCCTATATATCCGCCGGCACCAGGAAATATGATCCGGAGGCCCTAATATTTATACATTTATACACCAGGTACCTATTCTTTCGGATTGCACTTAAAAGGTCGCCCCGCTCATCAGAAGATTCAAATCCTATGCAGTAGGGAACTACAGTCGCAAACTAGAGATTTCATATTGGGCCAGTGCTGGCGGCAACAAGTATGCCCCTGGTGGACAAGACCGCTTTTGATTCGCACGCTGTGCCGCCGATCGCGGATTTAGCCAGTCACCCGCGCCGCATGCACTCTGCTCTGTCAGATACAGAGAAGGGGGGGGCGGTGCTTCGTACATTGGCGCCTAGTTTCGTTCAGCGTGGCGGGTTTTTCTTTACTGTGCTCTTACTCGGCAATGGGCGATGAGAAGAGGAGGAGGAGGGATAGATGGATATGATACGTGGCTGGCTGGCTGACCTCGAGCTGCTGAGCGAACAATCGATTGGCCGGTAATCCGTCTGTCCGTCTGTCCGTCTGTCCGTCTGTCCGTCTGTCCGTCTGTCCGTCTGTCCGATCGTAGATAACATCTAGGTTACAGACCGTGGTCGTGCTAGAGCTGGATCTAAGCTGGGGGAATACGGATACAGCCGAGAGGGTGTTCTGCATCGACGGTACAACTGTCATTCTACCACAACAGCCAATCCCCCCCCACCGCGGCCCTGCCATACCAGAGCCGCGCCTGGACAGAGGACCCAAGCCTACATGTATCTGGGGAAAGCGCTCGCTGAGAAACAGAACACGATCAGCACTGATTTGTGGTCATTTCCAGGCCAGGGGGATGTTCAGCGGTCGCGCCCTGTACTCCCTGATATCAGATTATGGGGGATGGCAGCTGTAGTATGTAGTAGCACATGTATTGCATTGTAGATTAACACCGAGTCATCAGTAGTGTAGGGCCACCGAGAGGACTGCCCATGCACCTCAGTATAGTACCCTTCCTGCACGGCGGCTGTGGGCGTTGCTGGGTGGTGGTGTGATGGGTCTGGTACCTGCGTCTGCATGCACAGCTGCAGCAGATCTTCACAGGCCGATCCATGGTAGTGGTTGGTACCTGCAGCTGCGGGGTCGCGGGGCCAAGCCAAGGTGGGGCTGCAGAGCGAGACAGCTCTGCCTATTGTCATGCTCGACTACAGGATACATGTATCTATCCTACATCCTTTACTGAGTTGGCGGTGTATGAAAGTGCATGTCAGGGAGAAAATGATTTTTGTACGAACCTCAGGATAGGACTACATGTACATGTACATGTATATAGCCCTGAGGCTAGCTGCCGCATACACCGATTGATCAATTGAAGACTTGGTTTTGACAGAAGGCGTGTAACGGCGCCAGTGCACCTATGAGGCTCTGCCAATAGAGACCACCTGGGACGTCCCTGGAAGGTCGAGGGTACTTGGCAACGACGCGAGTAGAGTACATACATCATTCTTTCGACGAAATATCAATAAACGAGGTGAAGGGCAACACTACATTGCAAGTGAAAGTCACTGTGTGCTTAATGTCGGTTCATCGGATTGCACGTGGGTTCCGTTCCACGCTTGCCCATCATCCTCATGAGTTTCATTTGAGGCCTGCTCATCATCGCCGTCTCGTTCAATCTATTCGCATCATTCAAACCTATTCGCATCCAAGTAGGTCTACATATCAACTGTGTCAGGCGGGTTATACAGAAGTACTTATTAGTTGGCTACGTAGAAGTACTCAACCGACGAGAGCACTTCCGAGGTGCAAGATCTAGCTAACCGGCTCACAAAGTTGGAGAAGGTAATTTTTTCAATGATACACCCAAGTACTTCAAGTTAGCAGCGCGTTAACTGTCATCTAGTTTTCCAGTGCCACGATGGAGGATGGACTCCAGAAAATGAAGCTCGGGTTGGAAAAGAGTTTGGAAAAGGGTTTGGCAACGACCAATGATGGAATCAAAGATCTCCGTTCATGGGTAAGATGGATTGTGGGTACATCTGGTCTTGGGGTACGTTATCAGTGGATTCTCCTGCACAACTCTAGGCTAAGAAATCGACTAGATTATGTTGAAAATCGTCTTCTACGACCGTTACATGGAGGAAAGGCTAGAGAAAAGGCAGAGAGAGATGGAGACGAGGCTTACTACAAAGATTGAAAGTTCTATCACTCAGCTTAAGCTAGAGTTGAGGCTTGAGCATCAGGAAAGGAAGAGGTTTTTCTGGTAATGCGAACTATGATTACGCGATGTCATTTTAGGACACTCGCGAACAAATTCTTTTTTTAGCTTTCTATCTCGACATCATCTCTCTTCTATCACTGTGACCCTCTCCTACAATGGACTCAACTCAAACCCCAGCGGGTTTTCTCTCCGATTTCATCATTCAGAATCAGTAGAGGTGAGTGCTATATGCTAGGGAGCTATCACTGAGCTAATAAACCCGGCAGCTACATGAAAAGGCTTCACATGAGTATAGTTCACCACATGGGAACAAGAATGCCATCTGAGAGATCCTGCTCCTGGTGTTTCGTTTCGCTGACTCGTTTGTTTCCTCAGATGGACCCGTTTCGTTTTCACTTCCTGTTTGCTGGCCCCTTTGGTGCCTTCTGATCGGCATGCTTCGTTTGCGGACCCCGTTTCAACAGACCGTTTTGCTTCCGATAACAAGGTGAACGTTTCGTTCCCGCTAGACCTGTTTCATTTGACAGATCTGTTTCTCTCGGCGTTCAGGTTGGGCTACCTTCTAATGCAATTGGTACAGGACAATCAAGTGCAATTGCTGGTATCGAGATTGGTAATTTGGCTCGGTGGGGACAGAGTGATGGCATTCGGTGAGAGTATACCAGTCGCTACTTCTACTGCCGGTCAACATAAGGTGGAGAGTTTAAATCCCCACCTTTTGTCATTATTTTTGCTTACGGGAACTGCATTGCCGACATTATTGTTTGGCTGAGGAGGTCGGACAGTCAGTTGACGAACTGTAATTGAAGTCTAAATATTACAAGTTCAGACTCAAGACCTACTAGCCTTATATTCCCAACTGATTGGTTCGTGGTAGTGATAGTTCGTGGTGTTGAAGGAGAAGGTTACGTGACTTGAAACAGATTGGGTTGGGCTTGGGCCTGGGCAACAGCGAACATGACTTACCAAACATGGTTCCACGGTCGACCTGCCTTGGCCGACAGACTGCTGCAGCACCCAGAAAGTTATTATTATTATTATTATTATTATTATTATTATTATTATTATTATTATTATTATTATTATTATTTCTATACACTAGCACCAGCGTATACAATCAATCCACCGGCAGAGTTATTTTTTTTTTGTATGGGCAGATTGTTAGGCTTTCCTTGTCTCGTTGCCACATATTTCTCTGGGATGCAACCAAATCTCCAAACTACTCTACTTCTAGCTCATGTAACTTCTTCCACATCGGATTTCAGGGAGTGCCCTTTTAGATTCCTTAGATTTTATAGCCGATATTCTATCCCCTAAAACCTTATTCATTATTGATGACAATTATTTTGTGTGTGGTGGGCCGCGAGCCGCCGTAATTGTTCCCCAGAGTAGCACAAGTCTCGCATTGGGTATAAGAAGCCACCACTCTAGATTTCTTCACAAACAATCCCTCCGCACCGCCTTCATCTGCAGCGCATACCACGCACCCGCCGCATTCTCTACAACCCTCGGCTTCTGAATCTCCTCCTCCTCTGCCGCAATCCTCGCTGGCGACCTTGCCCTTATCCCTACCTCTCCGCGCGGCTGGAGCGGTCTTCGCAGCGTGAATACCCCTACCTGGGACGGACTGCAGCAGCTGGTTGAGGCGGAACTAGATGTTGTCGAAGGCGAGGGGAATTTATATATATTTATATATAAATCCAATGTACGACATGTACACACCCTGTATCGTGCCCAGACCTTTTCTGATTCTGATTGGTCAATAATCGGGGTGTGCACTTCCATCATAAGAAGTCTGGTTTATAACTGTTCCCAATCGTGTGGGTAAGTTGCAGGCGGGGTTTTTGAACTTTTTTGTGGTTCCGCTGCACCAACCAGTGAATACATTTTTTTTTTTTAACTCATTAAAACCAGTGAATACATATATGTTATTCTTCGTGTTATAATATGGCGCAGTAAATGTGTCAAAAGTAATTTTGCCAACGGTAGTAAATTATTTTTTCACCGGTGGTGAAAATAATACAAACCTTTATGATAAAAGCACAGACCTTTTGGCCAAAAGGGGCCATAGAATGCTAATATATGGCCAGAAGGGACCATATAATGCCACTATATATGAACATTGTCCACCGGTGGAGAATTTCACACCAGTGGGAACTTTTCATAAGTTTTTTGAACATTTGCTTATGTAGTATAGTGCAGTATAAAGACTGAAACTCAGTGTTGATACTGGCACAAGGGCTGAACTTCAACGCTTATACCACCGGTGGTAAAATCACTCTGACACATTTACCGCTCCATATTATAAACACTAACAAGAGAATATGTGAGCCGGGTTTTCTATCTTTTCCCGCTGAATTATTTTGTGTTTTTGGTAAATACCTACGGAAAAAAGACCTCGGGCAGGCAATTTTACCTCCGCCATGAAAACTCGCAAAAAGCATAATATTCCGGAAAGGGATTTTTGATACCGTTAATCTGATCACTGAAATTCCTATTTTTTTTTTCAAGACATAGGCCGGAGAGGAATTGAATAATTTACTGCTGGCATTGTCATATGGGGGGTAGTTTAGTGCAAGACTAACTACGAAGTTGAGAGCGGGCTGACAGTACTGGCCAAGTACTGGAGCTGGCAATGGTCAACTGCGGGAGTAGGCAATGGCCAACTGGGAGAGCTGGTAATGGAACTGGGGATCATCACTATCTGAAAGGACTGGATCACTACCCACCACATTCACCGGAGCTGGCAGAGACCACCAGGTGTGAGGAGATCTCGCGGTCGCGGGGGTGGCCCACCGCTAGTGATAAGTACCTAGTGTCCCTACCCTACCGTATACTGGTAACAACGTATGCAAAGCAACACATCATGTTGAGGTCAAGGATGAAACGTCACGTATGTTATAATAACAAGTCGTGCAAGACACCTGTTATTAGCATGCTGGTTGTGTATATGGCCCAGGTCTGACAATTATACGCACACTTACCTCCAAAATAGACACGCAAAGTTCATTGATTGACGGAGATTAACAAGGTCGGCGTCTTGAGACGGGTGATATCTCATGATTTACTGTAAGCAATCCACGGGCCGGGAGGGGGGGGCATCATCGGGAGGTATCTACTGTGTGTGTGGAGATGACAGAGTGAACACAAGACATTGACCTTTTGAGGATTGCGGTGGCGCAGGTCTCTCTCTGGTGGAGACTGGGGGTGGTCTGCGGGGGTCTACGGATTGATCTTGGGAAGCAACGCTGGAGACGTGCTAGGTCTTTTTTTTTTTTTCGTTGCTAGAGTATGGCATGGTACGGGCACCGCCGTAGACATTGTTATGCCCCTTCCTCTTGCAGGACAATGCTGTGGGGCAATAACGCCACAGACCTTATGCCGGCGTTCTGCGTGTTAGGGCACTTTATCAGCCGTGTTGGTCCTTTTGTTTTCTGGGAGCAACGACGTAGACATTGGATACAGCTCCTTTCTCTGAGGAAACATCGACATAGCCGTAGGTTGGGTGATGGTGCTGATACTTTTTCTGGATCCGGAGCTACGCTGTGGATGTCACACCCCCCTCCTTTTAGAGTGTGCTACGACGTGGGAAGGACGGGCAATGGCGCAGACCTACCTATGTCTTTCGTCTTGCTGGAGTAACCACATAGATTCCGTGGTGGTGGTGCTGATACGATTGTAACGGGGCAGATCTTGTTTTTTACTGCATCTATGCCATAGACGTGCCACTATTTACTTTGTGGGTAACACCAAAGATATGGTGTGCCCACTCTTAAAGGTAACCAAGCGTGACGGAAGCCCAGTCACTTCTAACTTTACCACCAAAGAAGACATAACCGATTGGTAAGATGAAGGTATAGGAGATTGAAAATGGCCAAGGCTGAACGAAGTGGAATAATTTTATAGCCATTTCTACCCCCCCAGAAAAGCGAACCTGGCCAATCCGTGGTAGTAATACAGCAGAATGGCCCTCCCATTGACCCATGCATGAAGCCCTATTGCCGCCAGAATTGTTCACCTCCGTATGCCGCCATATCACCTTTACGAGTGTGCGCACCATCCTATGCTGTACTATTCCTGGTCAACGATATAAACCTTGCTTTTCCGCGCTAAAGAAACGTTTGGGGATCCCACTCAGTAAGATTCGCTCTCCTGGCGAGGAGGTCTTGGTGCGATTGATATCCTGTGTTTGGCTACAACGCCGCTATGCGCAGCCCATCATGATATATCACTCGAGGAACGGCGCACCATGCTGGGGCTGTTTCCCCCAATTGTGGGGGGGAAGTGTATAAAACTATAGGGTTTGATATTGAGTATTTTATTGGATATCGGCGGGAGAGGTATCTTTCCCCCAAAAAAACATATATAGGCCCCTAATCAACAATAACAGAACATAGCACAGCCAGCAAAGGAAACCCAAGGAAACCAGAGAACAACGACACCCAATTGAGCAAATCGAAGGAAAAACGGAACAAGAACACGACACTCCATATATAACCTTCACAAAAGACCCTTCACAAATAACCATAACAATAACGGAGCACTCCAAGAGATAAAAAAATAAAATAAAAGACTCCCCACTCATCTCCAGAAGGGCGAAAGGGACCCCCGGGAAACTCTACCAGTAGGAACTGGAGATCTCCTGCGCGCCCTGCAGCCTCTCCAGCTTAGCCTCCAGTCTCCTTCTCTTCTCAATCACAACCTGGTCCTCGCCCCCCACAGCACTCAGCTCGTCGGGCGACAGCCTGCCCACATACGCGGGCGAGAAGACCCTCACGGGGCCCTTTGCGCCCAGATAGTGCCTCTCAACGACCTGGAGCGCCACGCAGTCCACGAAGCGCTTCCTCGCAACCTTGTAATATGCGTGTAGCACATCATATATCTCCGCCACGGCCTGCTCCTCGGGGTCGATGTTCTCCAGCACGCCCAGGGCCACGCCTAGCGCGTTTACACCATTGTCGCCCTGTGCGCGCTTGATCGTTGCCGCTATGCGGTCCTTGCGCGCGCGGTCCAGGTTATCGCTGTAGTAGTGGTTGTAGGTGATGAGGATGCCCTCGCGCTCGTCCTGCAGGATCATCTGTAGCTCCTTGTCGGCCTTTTTGTAGACCGCAGCGAACAGCGCACGCAGCTTCATCCAGATCTTGTGGCGTAGGGAGTCGTCTGGGCACTTAAGGCGCAGCAGGTCGGCGACAAACGTCTCGATCTGCGTGCGGACACGCAGAATGTGCTCCCGCGCCAGCCTCTCCCATCTCTCCGTCTGCATGCGGAAGAGCAGCTGCACAACGCCCGGGTTCACCATCCCGGGGAGCTCAGGGCCGCGCGACTCGAGGTACGCCTTCCGGACCCACTCGTACATACTCTTTCTCTCGTCCTTTGCCATGTCTTTGAGGCCGGTGCTCGATTTCAAGTTCGAGCCCGACGAGGGCGGGGATGAGCCGTCAAAGCTCTTTGTATGCCCACTCTTCCACACGGTATCCGAAAATTGCACGTTCAGGTTCTGGATGTGCATGCGCACGCGCAGTGACTTCTGGTCCAGCGAGTTCATCTCGTACAGCCCCATCATGGCGTTGCGCGCCGACACCTGGAAGTCGGTCGCAATCCCAATCAGCACGCTGCGTTGCTCGTCGCTCGACTCGCGCCGCTGGCCCAGGGCCCCCAGCTCGCGCTCGCAATCCTCCCTCATGGCATCGATCTCCTGCACCATCTTCGGGAACTCCTTTTTCACATGATCAAACAGCAGGCGCTGCAGGAACTTCTCCAGCGCCGGGACGCCGACGCGGTCGCGCGGCAGTGTGCGCCAGGGGTCTTTCTTGAAGAGGTTTGCCTCGTTCTCAAGCCGGTCGGCGTTGCTGGTTTCGCGCTTGACTTCGTCGGTGGAGCGGTTGCGCACGACGAACCAGCCGTGGTGCAGCACCGTCACTTTGTTGAGCGCCGTGTCTATAACGCGGCCTTCGTCGCCGGGCTGGATGGCGTCGGGCTTGGTGAGCACTCCGACGGTGCGGACGCCTTCGGGGTCGGCGCCGGCAGCGCTGGCAAGACGAAAGACCTTTTGGTTCGCAGTCTCGTTGAGGGAGGAGGCCACGGCTCTGGGGGGAGGGCGAGTCTGATATCAGTATAGTAAAATATAATATAATATGATGCACCGGTTTTGCTTTGCAGATGGAACTTGGGCCTTAGGATCTTGACTTACAGAATGATGGTTCTCTCGTCCTCGATATAGCTCTTTGCAAGATTTTCGACCATCTCCAGGTCCTTTTCATTCTGGTACATAGTAGCACCTGGAAGTGCCCGTCAGCACAAGGAACAAGAGAATTCGAAATGAAAGAAGAAAAAAGATGGGAGTAGTTAGCCCTTACTCTGGAAAAGTCCTGGCACATCCACAACGCTAAAGTGCGAGCGTGATGGCCCACACAGCTCAATCCTCAGCACATCGTCACTAAACCTCTTTTCCGCATCGTCTACGCCCACCGTCCCCCCTGCCTTCGGCAGTCCCATCAGATCCCCCGCCTATGTAGCCCTCCCATTAGCCTGAGCCCAAGATAAGCAGGAAGGGAAAGAAAAGAAAGAGATTATAAATAGTGGTTAGTTTACCTTCTCCATAATCTCTGAAAACTTCTGCGGCGTCAGCTCCACCACGGTGTCGGAGAAGGCGCGCAACTCGGCCTTGCGCGCGGCGTCGCTGCTCTTAGCGGGGATGATGGTTACGGTGATCTTCGAGTCGGGGCTCTTGCGGAAGCTGATCTGCGTTGCGAAGCGCGTACACAGCGTCGATGCGATGGGGAAGCGGATGCCCGTAAGGGCCTCCAGGAGGGAGGACTTTCCGGAGGATTGGTCACCTACTACTACAATCTGTAGTGTTGGGACGAATGGATGTATGGTAAGCAGTGTCCTCTCTTTTTATATGTGACTAAAGCAACAAACCGCAAAAAGGTGTGTATCGGGGGAGAGAGGGGGGGGGGGGGGCAGCCATACTTGGGGGAGTGAGATGTCTTCGCTGACGCCGAATTCGCGCAGTTTGTCGATTATGTCGAGGAGCCGGGCGAGGTCGGCGTTTTCGAGCTTTTCGGTGGGTGGCACGGCAACTTCAGACATCTCTGCGGCCGGTTTCATGGCTTTTCCTTGAGGAGTAGGAGTATGAAGAGAGAGAGGAGGAGAGGGGCGAGCAGTAGGGGAGGAAGAATCGGGGAAAGAACCAGGCGTAAGGTTTCCTGGGGGAGTGTAATTATCTTCTACGCCAGAGGAAGAAAAAGAAGAGCAGGAGGAGGAGGAAGAAGAAGAAGAAGCAAGCAGTGGTTCTGGCGGTGAAGAGACAGCGTTCCTAAGTACTTGCAGCATCGCAAAAGCTGGAGGCGGCTGTAGGAATTTATAGGCCGGTATGTTGGTGTTCATTTTACGGGCGACCCAAAATAAAATCGATGATATATATTTACATACTCACTGATAGTTGGATTAAGGCCTCCAATTAAGGCATCCCAAAATCAGGCCCCCCATCACATAGCCATAGGTGTGTTTGTTCAAGCGCTCATGAGCTATATGTGGAGGAGCATAGATGTACGCAGCAAACACTCACGCCCTCCCACGCCCCCCCCTCCCCCCCCTTGCTGATTGATTTCCAGCCTAGACGACCAGTGCAGTTGGTAGATAAGAGATTGCCTGCCGCCGGCCCGCTGGCAGATGCATTAGTACATGTATCTCCCTTTGTACCTACGAGCGCAGGTAAGGAGAACCTGAACACCAAAATATGCAAGCAGGGTTAATTCCAATTTGTAGTTACCAGTGCCAGAGATCCGGTCGTTGATATAGATTACGGCCAAAACTCCATCTCGGCCCAGGGATTATCTACATGTATCTCTCGATCAACCTTAGAAGTATATGTATCCGTTTGTATAATTGTAGCAAGTTTGATCGAGTTTTGGCACTCGCATTGTATGTGTACAGTACCGTATATACATGTATATATGTATATCCGCACCGTGCGTATGCGGGTAGCGGCCGCTTAGCGCGCGGGTGTTTGTTTGTGGTTACAAGGCAAGGGCATCCATCCCGACCGTCAGTCCTATTACATGTACTTTAGGAGCGTAAAAGCTCAACCAATATCCTCCTTATCTGATGGCACTCCTGTCTAACGTGTATGCACTTGCAGCTTGTATTGATGGTGATTGGTCTAGGGAGGAGTTACATGTATGTATGGATGTAAGCGACTACATACATGTAACTACCGCTATGCCAAGCCACTTCAGCCTCACTACATGTACCTACTCTCAGTTCACAAGAGTGTCAAAAGTATATATATATATTTGATTTGCTTGCTAGATGTCATAACATCGCTAGCTGCTCCTCAACGGTAACAGATATTGCGCACGCATTCGCACCATGTACAGCTGTTCTGCTACGCGATAGCTGACATAAAACCCAAAAGGTCTCTTCTGGCGTTCGAAATATGGCGGGGGACACCGGCACCTTGAATCGGAGCGGTTTCGGCAGTCAACTACAACCGCTAATTACGTTCCGTAATCACACGCTAATGTATTTTTCTCTTTGTTATACGACAGTTCTGCTTCTTCTCTACAATGTGACAGAGTTGGATTCATTCTGTCCTTTGTTGTGGTGTTGCTATGAATTCTCCCAAGCCTCTCATGCATTCGATAATTAGCCCACTAGAGCGAGTGATAATCTATGTTTGGCTGTACTTAAGGCAGCATGCTGCGAGATATATAGCATACCAGCGTAATATAAAGACTAGCAAATGCAGAGAGCTGTTTACCCGGACGTTTTCTCACCAATATATAGAGATCGCATGATATATATGCATGGGAGAGATACCGATATTTCTGGCGAGTACGCCCATGGGCTTAAAGCAAAGTGGTAGGAGGAAAGTTAAGGAAAACTGGTGGTGTACGCATATTCCCGTGACTTGACCAATCAGCAAGCGATTTTCTACCACCATAGCTTCTCGAGCCATACTCGCCAGAAATATCGGTATTCCAATGTCTCATTCGTCGCTGACTAAATCGAAGGATGGCAACCGAGAAAGGACCCGTAATACTATTACGGATATGTTACTCCCGCCCACCCCTTACGTAATGAGATCCGCCATACAACGCCTACATACAACGCCAAGTTCATTCATTACTTAGGCACGTGACCTGGCCCACCTAACGTCTGGTTCAAGACAAATTGGCAGCTAGACCGGAAAATAGAGCTGGCTCCATTTGCGCAAAGTCCCTATTATATTACATTGTTTATTTGATTGTGAGCTGGAGTACAATGCTGGTGTCTTTAGTTTCTGCCAAAGGAAATTTAGAACAAGAGACAGCTGTCGTTAGTACTAGTAGATATTCGGCCTGGGGGAGGGGGTCTTGGCACGAGTCATATTATGTGATTAAGTGTGAGGAGTTGATGAACAAGAGACGGTATCATGGGCTATTCGAGTTGATCTGAAATACTGACGTGACAGATTCTACAGCGCCAGAAAATGATGACAGTCGCTGGTGGACATCTACACCGTAGACCTCTCAATGGTATGGAGCGGCGGCACGCAGAGATTTGAGTTTGGCGGTGGGGGAGAGACGTGTTCAACACTGCTGACATGCCACGTTCTTATATTCCATGTTACTAGCCACGGTATGGAGTGTTGCTGTGCGCGAAGGTGTAGCCGGAGGTCTTGGCATGAGTGATATCTTGTGTTTGGTGGCAGCAAGTCCATCGAGCCAGAGATAGTAGTAGGTCGGGGACAGAAATGACCATTTATTTGGAGATCGAGCATTGGACTAACGGATCCAGCACAAAAACACAAAGACAGGCGCCCTAAGCCCAGCCCATATAGTAGCATATTGCGATTTCCTACCCTCCGAGGAGCAGTATAGCACACCCGGCGGGTAAGAGAAAGGAAAATTATGTCACCGAGCGAATGTCTGAGAAAATCTGTATGAATACACCACTCTTCGAACATTATTTCTTGCCAATCGTCCGTACATATTCTTGCATGGCTGGTGGGGCTGCCACTCTATCAATCCAAGGTCACGGCTAGGCACGAGCCATTAGACATGACTATACAACTATGATTACAGTCCATTTCGGTTAATAACCTGAATTGGAGGTGGATTCAACGATTCAACTCAGATCTCTCCGTGATCATAACAGGAAGAGAAGATTTGATCACGGGCGTCGAACAAGTAGGCGCAAACAAAAAGACAATTGGTAAATATCCATTGTAAGTAAATAACCTGGGTCGTGTACAGAGGATTTCCGCGGTAATGAATCAATTTACTGATTTATACAACTTCTCTTGGTGGGTAATTCGTAACCAAGTCACTCTGATTGCTAGTAGAGATTTTACTATCCCGATCTACCAGTTGTGTTGCATATAATCCATGTATCCGATAGCTTCTCACCTTTGTTACCAATATTTCCTCGCTGGGCTTAAGCTATTCTTACAAATCTAGTAACCCGGAGCATAATGCCCGAGACAAGCCCACATTCACTAGCTTGAGTGGTCATAACCGTTAAGTTCTTGGTTCGCGTGAATTAATCCCTGAACTCATGATTGATCATGTCTGATCATGAAAAGCACTAGGCACAAGAATTCCATTGAACTGATACGCAAGTAAAAGCACATAGTAGTATAGTAACTTAGCCCTGTATTGTGACAGTAGTCTCGTCCCCACGCATTTGCCAACTCGTTCGTCATTTTGCAGACTTCATAGCAGAGGCTGGAAGCCAGCGTACCATGACAGCCCCTCGGCCCCTCGCAGCTTCCTTAAGGTGGCCCATCAAACATCAATTTCATCGCTACATCCTGTTAGCCAACCCATTACAGGAGAGGTATGTATAGTGTCTGAAATGCTTACTGGTAGGGTACGGCGTAAATTCGCTCCATTCGGGGGTCATATAGAGCTTGATCCCCCCTGTCTTTTTAATGCACTTTAGTCTTCCCTCATCGCCGGGGGTACGACGCAATCCTTTCAACCGAGCCATCACCTTCAGCATTGTGAGGCTGTGCACAATGTTGAGGTCTTTTCCAAGACATTGGTGTGGGCCTTCGCCGAATGTTATATAAGAATCGAGGGGCCGATCAAGGCGCACCTCGAGAGGAGAGGGGAAGACACTCGGGTCTCGTGAGGCAGCAACCTATGATTAAATTCACATAGCGCTTGATGAGCCAATTATCCGAGCTGGGTAGGCACAATATGCGCATAGGGATATAGCCGAAGAGTAAAGGTGTGAGGGAGAGAGAAGTAGGGGGGGACTCACGAAACTCACAAACACCCGATCCCCCTTCTTCACAGCGATAGTTTTCCCGTTTTGTGTTATGGTGGCTGAGACACCATTAACAGGCACCACATCCCGGAATAGGCCCAAGGAGTTCGATAGACGCATGCCCTCAAGCACGTAATGGGTCAATGTCTTGTCCGCTAGGGCTGTGTCCTGGGCGCTCAAGCGTTGGATCTCGCCCCAATGTACACAGTTTTCTTCTTCAAGATAGAAGTCGATGAGTTGAGCAACCTGATGGCATTGTTTTTGTAGTTAGTGCGTGGCATCATAGGTTAATGGGAAATGTGAGAGAGAGAAAGGAGGGTGAGACAGAGAGATATCAAAGGTCAATGATCTATCTACTCACAGCTGTCGCAGTATTAGCCACAAAGGCAGATGCTGTTCCAACAAGAATCTCCGCAACCTCTCGCGCTTGTTTGCCCGCACCGAGTAGCTTTCGTGCAAAGTTAACACCATAGTCTTCTAGAGGCCCACTGTCCCCTCCTCTAGAGCCTCCAGTGAGAATGGTGGTAACAACAGCGTCTGCAGCACCCACTACTGCTCTTGCCTGTTCAGCGCGCTGGGCAATCCGACCCGCGCCAAAGCGGATGGCTCCTCCGATTAATGTCTTTGGGGGTTCTCTCTGTGCGGCAGGAACAACGGGACAGGCAGCCGGGGGTGTCAACGGTGTCAGACGGCGAACAATATCCTCCATCTCCGAGCACAGTTTCTTGGTCCCTGCGTGGGAGGCCTGTCGGCGAGCCCAGGACTTAGTTGGGTCGGCATCCGAAAAAACATATGTTGTGAGATCACATAGGACCTTTAGCAATTCGGGTTCTGTATAGGAGGTACCTTGCGAGGACAGGAGGGGAAGATAGAAAAGCTTTGCAGCGAAGTGGAGAGCAGCGTAGTTCCCAATGCTGCGATAAATGGTCAGCTAGCGATTACTTCCAGTAATTAAGATGGAGCTAGTTGGTTTACTGTTTAACAATATCAACTTGGTACACAGAATGTCTACCCAGTTCATACGACTCCCGTCGTAGCAACTTCAATATTATCTCCTCCGTATATACTGCGAACTTTTGCATCGCTCCATCTACACCATACAGTAGATTATTAACAACCTCTCTCTGTTGTGCGCTGGCATCACTGTCAGAGGCGAGCATATAGCTCTCGAGGGAGGCCATCTTCGCACCCCATGGGACGCGAAAGTTTTTCTTGTCTGCAAGAACCTCTCTGAGCGCCGCGTGGCTCACAACAGGGATGATTGCTGGCTGAGGGGCAGGTGGCTCAAAGGAGTAAAGATGCGTCTTCCCAAACTTTGTGAAGAACCCACGACTCACCGTGGGAGTATAAAAAGGCTGCATAGCGTACACGCTGTTGTATTTGAAGTGATTGGGGAAAGCATTAAGAATCAAATGGTACATCTTGGCGCCCCCAAGAATTTTCGAATCTTGGGAAACCTCGGTAATCCCCCAGCTGGTAAGGTTGGAAGGTGTGTAGTCCTGATGCCGTACAGAACATTAGCATGATATTCTTGAAGGGTGTGGTACTTGTAGAGAAAGAGTTATTTACCAGTGTCAAGAACCTGTCGCCTCTCACCAAAGTAATGGCGTCAGAGAAAACCGCTCTCGAAACAGTATATGGTGCACCTGTACTCCGGGAGAGTTAATTATTCCATCAGCGGGCTGTATTCAGTGATCCATACAGAATGTTAGAGATCCTATTCCTTACATAGTCCCATTCCAGGGTCCATTCTCGGCTTCGAAGATTCCAAAAACATGCCCGGATAGAGCTCGACATTGTCTGGGTGTCCGTAAAGCCTCTTCAAGGTAGTGGCGACATACGGGTCGGGGTTTATATCTTCGAAAGTCTCGTACCGCTTAAGCTTGAAAAAGTCTCTAAACTCGTTCAAGGGCGCCACCTGCCATGATCTAGCCTGAATAATCCCGAGGATCTCGACAGGTTTCATAATTTCGGGGACATGGTTAGCCCCGAAACGACCTAAAATGCCAACAGGTCAGCCATCCGGGATTATATATGCACTGTGGGTTGATAAGATCTGATCGTTTAGGAGATGCATACCGGCTGGATCTTCGATACTCTCTTTTAATATCTTCACCAATTCGTCATCACTGAATGTACCATCCGGCTTCCTTGTCAACCCTGCAAACACTCTTGTTGATGGATCTTTAGGTATTGAAGCTTCGAACTTTACCAACGCCTCAAGCATTTTTGGTAATGATGTCAGCTTAGGATCTTCCTTCGTTCCCAAGATCTGATGATAAAAGTCTAGTGTCCATTTGGCATCTCTATCGGAGATGGCAGAATGAAAGCGGTAGAGAAGATTGAATTCACACGAAACATGATTCCCGACACCTCGTGGAACCCCTTCCTTGTCAAGGGCTTTGTCGATCTCCACACGTGGGTCCAGGGTCCAAGTGGATTCGGTGGAGTTTACGTTAGCGATACCTCGGAGGTAACTATATAACAGTGAGTGACTCTCTCACCGACTCTGTTCGTCCCATGCCTTCACCTCCGCTTCCTTTGCGAGAGGTGGGGAATTAGAGAGAGGGGGCCGCGCGGGGAGGGGGAGGGACAGTGTGGTGGGCTGATGTGACAACCAGTACTTACTCGTGCAGACTGATATTGACGTATAATCCATTCGTAACACTGCCGAAGAAACCGTGTAAGCTTCACAGAATCCATCACGGAAATTCGTTCAAGAAAATATATTCGATCATGCGCTCTTGTGGGGGCACAGTCGACGTCTAAGATATGATACTTACAGTCTCGCCACCTGAAACAACCTCTCATCACTCCACTTGAGGGCATCATCTCCTCTGAGATGTCTCGGCGGTGTAAATCTTCCACCCTCATTGATGGCAGCCAACGTTCTTGCTGCATAATTGTGGAACCTGGAGTACATAATCAACATCACACTCACCCCGGGCGGGAACCCCAACAGCCTGGCGTCGCTAAATGTGTCCGGCTTTAGCTCTCCATTTTGAAAGCTCCGAACTTTGTTCTGTTCATCCTGGGAACAGCCATAGAGAGGGGATAGATCGAGGTAACTGGAGGTTTCATTAATCTCTTGGTTTCTGCGGTCGGTACGGAAGATGTCGTGGGTAATGATCGAAGCGTGGTATAATAGCATGCTAGATATACCTCCAGGGTTCTCATCGAAGGTGTCACCTCGAGACATAAGCACTGTCTCTTATCAGTCAAATGCACTCTAATCTACACTCGTATATACACAAAGGTCAACACTAACAGTCAAAGATCAAACCTGGATCTGGTTTCGCCCCGCATGATTTTACTGATTTAACTACGCATGGGCGTAAGGACCGTGCGTATGGTGTTCCGGCCTTACCTAGGTTTGGTTGCAATGTGTTCTGTTGGCAGAAGTCACCACCACCACGATTATCAGTACGGAACATGTATATATGGAAAAGAACATGGAACGAGTGGATAGGGTACGTTGTATGAGCCATCCGGCTGACGGTTCTGATAGAGCGGTCCCACATAGGACACTGGCGGATGTTGCAGTGAGTTCCATAGCTGGCCCACGAGCACCTCCGTCACCTTCTTACGGGCGAACGAGCTCTCCGGGAGTCCAGCAACAAGCTGTATCATTCTTTCCATCTATCTCACAATTTCGTAAGTATATGCATAGCCTGGATATAGATATCTCAATGGACACGAACAATCAATGTACGGTCATCCATGGGCTTCCCCGAGATCTTCTCCTTCACAATCTCGACGATAAGAGCGGAATTCTTTGCAAAATCTCCTCCAGCCTGGAGGAGATCCTCAAGAATCTTTGAGTAGATGTTTTCATCCTTGTTTGCGTTCTTGTCGAACAAGGAATGGATGTCCGTACGAAGTGTGCATAAATCTCCAATAACACTCATGGCTAAGAGGTCAGTTGTGAGGTAAAGTGGATATTGTAGATACCGTGCGGAGATGTGATGAGAGAGAAGAAACCGAGCAAGCGTTATGGGGGGCTAGACGCTTTATCTCCCTTAAATACTCATATGTGATATAAGACACCCGACTATGAGAAAGAGGATACACAGAGAAGTAATAACTCCTTCTGCTTTGGAATATATTGTCGTGATATCACTTATTCCCGCGTAACCTACCCCTTGTACGCTTAGCATAAATTTAAATCTAGAACTAGACGTATCTGTGTATCTGTTTTTTGTTGAACGCACAAATTGTTTATTCTAGTATTTGGTAACTTACCACGTTCTGTTTGCCTTAATGCGAAGATAACATGAACGGCGTTCAGCACAGAATAGATATCATATACGGTCGGTTTTATATTCTTAATCCTGACTGGCTGTGCAAGGGATGTAGATTCTAACGTTTTCATTAGAGACTTTACCTCATTACGCAAATATTAAATGGAGTCAGCTCAATATTTTGATTATCTGATTGTTTGGTGGTGTGATCGGCACCAATCAAGTTGTCACAAAATGGGGGTGGCTTCATTTGTTGCATTTTTGCGTTTTTCGAGCGGGTTGGACTAGGAGGGGTATATTGGTGTAACTAATATAATTTTGCCAATTTTGAGGATTATTTGGGTCGGCCAAGAAAAAGCAAGAACACCAGCGGATCATGTACCCTTAATCTCATAGCGTTCCCGAACACGGCTGCTATTGCATGACATACAAAAAAGGTGGATTTCACGCTTTTCTATATAGTATGCAATAACAGTCCTATCTGGAAATGTCATGAAATTAAGAGTTGAGATTAAAGTATGTTCAGCCATGTAGGTACAATAGGCTCTGTCGATTGCTCACGGGATTAGATGTCATTTATGGATCATTCTGTGTCAAAACACATCTTCAACTACTCGTCTATTCATAACGTTTCCGAACACGACTAATATTGCATGACATACAAAAGAATGAATTTAGCGTTTTTTTGTATGGTATGCAATAGCAGTCGTGTTCGGAAACGTCATGAGTTTACGAGTAGGCTGCTTGCGATCCGGGATAGATATATAGGGTTAATCATGGCTTGGCAAGGCCTGCTCAGAGTCATTTGCAATATAAAGTATGTACATTGTTCAAGCCTTGGACTATCTTGCGAATTCACCCATTAATTTGGCTAGCGAGGACGATAAAATGATGTACTAGGGTGTAGCGAAAAGTGATCAGAATGATAAGAGAAATACACGTATTCACCGCAGCATTTACTTATCAGATTCTGATCACTTACCCTCAACACCCGGTACAAAGAAGATTGTCGATAGTGATGTGTTATCACTATCGAAATGTAGAGGCACTGTACTACCCTGCTAGAGAAGTCCTAATTCTAATGGCATGTATTTACGTTATGTCGCTGTTGAGATACATATCAAACTAGCTTGGAAAAGGGATACATACCCACAGATTACAGGAGATTTTTCGTACAAGACTCTACAACTCTGAGATTTCAGCTGGTGAATAAGGCACACTATCCATCTCGTAATAGATTTCAACCAGATGTCTGAGATAGTCACGAAAGCTCTAGCATGCAGCAAGGTGTTGTCGACGAGCTACCGCGAGCAGATCATGCAAAAGCATCAACCTAAAGATACGTGTGATACTTCTCACCTATCAGTCAGTGACTTCTACTATTTTGCTTTTATCTTAGATTTTTGCACTTATCACCCTATTTTTTGAGGTGGTTCTTACACACAAAAAGGTGGATTTGGTGCTTTTCTGTATGGTATGTTTTTTTTTTTTTTTGTTATGGTATGCAATAGCAGTCGTGTTCGAAAACGTCATGAATTTACGAGTACAGTTGCAGCAGCTTAAGCAGGTATTTTAAACACATATACTTTAGGAGTATACCTAGGAGGGCAGCAGCTCCCTTCTGCAATTTATAGTTGTATTGGTCAGGCAGCTGAGAATTTAATATCTATAGGCATAAACAGTTGAACCACTCTCTCAATCTTTCAAGAGCCTATTTTCTAGTTACCAACCCTTGGATGGATAGACATAGAGTATAAGTGGTAGAATTTGCGACCTACCTCTTCATGCTACCCCTAGCCTTCTGTGACAACTCTTGCAAATACCTGATTGGCTCTGTTATAAACTGTAAAGGAAAAGCAACTCCCTTGCTACGTGAGGCACGGTCGAGGTCTTGAATTTGGCCATTTTCATCCGCTCATGGGGTACCTAAACTGGATATTAGTGCTGTCATGTTTCAGCTCCATCATGGCCCAAAACCAATGTAAGTGCTGGAACATTCTCATGCAAGGAGCATTGAAGAGAAGGTTGCTCAGCTGGAACATTCTCATGCAAGAAGCATTGAAGAGAAGGTTGCTCAGCTGGAACATTCTCATGCAAGGAGCATTGAAGAGAAGGTTGCTCAGCTGGATGCAGCCATCCAGTGCAAAGACCATCAAACAATATTGATGCACACCTTCCTAGATCTACAGAGTGATTAGTTGAGAGGCAGATGTCTGCCCCGCATACCCCCCCATCCTGGTTTCTTGTCTTATTCTTGATACGATCAGCGATGCTGAGACCTGCTGGGACCAATTGGATTCCTTGGTTTGCAATTCCGATACGCACAAGATATGATCCTTTCAGCCTGGAGTGATTTACCCTTGTGGCACTGATCTACTCTAGAAAGAGACGGAGGGCCTACATAGCTAGTTAGATGGGAACGCTCCAGGCAGGGATAATGTTGAACGACGATACTTAACATCAAGGCGCCCGGTCTTTCATACATTGGCCCAATCATTAGGCAGGCAATCCATGGTTCTCACTTAATCTGGTAGTCTCTTCGTACCGAGGAAACAACGAAACTCTCGAATTGGTAGCTCTTTCAGTCAACACTGGCGTGCTGATTCCTGATTCGCTGTATTATTATTACCGCACACAAAACGCTAGCAAGAAAGGTATTTGACTAAGTGCGTGCACGGTCCAGGCTGGGTTGAATCTGCGGCTTCTCATATCTCTAGAGGAGCTAGTTGCGCGTCTTGGCTGCATATATCCAATTATGCTATGTAGATCTACCGACATTGAAATTCAAATACGAAGCGGCGACCGATCTCCAGTCGGTCTACCGTCAAAACTCGATAAATTGGCTATCTCCAGCTAGGGAGTATCTCTTCAACGATTGGTTAAAGGCTTAGATCAGTCTCGGAAGTGCCGATTAGTAGAAGCTTTGATAGAGTTTTCGTGGTATGTTTGGAGCATCCCCTCATGGAGCTTTAGTCATGGCTTTTCCAATCTGGCCACTATATGGATTTTGTTCCGAGTACTATTCAAGCCAACCTTTATGTTATATACTGTATATACTCTATGTGTGCTAATTAAATTCGGTATGTGATACGCATACGCATCGAACAGCTGTGCCCTAGAACCCCTCCCCCGCACATTGGCAATCTTCTGACTGACTTCTTGCCGTGTCCACTAGAAGGCTTTCCTGGTAGAGCCGAGAGCGAGGCAGCCCGACAACAAAAGACCATGCGAAGAACTAAAGGGGGATTTACACCAGCTTCCTACACTCCTGCTCACCTTTAGACCATCCATTCTGCGAGAAAGCTATCTCAGGTCCCTGCTCAGAACACTTCGTCGTCGTGGACTAGCATAATATCGATTTTTTTTAAGCCAGCTAGCTATGATAGAGACACCGATTATGCAGGTTTTGGTGTAGGACCGGTGGTCGTTCGGCACTATGAGAAAGCCCTCTCATATCTAGATCTTGCGGTGCGCAAATCTCCGCTCGGACCACATGATGGCCTAAATCAATACATCGAGTTATAATATCTAATCGTGTGACTCGAAGAAGATCATATTGCTAATTATGCTCTGGACTACTGATTGAAACATTCTCCACGGCCCAATTCATAATTACACTGTGTCTTACTTTACACTCGGCACCAAACTGCACTTGCTTCAAACGTAAATCCCACTTCTATCCGTATATACCTACATGTAATTGCATACAACAAGCTTACAAGCGAAGCTGAGTGCGGGGAAACAAGCATTGCTGGGTGAGTGTAGAGCGTCAACGCTCAATTTATTCCACCTTAGATCTATTCACCCACAAGTCTTTCCCCTTAAGCTTCGAATCGGTAATTGCTATCCCTTGAACGGATGAGGCTTTGCAATCCGACACTTGCTCTTTGCGCTCTCCTTAGTAGTCCCTTGCAATTGTCAGTTCCTACTTGCCGTAAGACAGTTTCTTTACCAGGTGGTGCATGGTGCAGGTCGCCAATATGACAACTTTCTCGCGTCCAAGTGATAGTCTCTCCATAGCTATAAATTCCAGTCCTCGAGGCACGAAGTGTTGAATGAGTGGAACAAAAAAGAAAAATCACAAAGTGCATGCATGAGCTCCTCTACTCCGCACGACCTGATGATCAGCAGCGAGGTTCAGCTCAACTGTACTATGTGTTACTGTGCTGCGCAACATGATGATTGGCTCCAGAATATCGCACTACTACCTACCGAGTTTAGAGTCCTTCGCACGCGCAGAAGCCGCACCTAAGAGAAATTAGGCACTGCGCTTGCTAGACATTTAACTCCCAGGCTGGGAGATTCTCGCAGCCGATCCTTCAGACTCCATAGCCTTACTAACCCGCTATTTCTACACTATATATTTCCGGTCTATGCTTCACCGAAATCAATTCTCAAACAGTATCATCCTTTACCCCCACTGAATTATCATTTCTAATCCTATAATTATCTTTGTCCAGAAATGTTTCCCATCACCCGTGGCGTTACGCGTCAAGCAGTATCCTTGACTTACGGTGGTGCCGCCATAGCGACAGGTGCCGTTGGTACGGTTGCAAATGACCCCTTAGCCCAAAAAGTCGCTGCACAAACACTCGCAAAATTCCTTTCGCCCCATGTAGCAGATTCTGTGCTCGAAATCTCAAAAATCGTGTGCCAAGAGTTTTCTGGGGACCTCATGTTCGCCGATACCAATATCGCTCTGTCAGTGGTTGCCATAATGCAAGGACTGAGCAAGAAGCCGGTATACGACACACGGAAATTCTCTCGTGTTGAGGACAGTCCTATCGCGAGACGTTTCGGTCATTTTATGAAGTATGCCCATGCCGCCTACGGAACAAACACCCCCCTCAAGACGGACGAGGAATTCATAGCGGACTACACGGGTATCCCACAGCACAAGGTACAACCATACGTCAACACGGAGGCAGTTCGCGGGAAAGCGATGCTTGAACACTTTGTTGCTCTCGATGACCGCCAGAAGTCGGTGGTTCTAGCGTTGAAGGGGACCGGAACTCTCGAAGGCGCGTTGAAGGATGTTCGATTCCTTTACACCGAGGTTGACCTGTGGGGCCAAACGTTTCAGGTTCATGGGGGGATGTGGGAGTCTGCTCAAGCGCTGGTTGAGTTCCCATCACTGATTTCCCAGGTGACGGAGGCATTGTTGGCGAACCCAGAATACAAGCTGGTAGTATTGGGGCATTCACTTGGAGGTGGAGTTGCTGGTCTTGTGGCTCCCCTCCTCGCAGAACCAAGCCCTGATGGTAGTTTCCTGACCAATGGGAAGACTGTTCCTGGGAGGCAGATCGAATGTTATGGGTTCGAGCCCGCCGCCTCCCTTGACGAGCAACTGCGGCAGAAAACAAAGACCATGACTTACTCCCTTGTCAACAAGAATGACATCGTTCCAGCTCTCAGTTATGGTGTACTCCAAGATATCAGGGCGTTCGCATTGTACCTGAAGCACAACATCTTATACCTGGGGTCCATAATTGATGGTCTTTCAATGAACAAAGTAGATCCCGACACCTACATGGCGACGTTTCGTTCCCTTGCCACGCATAAAAAGCTTGTTCCGCCTGGACGGGTGTGGGTGATAGATACCACAGATGATGGAGCGCTTGAAATTGCAGAGTGTTTGAATGCAAATCAGCGGTTTGGGGAGGCACGCTTCATTCTTGGTATGGTGCAAGACCACATGTTGTTTAATTGTTTCACCAGCATGGATGCTTTGGAGAATTTGTTTGAATAAAAAGTGTACATACATTCTTGCTGCTAGCTCCTTTCCCCTTTACAGTCTGGTTTTACTCTTGAAAAATATGAATATATGTAGTAGCTGGTTCTAGCCTTTAGCACACTAAAAGCTGATCCTAATCTTAAATAATATCTCATCATAATCACACAATAACAGAAGAACAACAAGAAGAACCTAAAACCTCTAATGTAACATTTCTTTTTAGCTTCCTCACCCTGTTCAATCGCCCGATATTCTGTCCCGTTCGCGCATTCTACCCACTCACCAGACATCCATCGCGCTGGTATACCTTCCAATGGACACCTTTTTTATGCCGTATGTCTGCTGTATGGGCAACGCGCTCAGTGGACCTTTCAGAGTCTTACTGAACTGGTACGCTGGGGTCCATGATCGCCGGTACAGTTTAACTGGTACACTGGAGGGTACATGATCGATCGCAATGCTTGGCACAGTTTCTATATCGTAGTTTTCATCTTGCCCTCAAGTTATATAATTAAGATTGTTCTTAGCTGAGACTTTCTTACCCCAGAATACACAGCTCCTGCAGTTCCTCGGATTTAATGAAGCCCTTACTGAATATGATTCAGGTATTATTAAATAAACGATATTTCAAACAGATTTCATGTGTTCCACATGTCTCATTGTACGAGACATCAAACTGTCTGGTGGATGGGTAGCATCCGCGAATGGGACAGAGCATCTTGATAATATTTCACCCGAAGTCGAGGTCAAGATCCGCCTCGTGTAGGTAGAACTGTCAATGAAATGGTAGTGTTTTCGGTCCGAACTCTACGGTAGCCGCAGCGATATGCCATGAAGTAGTTGGCTTATTAATATAATAAACTGTAGGAGCTGTTTTGCATACAATTAATGACGTAATCAATCAACCAATTACTCAATCAACTGTATGGATTACCATAGACGAAAGTCTGCAGATCTGCATGCAATTAATGATTTAAGAAACAAAAAATCCAACGATCGCTTGTGTTGAAAGGGTGGGAGACATTTGGGTGAGTTTGTTTTTGATCTAATCTTGACAAAGAAACGGACTACATGTAGACAGCTGTCTTGACAGGACAACAGGTCTCGACATAACATCTCACCCGTACTCATTCTCGTTCGGCGCCCTTCATCATAACAGCCTACCCGCACTCGTTCGACATCACTTGAAACGCCAGATATCCAATTAAAAATCTGTACGGAATGAGTTAAACAAACAAACAAAAAAAAACCTGTACGGACTTGTGTCCGAGTGATAACCCATGACAACGTTGCGAGGTTAGTGTGACCATCCGCTACAAGTGGCAGAAACCCTAACCCTGAGTCCTTTACCCTTTCGCCTAAGCCCTATCACATTAGTATGAGTGATATTCCAAGATTAAGCCAACATGATTACGCAGACTTAATTGACTGATTACTTCATTACTCGTATGCAATGATTATGCAGACTGATTAGGTTAGGGGTAGTCCCGTACCCATGCCCTCCCTACCTTTAGCAGCTAGCAAGCTGCGGCAGTGGAAGCAGGGGTGTTGGGGACAAGCCTAAGTAGACTCTAATATTCGATTGTTGTAAATAACACAAAGACCAACCCTACAACTTGTGTTGGGAAACCAGAACGCCGTTTTGAGCACTGAGCCATTTCAAACGGACCCTAACTCTCAAGATCGATAAATGACAAGACAAACGCTCAAGTTGCCTCATTTTGTCCCAGCAGGTAGTTCAGAAATATCTACATTCTTTCTACTTCTAATTACTCGTACGTTGAGCTGTTGTTCTTTCTCCCGATTTGAATTAAGAGTTAAAAGTTATAACTAGGCATATATACATATACGTGGTTGAGATAAGGGGTTGTCACGAACTATGTTATATATTTTTCGCTATTTTGAAACTCAACATTTCGGATGCGCCACACTGCGCACTGACATTAAAAACAAATCACGAACACTTTTGCTATTACGGCATCATGATCAACGTCTCTACTTTGAAAGAGCGAGGAGTTTTTTTTCTTTTTGTTTTTGTTTAGTACTCATAAAGCGCGAGGAGTGAAGGAGGCATAAATAGTAAACTACATGTAATAACCGCGGCCGTAACGTAAGTCTAAGTTCCACTTTCATTTTCATATGCCCAAATTATCTCGTGAGAAATATATATGTATATATGGCCTGTGTATTATGATTAAATAAAGACATCTAGATGCATATTTGTATCCCCGACTAGTAAATATGTTTTGTACCAATATCTCAGTTTATCCCTACACCCTATCGATTCTCTTCTTCCCTTATACGAGACCGTTATCGATCGAGTCGCTAGTTACACCCAATATGTCCTCGCCTCCTCCCATTAATCGAATCCCAGTATGTCCCTCATCAGCACATGGATCTAAACTCCTTTCTCTCCAACGGAATGTGTGATACTCTCCGGGTCGTTCTCGGGTTTTTCTCTTTTTCTCCGCCATATCATATAAACCGGTGTTCTTTTATCCATCTCATTACCTGGCTCCAGTTCCATAGTAGCCTGCGTATCATCCTGCACGTTACCGGCGTCTGAAGGTCCTGAGATATCGCTCAAGAATGTTGATATCAGGGCTTTGTAAATATCCTTCTTCTTCACTAGCTCCTTCATCTGTATGACGTCAGTTATTTATCCAAACCATCTCACTAATCTTTTCCAGGTAGTGATTCCATACTGAAAGGGATCTGCATAATATCGATGTAATGATAACAAGGACCGAGAAAGGGCCCGAAACAACCAGGTACCATTGCCATGGCGGGTTATCGCTGAGGACGTCTACATTCATCCCAAAGAGTCCCTATCACTTGTCAGAAAAGGCTGTGAAGTCTCTATGGTGTAGGTGCATACACACCGCGATAAACATCAATGGTAGAAAGATGAACTACGAACAATGTCAGTATTGACCAACCAACGACTCGATTTATGAAACCAACTAACCGTAATCCAGCTCAATCTTTTCATACTACTTGCCATCTCGTTGGATGCCTTGGCCATTTTGAGAGAGCTACGAGCTTCGTGAATAGAAACAAGATTAAATTCCTAGGCCAGATCTAGAATTAGCGGCCTTCCCTCTGGCTTCGGCATCAAACATACTCACAAGCTGAATAAGTTCTTTGGTGTCTTTATCAAGTTGCGATAAGGCTTTTCCGCCGTCTTCTTCGAGGTTTTTCAATTCCTTTTCAAGGTCATCCTTGAGAGTCGCCTCCACGCCCCCCCCCCCTGAATTGTTATCCGTGAACTCGCCCTTGAGAGCTTCATAGTCTTTGAATTTATCTATAAGGTCCTTCGCCTTTCTGAAATGTTCCTGCCAGATACCATGAAGTCGGGTCCACTCATGACTATCCTCCAACAAGTAATGAATTATGTTAGGATTTGTGCCTGCTTCGCTCAGCTGGTACATACGCTGTATGCCATAACCTGGCTATTAGTAGCTTCCACGCTTTGTGGGGAAGGGTGAGAGATACTCACCCGTCCTGCGTGGTGTGACCTTGCATTGCAAATCAGCTCCTTCCATCGATCATTGACCTCGCGCAAAAACCATGTCACAAACTCGATCCCGTGGGTGGGTAAAGCAAACGTCTTCAGTGGAAATGAAGCTCGATAACGTATGAACTTCATGTATTTCTTTGGTTCTTCCTCACCGCCCCGGTTCTCCTTTCGCATTATCCAGGATATCTCGACCTCCTGGGCTCCCGGGTCAAACGATGGAACTTGTTCCTCTGATTTTCTCTTCAAAGGAGCAGGAGCAGCAGCAGGAGACGTGTCCAGGCGCTCGCCAGATGGCCAACCAAAACGCACGTAACCGACCAGCATTACTTGTTCAGTCAGATGGGCGAACTGCGGGGAATACACACTCGGGAGGGGGGGGTTATCATATCGCATGTACTGTACCTGAGCTAGAGTGAAGCCGCAACATCCGCTGGTTGTCGGGAACACCAATTATGAATTTAATTTTATCATTCCTCTCTGAATTTGTCCATGATGACATCAGCCACTGGACCGCCGACTTGCTTGTACTGTCCAGTTCTCGATCCTTGTAGAATTCAGTAGGCGCCAGATATATACGACTCGGAACAGCGTCCTCAGAACCGGTGCGCGAAGGAACGGCTTGAACGGAGGAGGAGGGCTTCTGAAAAACCATGATCCTTTTTAGGTCCGTGAGAAGATGTGTAGTGCCCCACGGCTCTTTGACGGATGGGTCACTCCAACTGGCCGCTTCGATCGTTCGGCCATCGCTTGGGCAATCGGACACGATGATACAATCGTTGGATTCTTCGTCGTACTTTAAAGGGTACTGCATCAGCTTCTCGAATTCGGTTATCGGTATCCTATCCGTACTGGCACCCTTTGATAGAAGCAGCCGGACAATCTTGGTGTGATCCTTCGAGGTCTGCTCTGTCTGAAGAGCTCGCTGCAGCGGCGTGTTGCCAAAGTTGTCCTGGATCTCTGTGTTCAGATCGGGGACCTGGCCAAGGAGGGCCTCTATGGCGGCCAAGTGGCACTTCTCCACGGCAAGGTGGAGAGGTGTTGAGCCCGAAGTGTCCACGGCGTTGAGTGCCTGCTGGGCGCTCCGGGCCACAAGATCAGACATCAGATCATGATTATTACCAGCATCGACGTATCTGCCCAGGACTGCGTGGTGTATCAGGTTTTTCTTCTGGTTATCGTCTGGATGATAGACCATTGCGCCAGCCTTGAGCAGCACGGTCATCAGCTCGAGGTGACCGCCATCCGCCGCGGCCTTCAGGGCATTGCCATTCGCACCGCTTGCATTCACATTCGCCCCCTCCTTTATGAGCAGAACCACAATCTGCTCGTGTCCACCTTTTGCCGCCGCCTCTAGAGCCATCGTGCCGATATATTGCGCAGCAGGTGCGTTCACCTCGGCGCCGTAATCTAGCAGCATCTCCACCACCTCCTCGTGCCCTGCCTCCGCCGCCGCCTGCAGAGCCGTCCGGCCATACCACGTAGAGATAGGTTCATCAACGCCGTTCTTTGCTCCACTATCCAGCAGTAGCTTTACCATCTCCTCGTGACCTGCTTCTGCCGCCGCCTGTAGGGCTGACCGACCACCGTCATCTGCACAGTCGTTATTGACATCCGCTCCTCTCCCCAGCAGTAGCTCTACCATCTTCCTTAATCCTGCTCCAGCTGCCGCTTGCAAGGCGGTCCGGCCATTCCGCTCCGAGGCAGCCTCGTTTATGTTTGCTCCCTTCTCTAGAAGCAGCTCCACCATTGCCAGATGCCCGCCCTCAGCCGCCGCCTGCAGTGCCGTCCTGCCACCGTTTCCTCCCCCGGGTGCATTTAGGATATCCCCCTTGATATTGCGGACGTTGTCGGTGTCAGTTGGGTCCCGCAGCAGCAGCTCCACAATCTCTGTGTGTCCCGCCCCGGCCGCTGCCTGGAAAGTTGTCCGGCCATCCCATTCTGCAACAGGCTCGGGATCCCTAATTGCCGCCCCATGATCCAGAAGCATCTCTACCACTGCCACATGCCCACCTTCAGCTGCCGCCTGCAGAGCTGTGCGGCCCCGGAAATCCGGGATGTCTTCTTCGCGATTAATGTTTGCGCTCTTATCTAGCAGTAGCTTCACCACCGCCGGGTGCCCGCCCCCTGCCGCTGCCTGTAGGGCCGTCGCTCCACCTTCTGCTGCGCCAGGTGCATTGATATCGGCCCCCTTGTCGAGTAGTAGTTGCACAATCCCCTTGTACCCGCTGAGCGCCGCCACCTGCAGCACTGTCCAGCCACTGATCCGATCTGTACCATCGGCATCTACGTTACAAAGGTCGCCGTCTAGAAGTTTCTTTACGATCTTCTCGTGCCCGCAGGCGCACGCCGCATGCAACACAGCGTAGGCTGTCTTAAATTCCAAGTCCTTCTCATCACCCTCTCCGAACATGACGGATCCTATCATCTTTCCGTCGGCAGTAGGTGCTATCAGACCCTCCTCACCCCTGGCACTAGTACCACTACTCGTAGTGTTTGATTCGTTGGGCATCTTGGAGTGTCTTGGTGCGTCTCTCAGGAATTTCACATGTCTCTCCACTTTATCGCAGTCTCCCTCGGCCGCCCATAGCACTAGTTTGTGGTCGATATAATCTTTTCCTCCGTATGGCCGGAGTTTGTCACCCTCCCATATCCTTTTATATAGCATTTTGATAAGACAAGTGGTGTTGCACTTCAGTCGAGAGGTTTCGTGGTTCTGGTTGAGAGGGCTTTCTGTCATATATATTAGCTCTTAACCACGTCTCGATCCCGCACATCATGTACAGCAAATTGAAACAGCATACATCTCCTGGGTTGGCACGCAACCTTTCGCGCGGGTGGCAGAAGCTGATAACCGGGATATTCCCACAGCAGAGATTCTTACTAGCTAGCGGCAGGCCCAAGTCTTGCGGGCTCTGGCTGACGGGACCTCCAGTACCACTACTACTATCCCTCTAAACACCTTTTGATGCGGAACTCCCAATAATACTTGGGGCTCACCAAGAATAAGTCGTATGTTGCTGGCTTGGTAGGCCTAGCTCGCTCAGGATTCGGGACGACGGATCTGAAGAAAATACAAACTCCTATAACACACGGTCGGAAGGCGAGTGTCGACAGTAACAGCCAACGGTTGAAGGCAGCCGTACGTAGATGAAGGGCGCTGAATTAACATTATATATATAGTCTGCTGTAAGATGATCCTTTAACTGTCAACAAAATGCTGACGCACCAAAAAAAAAAGCAAATTTTGTGTGGCTTTACTAACAAATCTTCTTATCTTTCTTATCAAATAACAGATCTCCCACACAAATTCAATCCTATATTACTATGGGTCAGCAATTGACAGGTTAAGGGATACATGTAGCTACATGTACTAGGTACTTCGATCTCCCCTGTCGCACGCTGAACAAAGCAATTGGTGGCTTCGAATTCGTATAAAAGAAGACCAATAGGGACGTTTGCGCATATCAGCACATATATATATATATATATATATGTATATAGATATATGTATATTCATCATCCGTACCAATAGCATGCGCCCGATCTGTGTTTGCAAAACATACATGTATGTGTGTATGTACTCTACAGCTTGTATGTACTCGTCTTTTCACAGCGTTTGTGAACACAACCGCTATTGCATACACATAAAAAATAGCCAAGACAACCTTTTTGTATGGCATGCAATAGCGGTCGTGTTCACAAACGCTGTGAAAAGACGAGTACTACATGTACGTATGGTGCCCACACCCATAAATGTGAAAGGGTGGCGTACAGAAAATACAGAAGTGGGACAATTGTGGCTGCAATATTGCCTCATGGGCCAATAAGAGGAGGGCCTTCTGCTGCATCACTGCCAAGGCCTAATCGGGTTTGCTTTTTTAGGGGTATAAATGTTTCTCTAAGGGTATAAATGGGTATTATTCTGTCCCACTTTGTGAATGCTTGGCGCATTTTACATACTAAAATACCCATTTGAAATTTGAATAACTTTTTAACTAGGACAGATATCAGAAATCCGGTGGATACATCTCTTCTTCATCACTAGATCTTGAAATTGATCTACCGGATTTCTGATATCTGTCCTGGTTAAAAAGTTATTCAAATTTGAAATTGCACCAAAATCTCGCCTACATTTATGAGTGTGCGCACCATACCTAGGGAGGTACATGCGCACATATCAGTAACATATTGCGCACTTTCCCGGCTGATATGCAGATGGAGCCAGCTCCATTCTCTGACCATTAACCAATCAGATAATCAAGATATAGAGCTGCCTCATCTGCGCAAAGTCTCTAGACCCGCTCCCGGGGGTATGGTTAAACTGGGGGTGTGGGTAAAACAGGTCTTCTTGTGAGAATACATGATCTTTCCTATGATAATTTAGATAGTCCTGTATATACACCATACATGTATGTTATGAAATTGAAGTAGTGAACAAATTCATTGAGTTCAAGCGATGTTCGTGCTTGCAATTGCTTCGAATTCGCCACACCCCCAGTTTAACCATACCCCCGGGAGCGGGTCTACTGTCATGATGATGATACATACAGTCGTGGTACAGAAGTTTTGGCGATTTTTGGTTGCGGTGCGACGCAAAATGTGTATGGGGACACCATCGATGCCTTCAAGCCAATCATTGTAGAGATAATCCCTGGATGGAAATAGCCAAATCTTCGAGTTTTGGCGGTATCGTTTTTTTTGTTTAACTCATTAATTACATGCAGACCGTAGTCTATGGTAATATCTTTGGCGGTATCGTAGAAATAGGGGGTCTAAAAACAGGGCTTGTATATATAATATGGCTGTTAAGCCAATAGGACCGCTCCCATATTCCTAGAATAATCTTACCACAATCTGTACTCTACACTCCCCGAGTTTTGTTTTATGTGTCCGGTTGAATTCGGGTTCCATGTGATGATGACTCTGTGAATTACTCTGTCTTCCCCATGCTACCATGTATGTACCTCGCTGCCTTGTGAAATTAAGCTCGAAGGGTGTCGAATAGTTAATTATAGAATCGAAAATTTAGCACCTTCCTCTCAAGGATACAAACTGGCACTGCATGGCCTACTATATAATCCGCTCCAGAGTAAAATTCTGATAGATAATCAGTGCTAGAGACTTTATCTTGCAGCATTCCTCAGTGAATATCTGCGCCTGCATGACGTTTTAATCTATTTATCGATAGCTCAAAGTAAAAAGGGCAGCCTCGAGCTCGGGCATAGGAATTTTGAAGCTTGAAGAAACAAAGAAAAAAAATAGGGATCGACCAAGTACCTCTAACGCCACGAAGTCTTGAGCAAGGCTTTATATGCATATAGGCGGCACCTTCATCGCAACACAGACCCAAATATGACATCCCTTCCTCACTCTGACACTCTTTCCTGGCCGCCAAGAAGCTGTGTTGTATTGAAAACATAGTAATCCCGAGGGATTCTGCAACCTCCCTAGCTATCAGTGGCCCAGGTATTAATGTTCCCGGGAGTGCAACAGGCGGGCAGTTTCTAAATGAGTTTCTGCTATTGAGGGATCGCTATCGCGCCAGGTCAGCGCTGTTGTAATGAGGAGCCCTTGAAATCCCCCAACCGCTACAAACTACAATAACAGCTACAGCCGATAAGGACAGTTCAATAAAGTCCCAAGATATATGTTATTGGTAGCTTGATGTTTTCCGGCACCTTTCCGCTATCAGAACAGGATTTTGGGCTTCTGCAATTGATTTCCGGCATCCGGTTGAGATTCAGTCACAGTTACCTATGGCAACAACCTGAAAAAGTTCCAGGACAGTCGATACTGGGCGTTGCCGAATCTCTCTGCTAATCCAGTAGGACGTACGGCAGACTTATACCCAAACGCACCTGATGAGCCAAGGCTTCCGCTTTGAAATACTGTAGCTATGA
Source organism: Morchella sp. 2016-41 (assembly GCA_024713855.1). NCBI lineage: Eukaryota > Fungi > Ascomycota > Pezizomycetes > Pezizales > Morchellaceae > Morchella > Morchella sp. 2016-41. Next base: position 2,075,081 of record JAMGZD010000008.1, on the reverse strand, counting down.
TTAGAAAGCCCTAATTAAATGAAGGGACAGGTGGGTAGTCATGAAATTCCAAGATTGTTCAAAGAACGTCGATGGTCGGAGTTAGAGAGCTCTAGCGCTTATCAGCTATGATATCAAGGGGAATTATGACGATTTCCGTAGCTTTGTCCTAGGTAGACTACAACTAGAACTCGAACAACGTAATCTTTTGTCTTGTTTCGGGCTGACCTAAGGAAGAAAAAATAATGTCCCTTGGTTATATGTCCATATGGCACCAGTATTTAGAAGATGTGATCATGCCTCCACCGTATGGAGAACATATAAGGGGAACTCTTACACTCTAGCGCCTAGTATAGAAAATAATGGAACTGCACATACATGTCGGCGGCGGCGATGTTGGATGGTCGAGTGATTACATATGATTCTAGCATCAGTCTGGACAAGTGAATCACGAGCCTTAGTTTTCGTGGGATATAGGAAGCACGGCCTGTTGGATCGTCGGTTGACATATAGCTTCCTCCTTGTACAAACTCAACATGTACGTTGAACCAGGTTAAGACACTGACACTGGGAATCTGGAAAGAGTTTACGAAGTGGAGGCAAAAAGGGGCTAGAAAGACGAAGACAAGGACGAAGAAGAAAGGGACGCAGTTAAGCTAGGGTGGGATGGACTACAAATTAAAATGATGAAGGGGAAAAGTAGAATGGACATCTGCGGTACGAGCGTGTGATTAAATCGTTTGTTTATCAGTACTAGTACTTGTGCGAGGAGGCGGGGGAGAACAAGCAGTTCCGGAGCAGTGTGATATTATATTACCATAGACTACGGTCTGCACGCAACCAGCGAATCCAACAAAAAAAACAATCGAGACGCTGAGCCAGCTTGATCCACGACCGGTGCACGACAACACGGCATAGCATACCAAAAACAAAACAGCAGAAATACGACCTAACGCTCTCTATTTTGCCTAATATGGCTCTTATACTTATATGAGTAAAATTAATCGAGATAGCGTAAAAAAGAAAAAGTAACAAGACTATAATGTACAAGGGGAGTGCGGCCTCCGGCCGCCCAAATGTAGCGAGAAAACAAAGGTGCGAGCGGCAATGCGATAGTAGTTTCTGAGATTATTATTGTCAGTCTGGATTAGTGGGCCATATAAGCGTACAGGCACACACTAAACCTCATTTTCATCTCTCTTTATAGGCAATCCGTGATTTATCAGCTCTATAGTAGTGCATTCTAAGTGATTCAATGAGTAGCTTTAGTATAAACGTGCAGTTCATGATAAAATGCTATTTGGGAAATTCGACCTTGGTATATAGGAATACAGATGTATTTTTGTCCATGCTCGTTCTCTTATCTATTTATTCACTTGTGTAATGATATGCAACCATTATCAGAAATAGTAAGCAAATAATGGAAAACGTTCCTGGTGACGATGGGGAAGACTATATAGTTTAAAAGATACCAATAGAAGGTCCAAGTCCAGTCGAGTGATGCTTCATGAGCAAGTTCTATCAGAACGATGTGTACCTACATGCATGAGAAACCCACTCAAGAGCAGTGAAGTATGGGGCGCATACATGTATACACCACTCAGGCCTGCTTTTTTTGTTTTGTTTTGTTTAACTCATTAATTGCATGCAGACCGTAGTCTATGGCAATACCACAACCCCAGAACTACCCTGCTAATTCCTGGCCACACCCACTAAAGGGCATTCAGCAAGCTCGCACTCCTCCACCGCCACTGCCTAACTAAAAGAAAGAAAATAAATAACACGCCGGCCTTTCTAACCTCTGCCTTCTAACGTAATACAATTTGTAGTTTCTGCCCCTCTGGTCCCACCAAGTACTTCCCGTTGTACTTCTCTATCTCCTTCCTATCCTCCGTTCTCAATGCTTCCCGGTCGATGCTCAAGGCCCCCTTTTCCACTCTGTACTCAATATCGTACATATCGTCTGATTTCGGCCCTCCGACTAAGAATCTCAATGTGTGCCATCCTCCTTCCGGGCCGTACCGCGCCCAGCCTTTCAAAGTCATATCCTTTCCGCCTTCCTTCACCCTGTCGTTGTATACCTTTATCTGGTGCGGTGCCATCTACATAAACCAGTTTTTCTGGCCCGTAACATAAACCAGTGTTTCTGGCCCGTAACATATACCTTGCCTGGGGGAGAGTGGTCCAGAGCAAGTTTGTCCGCTAGGGAGTGTTGTCTAGTCGGATCTCTTCTTCTTGCGGGGCTTCTGGTCTTTCTTATGTGGTAGGACTTGGTTTATCAATTACCATCGGCTCTGGCGTCTGTTCCGGGGTAGCTTCTGGTGTCGGTGGTGTCGGTGGTGTCAGTGACGCTGTTTTCTTCGTATGCGGGGTTGGTTCCACTCAGGCCTACTAGCTACCAAGCAAACAGTAGGTATTACAAATACTGTCCATTTTAAATACTGTTCGGTTATTGCATGAGGCAAGTAATATGGCTGGCCACTGAGAAAGATGCCTTCATTTTTCTGCCTTGTTCAAGGAGCTTGCGGGATCCAAGTTGGTATAATGGTTTCATATCTCCTCTGAGTTATAGATCTATCTGTCGCCCGGTGAACTGGTGGACTTTCCTGGGCATACGATACGAATGCCACTACGCCATCCGTGGTACTCTGTCACTGACCCAACAACGCATCTCTCTGGCCATCATCCATTCTGATGAAGCCTCCAATGTTTAGAGAACAATATTCGTTGTTGTTATTTAAATCCCCTTAAAATTCTATCCAGAAGACACCTCCCGAAACGCTCTCTGGTTATCTAAATCGGACGACAACAACAACAGGTCCTGTGGTAGTCAAGCACCGCCCTCCATCAAGTCTCAGAAATCAATACCCCCGTATCTTCCATGATTCTTCCACGACATACTGGATCAAACGCCGTGTTCCATCTACCAATCCCTGCGGCCGGAAACCAGGGCATGCTTCTCCTTAGCTCGCTCGGGTGGTACAAATCATTCCCCGCCAGCTTAAGTTCGAGTCCTGGCTTGACCCACTACCTTTCCATCAGCAGTGACTTAACCAACAAAACCACCGACCACTTCCTACCACAGTACCACACTGCATGGGGCAAAGGGGAAAAGGAAGTAAAGAACGACATACCTCCGCTTTTAGCCACGGCAGAATGAACACCGAGGCATAGTCTAGGTTCTGCTTGGAGATAACTTGATCGAGCGCCCACGATATCGCGGCGGCCTCATCTTCCTGGGTGGCTTCACCGAGTGGTGGCTCGAAGTGATATGGGTGCGAGACGAGGGGAAGGAGAGGGATGCTGTCGTAGCTAATGCTTTCAGGGGAGTCGTGGAGTTTAAGGTAAAGGTGGCGGAGGGCTGAGAACAAGGGGAGGGAGTCGGTGGTAGAGGCCTATATAGTGGATGGTGTTAGCTTTGGGGTTTACATAGCCAAGGGTTGGAGTGGGCAGATCTGGTGCTGTTTGATATCGATGGCAATGTCCAGTGAAGATGAGGGAGTATCCTGAGGGAACCCTTTTCGTCTGATTGATGCCTAGACACATAATGTCCTCGTGAACAGAGATCGCATATCTGTTTGCTGCGATGTAGTGCACTTACAAAAACATGCATATCCACAGACAGGTATAGTTCTTCTATCCCAGTACATCCGCGGGCCACAACCTCCAAGTCCTCCCCCTTCATTGCCATCTCACAACCCCCCCAAGGCCTTTGAAACCCACCTTCCAGACCCAAGCTCACCGCCTTGAGGCCCTTACACCTCCTCGCCATCACCTCCGCCAATGCTGCAGTCAGTCCTTCACTTTCCCCATCATCTATCCATACTACATGCAGCTCCTCTAGCGCCACCGTACACATCTCCAGCACTGCCACCAGCACCCCCGGAAGCATGTGAACACTCAGCTTTCTCAACACCGACAGCCCTCCCCCCTCCTTCAGTGAATCCGGGATCTCGCTCGTCACCCTCTGACCAACCAGCTGGAGAATCTCCAATCTCCCAAAGTCCAACGACCCTTGCAAAGCTCTCATCACCGAGGGATCATACGATAGCAATCTTAAGCACCGAAGCTTTGGTAGCTTTGGTAGCGCCGCAGTGTCTTTATACGGCAGCCCACTCTCCTTGAAGCTCATTGATAGCTCTACTAAGATTGCCGCATATTTTCCAAGAAGGCTCCGGAGTTTTGGGGTGTGGGTGCAGACCCCACTCAGCGTAAGACTCTTGAGCCTCCAGCTAGGGTTCTCTATAGAAACGCCGGCGAGTAGATTACTGTCGAACTTGCATGTTAGAGATGTTAGCGGTAGGGCGTAGATTGACGCAACGAGCCCCGACGAGCAGGGGTTGGGGATATAGACAAGGGTCTTCAGTGCGGTAAGTTGGTTGAAGATACTAATGAGTGTGCTTGAGGGGAATGACGAGACATAATCCACCGGCGTTGAGCTCAGGCCCGGGCCCTTGGTGCGAATGCGCCGCGGGAGTACGAGTAGGGTGTGGAGTGCTGTAGGAGAGACGAAGGAGGGCGGCGGGTGCTCCGGGTAGAGGTTCGCGCGGTAGTCCCTGCTTTCGGCGGACCGAGTGTAAAGGTACTGGTCGAGATACAAGGCATGGGACTCGTAGAGAAAAGGGATGGTGAGCCTGTAGAGTGCGCGGCAGGTGAGGAAGAGAGACAGGAGTGTTTTGGTATTGATCGAGTTGATGGGGAACACGGCCTAGTAAGTCGACATGTAGAGGGATCAGTGCTGAGCGCATATCCATAATGATATTCTGCAGCTGGAGGGTGGTGCATTCGATATATCTTGCAAAACGGCCAGGAGTATATATACATACGAGTTCAACACATCTCTCAGCCAGTTCTGTAGGAAGCCGAAGAAGCATCACGAAAGTTCTCCTGAGGACGGCATCAATGTGAAGTAGAGTGGAGCAGAGTCGTGGTGTAGTGTGGGGTCTCGTGTAGGTCTGTTGCTGGGCCACAAAGCTGCATATGCATGCGTTCTGCGGAGCCAGGGTCCGCATGATCATTCCCGGTTTCATTATTGAAAATGTGCATATCGTCCGAAGATGAGCTCTCTTGATCTCATAATATAATTGTACCTACAGAAGAGGTAAGCTTTCGTGGGGTTCTGAGACCTGACTCCTAGCTCCATGGCGCCTTGGCCATTGCCGTACTCAATGCCAGAAAATAGTATTATTCTCTGGTTTAAGATCATCACCAATATAATACTAAGAGTGTAGAGCGTCGAAGGTAGCTTCCAGACCCGATCGGCGCGCGTGCCTCCTCATGCCGGAGGTGAATTGGGAATTGACCAATTGAGGTATTTTGATTCCCACTGCAGCTCGTTGCTGTTTAGTCCCAAAGAAGAACCAGCTAAAACCGTTGGAAACACTATAACAGCCCAGAAAGAGTATGGTTATTCATTTTGATAGTAGTAGGGATGGAAATGATGATGAAGCTTACACAGTGGACTGGTTGTCAGTTTCCTCACTTTCAGACTTCACCTACTCGCGCTGCCAGATTGAAGCCGTCTATGTAGAGAAGGTAAATGAGCTAGATCTAGGGACTGCAAAACAGCGCTCAGGTATAAGCTCTTATTGGTTGCACGATCACTCGCCAGACTTCCTGGGACCGCTTCAAACCGGGTGCGCGAGTACAGTAGTAAGTAGTATTTGCGTTCTAGATCTCAGGCTCATTCTGTTCAAGTGGCACTGTTTTGTGTTCTAGAAACCAGCGCCGCTGATCTTTTTTTCCGCTGGTTTTCCTTGTAGGTAGCTCGAGATGTTCAATATATCGAAGAAGCCTACATATGCGGGGGGTTCATGAATCAACATTAAGCGGTTGTAGGCGAAAGATGTACTAAGCAAAGTTCGTGGCTTGTCCTGAGGCATAAGCGTTTAGTTAGACATTTCATGTACATGGAGGTCCTAAAGCAAGAAGTTCCTTACAAGGAGCCAGACTTGCAGGGCGAGGCATAAGGGTTATATCAAGGCCTATGTCTAGACTGTGGCTGCTCTGGGCATACACGTATAGTTGATAATGGAGGCACATATAAACCTAGCGAGATAATATTGGGTTGGGACGTTGAAAACCATCTACCGCATGCAGCTGCCATGACAAACTCCATAACCTGGCCGCCGTATATTGGGTGTAACCCAATCGCTTTCCCGCCGTCAATAATGTACCTAAATGCTACTTCGAAGGCCAAAACTGCTTCGGAAATGATACGTATATACTCGTCCCGGTGGTGAAGAAACACCAATCTGTAATTGGCAGCGCATTATCGACCCGGCACAGGACGACCACATCCTATCATCCGAGGTCAAATAAGAAGATTGTAACTGCTGCGATCACATCCTCCAATCAACGTTCACCTAACCCTAATATATTATCTTTCATTGACCCTGACCGTTGAGCAACAATCGGTTTATAGAGCCCCTTCAAAGTCTGCACAGTTCCAAACACCCTTACACCCGCCGCTCTGCTGAGCTAAGTTTCCTGCCCTGCCGGAGGCGTAACGATCTTGACCTCAGGAATTAAGGTCCAAGAAGGTAAAACATGCCACCCGATCATTACCCCGCCGAGAGCCGCTAGGGGTTAGGGCTGGCCATGCGTCAATTCTGGCCGGCCTCGAATGTTCATGCAGAATATTGTTGATTAATCCGCAACCCAGAGCTTGACACTAAGGTTAAAGATCCATGGGCAGTTCTATTGCCGGGCCTTTTAACTCTTTCTCACTACCAGGCCTGGGGAAGCTGCATATCCAAGGATCGTTCAGCGAGCGCTTGGGATGGCTTGGAAAACGCCCATGTGGCTCCGAGGTTTGGCGATAGAGATATGGGAGAAAATGTCACTATGTGGATAAAGATGATTGGTGCGTTGATATATGGGTGCGGTGATCTTTTTAATAGTGATGTATTGCATACTCTACAGATAGTTGTCTGAACAGCTGCTCAAAAGTGGGATCTTGGACCAGAAACCGCGAAACAGGCACATGGTCATCACCAATGGGATACGGTATTTCTACAAGCAGCGGCGGATAATAAATATGACCTCGAACCCTTTTTCTAAAATTCCGCACTCCCCATCTATCCCCTTACTACTCCTCCTCCTCCTCCTCCTTCCTCTTTGCTAACCTGACCGCCTTCATCATCTCCAGAACCCTCCCCGCCGATGCCCTGACCTCCGCGTCCCTCCCCTGATCGTTCATCACCTTCCTGACGGTCCACTCGTACTCTTTCCAGCGCTTTGTCAACGCCGGACCGTTTTCGCGCTCCCCGTCGGGGTTCCACTGGCCGCCCCTCTCCCACAGCAGCTCGCCGCAGACGGAAAACACCTGCTCAAAGGCAAGCATCCCCGCGTCCGGGTTGTGTCTCGGGCCCGACTCCCCCCAGAGGACACCCTCTGACACCTGGGTGAGTACCTTGCTGAGGTCCACGGTCCCGGCCTTGTCGAGGAGCGCGCAGAAGCGGCAGTAGTTTGCCCAGAAGGCACGCTTCTGGGCGGGGGTGCCGTCGGACGGCTTGGGCTCTGCCAGGAAGCAGTAGATGTGTCCCTTCACGGCCATGTCGCAGGGAGTGTCGAGCTCGCAGGGGCCGCCTATTTTGGTTGTAGTAGTGTCAGTATCACGGCATCTTGAACCTTTTCAACTGGGGTATGGGGACAAACCTCTAGCGTCGTCCATCATGAACCACATGAGGTTCACAATCTGCGGGGCGGCCGCCTCCTCGTAGCCGTTGTTTGTGAGCTCGCTCAGGAAGCAGGGGATAAACTCGGCTAGCTTGTTCTGCGTCTCTGGGTGCTCGGCGGCACAGTCGACGAGGGGTTCCCAGACGGAATGAGCAATGTCCTCGACGGGCACGACACCTACTGGGGGGTTGCTGAGATGGCCAAAGTGTGCTTTGAGGAGGTTAAAGATGTCGAACGCCAGCGAGTGGGCGGTGGTATCTTTGTTGAGGGCGCCGAGACGGAGGGTGTTTGCTAGGTGGGGGACCCAAGCATCAAAGGTTTTGACGACGGGGGCAGCTGTTTCTGTCGTTGTTCTGGTGGTGGATGGCATTGTGTTGGGAGGAGCAGAGGGGGCGATATGTTTAATCAAGGCAAGATGAGATAGAGAGTATGGAGGGAAAGAAAGAAAGAAGGACAGATGGAATATATATATATATATACTTACATGTAAGTACTTGTATATATATATATTCATGCATGCAGCTCCCCGGCCCTGGATCCGGACCCATGGGGGGGGCAGGTTATACTCTACTCTATAGATGCATGATCTACTCGAGCCCTGCATGTGCAGCCCTCCTCCGATCAATTCCTAGATCCTCGCTCCCAGCACATGTCTCCTATATATCCCCATATATAACCCATTGGCTGCAAGGCGCCTTCTGCGCCGTTCCTCCATGAAACGGCAAATTGCTCGCAGAGTAGAAACTACACACATGCAATTGACTGCACGCCACCTACCCATAATTACAAGTACATGTACTTGCATGTATATGGATGGGTATGTACATACATGTAGCGACTGTAGAGTACATGTATGTAGGCTCTTCGCCAGAAAGTAAGCGCTTCGATACCCGGTGACACAGTATGCGCCCATGCGGTGTAAGCATCTGCCCACGTATGACGGATCCCCAGATGGCCCTTCTCTAGAGACTTATAAGGTGAGCGCCACAGCTCGAATTCGTTGAGTACATACATGTAGACTACATGTATATATACCGCAGCCAAAGATATAAACGTCGATATATACATGTATCCAAGCTTCAGGCGAGCGGGCATAATACCTGTTGCCTGTAGCCCACCCACCCCGGATCCCAGCTTCTACATATGTAAATACATGTATGTCTGCTGATGAAGGAGTCTTGGCGCAAGGACATTATCATCCCCGGCGATCTTGCTATATATCCCCTACGAGGAGCCTACCTACTCCCCAATCTATATATATATATATATATACATATACTCATTTGATTTCTCCCCATACAGATGGCCAGTACAGAATGCCGGCTCTAGGCAGCTGGTAGATATGTACATGTATGTAGGTACATGGTACCCGTATATCGATAGCCCATGCAAATACCTATGTCAGCCAATATTGCAATTTCAGCCACTCGGCCAGCTGCAGTGATCGGCATGTTAGCCAACCAACCACTCACAGCGTACGCAGCGTTTAATTTAACGCCTTGCCTGTTCTCTCCGGTCCTAGATCCTTCGCACTCTACCGCCCCCACCCCCCAATCTCAACTACATCTCTCTGTACAGCCGCCATTCCTGTCGCGTGAAGATACAGTAATCACGGTGACTACATTCCTGTCACGTCAAGATACAGTAATCACGATGACCACTGTACCTACACAAGCGCCATCCCAGTCCATTCACTGGCATGCAACGCTCTCAACTGGACGCACTGTCCTTGGCCAAGTGGTACTTGAGGTTTTCCAATTGTCTAGAAGCGAGGTTCGTACAAATATATTCAGTGCATAACGGCAGCTTCAGGACCACGGTCCATTAGACCGGTGTAGCGGGCGTATGGCCTCTGTCAAGTGATCCTCAATGCCGAGGAACCAGCCTGGTTATGGGTCCGAGGCTGATATATCATATACCAGATCAAAGATACTTGATAGCGCGGCAATTGGCAACTTTATATATATATATATATATATATGCGCTTCTCCGAGTTCACGACCATGTGCATTGCGTTCAAGTCAGTTGCGTTCAAGTCATTTGCGTTCTCAGTATTGGGGCTGTCTCTAATTACTCCCCTCTGCATTGGTTCATCAATTCACCCCCTGTGACCCGAACGTCTTTATCTTTCTGGATCAAAGCGCCTCTATTCCAAAATTGCTTAAGGCTCGAAGTGGCCGGTCGCTGACTCTGGCATTGGAGCTGGCATATATTGGAGCTGGAATCGGAGCTGGCATTAGAGCTGGCACCGGGCCCCCATGTATGCTCATCTATACCATCTTTCAAATAGAAGCCATCGGATTAAATTTGTACTATTCGGTGAGTTTTAATATGCGGTGAAGCTGTTCTTGTCCTCTTCGGACCTCAGAATAGCTGGACTCATCCGCCGTGGTAGTGGCCATCTACATAGCGCATTCCCACATGGGCAGATCCTTTCTACCGCTTCTGACCTGGTGAAAGTCGAGGGCTATACAGAGATTCTTTGCCTTATTTGATCGTAGATGTGATATATATACCGCTCGAAAGTTGCTATCCCTTTATTCACGGTACTGCAGGCTGTCCTCTCCGTATTCTTCATCATCAGCAGGTTCTGATATATACTCTTTGCGTTTTCTTTTCATATAATACTACACTATACAAAAATTGCCTTTTCCCAGCCACTACTGCTTTCTGGGCCTAGAGGTACCCACGCCCCCTTGACATTAAGCCATGAAGCTCACCAGCGTCACCTCCCTGTTTCCCCTCCTCCTCGCCGCCATTCTCCTCTTGGAGTTCTCCAGCGCATTCTCCCTCTACCCCCGGCGCGAACACCCCGCCAGAGCCCGCGCCGGCGGCGTCACAGCTCCCGGGCCCTTGATATATCCCCGCAGCGCACCCGCTCCCGTACGAAATTCCCCCAAGAAGCCCCAAAGCTCCCCTGCTAAAGGCGGCTCTCCAGGCGGCGGATCCACCCCGCCCAAAAATAATCCGAAAGCCACGACCCCGAAGAATAATAACCAAAAATACATCGTCGTCGTCCCCCCAAACTCGAAAGCATGGTGTGGGCGAACAGCAGGAGTGGCCCCCGAGGGCAAGAAAGCAAAGATACCCGCCAATGCCGTCAAGCACCCCGGGTCCAAGCTGTTTACCACTGAAATGATCAAAAAGACGCTCGAGGTGGCCGCAAAGATGCAGTTCACCAACAAGCAGCTGAAGACACCGAACGCGAGGTATCCGAAGGGATTTTCGAATGAGAATAGAGCGGCGGGATCGAAGGGCGGTCAAATGATGGCGGGGAGGCCGGCAAAGATGTTTGAGTTTCCAATCATGCCGAATGGGAATCCGCCGCCGACTGTGAGTTTTCTTTTTTTTTCTTTTTTTGATATTTACCTCCTTCTAGTTTCCTTCTTGGGCTTCTGTGATTTTGGGGGATGCTGATGTGGGGTGGCCGGTATATAGGGTTCGACGAACATAGCGGCGGGGGCCCAGGGGCCGTTTAGAATTGTGTATACTGTAGCTGGAACGAACCCGCAGGTTTATACATATGAGGGAATGGTATGTTGACTGATTCTTTACTTTCTCTCTTTCTCTTTCTCCTGCTGCTCCCCAACTCCCCATCTCTCCCCATGTGTACATATCGCCACATCCACATATATATGCACACATCTACAGATATCTATATCTACACCCCTCTCCCCTTTCTCTCCACTCCTCTCTCCACCTATCCTTTATTTCTTGCTCCATCTCTTGCAAACCAGAGATACGTACATATTCCTCTTCTCGTCATGCCCAGATATGGACACCCGCACCCATTCTTTCTTCCCCATCCACCTGCATGCATCCCACCACTCTCTATCCCATTATTCTAACACACCCAGACCGAGCACCCCCAGCATTCACCTGGGGAGACGATTCTCTGCCCGAAGCACAAGCCCGCCAACCGCTCAAAAAATCAGCCGAAAAACGACCCAAAGAAAAAGCCCAACAAGCAGCAGGCTGCCGCCACAAAGAAGAAGGAGACGAAGAAGGCGAAACAGCAGGCCCAAACGGGCAATTGGAAGCAAAGGATGAAGGACAAAAAGAAGCCGGGCGCGGCGCTGCCCAAGCCGGTCCAGTCGAAGAAGAAGCCCGCGGGTGGAAAATGATTGGTTCGCCCGTTGGGGGGAGCGTTGGAGATGTATGAAGATGCGTGGGAATGACGACGGTAGCGTGGAGGATAGCGTACACGCCGCTTGGAGCGTCCGATGTTGTGACCTAAAGGGAAGATTGTGGTTGTTGGATTTAATTTACACTTGAGCAAGGAGACACTTGTTTTCCTTCAGTTAGTCGCGCATCCTTCATATCTATTAGTTATATATATAGATCTAGCTATATACAAGCAATCATTCTAAATATATACATACACCATACTCTTCTCGAAAACATCCTAGTGGTCTAATAAGCTGAGAATTATGTGCCAATGCAACAAAGACGGCGAGTAATTTATAGTAAAGAGAATATAGATAGAGACTTTGAATAGCTATTAATATATCTCCAACCTTTACTCATGCCATTTCCAGCTAATTCATACCCGTTGTCTTTGGATGTGGGTTGTATTTCAAATGCTCTCAGGACACGAGTATGTGTCGATGTTTGTACTTGGAATCCAAGATGGAGAAAATACCCTAAAGTAATATATACATATAATAGGTCTTGGCAAAGAATCGGCCGAGTGATATCCCATGATACACCCCGCCCCCATCAATACCTGCCCTATTTTCTGCCTTAAAGTCCACCAGAATCACCACCATATGCCCCATCGCCCAGTTATCTGTTTGTCTCAAACCGGACATAGCGTTATACAACTATTCATAAACTTGGCATTAGTTTAGTTTTATCAACGACGCTGGTTGAAGGATGACCGGCCGGTTGAACATACAGAAACACATGCATGTATGGCTCTATCCCATAATCCGGTACATACATGTATGTACATACTATAGTGTGCTTTAATTAGATCTATGGGTTGGCCACCTTCCATCTCAGAAACCCTCCCACCTCCGTATGGTATCTAACCACCTCCCACCCCGCTGACCACTGCCAGCTCTCGCAGTTGACCAGCTCGACCAGGACTTACAATATTAGTTCTCTCAGTTACGTCCTCCAGCGAAATCTAATGCCCTCAGTCCAGTATACGCCATCTTATATCTCCGAATGCGGCCAGTGTCAGCCCGCTACCAACTTTGGTGTGTGTCGTGTTTGCTAAACTCACCCTCTGCATCTCTCAGCCAATCAAATGCTAAAAGAGGAAGGCTCCATTATGTAGATCTTGCACCTATTTAGTACAAAACGAGTGCTTCTTGGTGATTGACAGTGGCTGATTTCAACAAGCCGCAGCCAAAAATACGCCACCTGAATCAATAGGCATTATGAGACATGCATGAACTACGTGACCTGTGTACGATTACTGGCCATGCGACGTGTACCTACTTCTATACCGCAAATACATGTGCCATATACATACATCCTCCGCTTCAATTTCATCGACCAAAACTCTGAATAGTGATGGACATTGCTGGTCTCACGATCGCAGTTTACCATGAGGTATTTAATGTTTGCGTCTTCATCACTCAAACCATCATCGATGCCAGGAATCATGAGCAGGACTTTGGTGAGCTCGAGATCAAGTTCACCTACCATCACACCATCCTCCAGGCCTTTGGAAGGCGCTTCATTGAGGGCAGGATCATATATAAGCTTGAAGACAGTGTGGTTGTACAGATTAGCCAGATCCTGCAGCAGCTGAAGAAGGTGGTGGTGGCCTACCAGGTTGTGTCCGAGAAATATACCGAGAGCCACAGACAGAACAAAACCGGAACCCCCTGGTGGAGGCGTCATGGCACAGCGGACCGAGAGAAACTGCGAGCCGAGGCGACCACAGCTGCGCTGTCGCGGCCGGGGAATACTGGGGGGGAGAATAGCTCAGCCATGGCTTCGGAAAATCGCAGTCGAGGGTTTTGGAGCCGCTTCACAAGAAAGAGAACGCAGCTCGAGTGGGCGCTTTTTGATCGCCAGAAGTTGGAAGGCATCGCCGACGACCACAAGCAATGGACGGATAAGCTGGTCGACATCATGAAGATGGCATGTCTCTTCTACTTGTCCGGCGACGTTGTGCAGACCGAGGAACTTGTGGTGAGCGGAGATGCCCAGGCCCTGGGCTTCTCCACCCTCACCTCACGGCGGTTGTTGATTCTCGATCCGAGTCGGGGGCACAAAGCCAATGTCATTGACCCCAAGGACATCGTCCTGAGTCCCGCAAAATCGGCCCCATCGACAACAATATCCTCCACCTCAATCTCCGGTTCCTCCCCGCAAAAGGGACAACCCAAATATGCCTGCGGCACACTGAACATGCAGATATGTCTAGTTGAATACAAACAATACCCGGTATCGGGCAATGCCAACATGAACCTTGATATCACACAATCACGTATTATCTTCTTATCACAGCTCCTCGGCGTATCCACAGACGCGGAGGATAAGAGAGCAACACCATACGCGCCGTCCATTCTCCCGACCAGTCTCCACTGTATAGGGTGGTTCCATGAGCCTGACAAGTCGCGATACGGCCTTGCATTCCAGATCCCAACTGGCTACGACGAAACACCCATGACCCTCCAATCCGCAATCGGCTCACTCAAAGCTGAAGCTCGTCCGACCCTTGGACAACGCTTTGATATCGCCTACACGATTGGGTGCGCGCTACTGGAGTGGCACCTCGTCGATTGGGTTCACAAAGGGATCAGCAGTGACAATATTTATCTCGTCCGCCGCTTGGGCCAGACACAATGGGACTTCTCCTCGGCCCGTCTTGGGGGATTCGAGTATGCAAGGCCCTCCAGGGATGTGTCAAACGAGGGTTATACCAATGTGGACTTTCACACGAAGGTCTACCGCCACCCAGCACGGCAGGGTGATCCATCAGAAGGCTTCAAGAAAAATCATGACATATATTCCTTCGGTGTTCTGCTCCTGGAGATTGGGATGTGGTTTGTGGTCAGCGAATTATTCCAGGATGTACGGCAGACTCCAGACGCGATCAGGGGAACATTGCTGAAAAACGCGCGGGTAAGGATAGGCCATTATATGGGTCAGAAGTATCTAGACGCAGCGTTATTCTGCCTAGAAGGAGCGTCGAGGGTGGAAGGGGATGATGAGAAACAGACAAAATTAATGACCGCATTTAAGCAGAATGTTATTGATCCTTTGGAGAAAGGACGAATGTACCTATGATTTGTATAACTCGAAGGTGTCTCAAGAGTACTCCGAGTCCGTAGAGTTTATAATTATAAGGTTAAGGTTCACGGTGGGACTGCATCCTTTTTTTTTTGTTTAACTCATTGGGACTACATCCTAATTATAGGATCTTTTTGATTAGTGCGCCTGGCTGTGAAATCTATATAGCTAAAATGAGAGCCAAAGTATTTATTGAGGTATACCCCCGAAAAAAGAGAACGGCCACTCATTCCTTAATGATAACATAGCACTACTAGAGTTTAAAGTACTTTACGTGTAAATTAAAATCTTTCCTGTAGGCCTTCCGCCCTGTCCTGCTCCACCGCGTAGAGAACATGGTCATATGTAATCCACAAGCTATTTATTTTGCTTGAACAGTCTCATCTGAAACAACAAGTAAAAGAGCTGATTACTCTACCAAATATACTCTTCTTTTCCTCCTTCCCGATCTGTTCCTTCAAATTTGAACTCTCCGTGGTTTCCGTGTGTATGATATTTGGATCTGGCTTCTCCGAGATGCCTTGTACAGTTGGTGGAGACTGCTGCGTTAGTGCTGCAACGTGATCCCGTTCGCTTCCTCGCTCTTCAGTCATTGTCACCCTACAGGTTTGTCAGCTCAAGGGGTTCCTTTTGCGTAGTATCAGGAGCGTACGCTAGTATGGGAGTGCTTCTGTCATCATAAAAGATGATAACCTCTACCGAATCGACATATATATCCGGCAGCACATTCGCTGTTTTTGACCTCACGTGGACATCTAAAACATCCCCTGCTCTAAGCGCTCCGATAGTCTCAGAGACCTTCTGGGTAGGGCTTTTTGAATCCCATATAATGGAACAGGTACGTTCGGTGAGATAGCCACAGAATATAGTTGCTGTCGGAGACGATGTTTGACGATCTGGGCTGTGTGAGCTTAAATCACCAGACCATACTCCAACCTCAAGTAACGGAGCATCTTCTTCATCGCAGTCTAATACCCTGGTAGAATGGGATTTAATCCTAAATACGATGCGTTGGATCTTCATTTCCATCCCTGGCCAATGTTCGACCTTGACACGAAGATAAGGAGACCCAGTTTGAATTTCAGATAACTTTGTCTTTTCATGTCGTTCTGTAAGCGTTGCCGGCCAATACTCTGCGTAATCAACGATTTTGTTGACGATATCGACCACGGATTCAACACGCCCACAAAGGGGGTCCTTACTCGAGAGCCGAAACCTCCTTACTAAAAGCAACCTAATATCGGTAATATTTGGGAGAGAAATGTTCTTAACCATCGAATTCCATTGATCCAATTCGGCGTTGTCTCGGTGACTCCAGCCACGAAGAATTTGAGTGATCCTACTATCCCCCGTTGTGTCCGCCGGGCCTGGAGCAGGGTGGGGAGTAGCACCTCCTCTCAGTAATAATTCAACCTGCTTTTCGTTTCCCTTCTTCACCGCCAAAGCCAATGCACTTTCACGTCCAGCACTTGAGTCTCCTATAAAGTTTGGGTCTGCCCCTCGATCCAGCAATAGTTGGATAATATCACAATCGTCATTCCATGCCACGGCAGCCTGTAAGGGGCTTCCGTGTGGTCCTCCACCAAGGTTCACCGCAGATCCAGCGTCGAGTAGAAGTCTCACGAGTGCGGTGTCCATAGAACACGCTGCTGCCTGCAAGGCGCCACCGTATTCGCCACCAGGTACCTCTATTGCCGCGTCTGCTCCATTTTCCAATAGTATTTGAACCAAATTTCCCTGCCCTCCCCACATCCGGTGCACCCCGGGGTTTATGGCCGCTTGAAGCGCAGTAAAGCGTTTCCCTAGCTGGATATTCGGGTCCGCGCCCTTTGCTAGCAGGGACAAGAGAATATTAGTTTTTCTATAGAATGCGGCATCCATCACTGCGTTTCCGGTGCCGTGAAGCGTTCTTCCTGAGGTGTTTGGATTTGCACCTTTACTTAGGAACAGATCAACAAATTCTCTTACACCCGTATACACGGCTGCTTCAAGACAGACCTCATTGCCTTCAACACGCACTAGAGGGTCGGCACCACGTTGAATCAACAGCTTCACCGCTTCAGCTTGTCTCCTTGCCAGTGCCCCATAAAGAGCGGTCCCGCGGTTGCTTCCCTCCCCGCTCTGCGCATCCACCTCAGCTCCGTGGTCAAGGAGTGCTTTGACAATCCCTAGATGTCCTGTCTGCGCCGCAAAACGTAGGGGGTATATGTTCTCCAAACCGCTTGGTGTATCCAGACTAACACCACTTTCCAGTAGAAGCTTGACAATATCAGGGTTACGCTCGGAGATGGCGGTGGCCAGACAAGACAGCCTGTTCTTATTGGGCTGATTGACGTCCGCACCCATTGCAATCAGTCGCTTTACCGTCTCAATGTCGTTTTGACGTACCGCAGTCTGGAGATGCCCACCATATATGCTAAACATGGAGGGTTGCTGCCCTCGGATCCACGGAGCCCGTCTAGCTTGCAATCCTTTCAACTTCTGTTGGTATGAAGAATGACTTTGCACAGCAGGAGAACGATATTGCTCTATAGATTCATAAATCCAAACCATCCATGCTTCCCTGTACTCGCCGTATGCCCTGGGATCGGTGGGGGGTTCGTGGTCCGTGCCGGGGTTATAATCGATACTGAGCCAATCAGGGCGGCATGGGAAGAAATCTTGAATTGATCCCAGTGATGAACCAAGACCCAATAAGGTACTAATCGCCTCTGGGCGGTTGCTCAAGACAGCCCATTCTAAGGGTGTTCCTACTGGCCAGGCAAAAGGATAGTGGAACGCCTGGATATTTGGGCTGGATACTTCGTTCAAAAGCGATTTGTTGACCGCAAGGAGTGTGGCAACCTCATGAACGTGAGCAGGCTCAAACAGGAATAGCCAGTGCAGTGGTACAGTTCCAAAGCGTTTGCTTTTGATATTTGGATCGGCCCCATGCTTGATCAGGGCGCATACAGCATTAAAAGCGCCAGCCATACAGGCCATATGGAGTGCTGTATCACCAATGTCAACAGTAGAATCGACTGCCTGATACTCAAGTAGAATACTTTCGATCTTTGAGGCATCATCATGAACTGCGGCGTGATGCAGGGGGTATTCAGATAAACCTGCCAGAGGATCAACTAGTAGTCCTGAGGAACCATAGATTAATCCGTTCTTTCCGCTGGCCCGGAGACATGTGTAATGAGTGTTGTATCCTCCGGACTTCCGAAATTCACAGAGTGCTAACTCGTACTCTTCTGGATTCTCGGCGGCCATCTTCCATGCAAGAAGGTAGCCTGTTGACACTGCATTCCGCTGCCACTGGCTATATTTGAGGTCCACCAGCTTGAATAATTTGCTGCGGGTATTGGCGAGAATCAAAGGGGCAACAGCCTGGGCAGGAATATATCCTTTTGTGGCAGCGACGACTGCACATGACCCACGCTTTCGGCGGAGAGTATATGCAACCTCATAATCCGCGTCCAGCTGTATCCGGTCGTTGAAGCATATCGCAAGGAGCTGGCCCCCGGTTATCTCCTCTCCCACAATATGCTTTGATAGATCCTCCTCTTGACTACGCTGAAGTACAACAGCATCGATTTGGTCCAAATAAGCACTACCTATGCGATCATATAATTCCCAGGTACACTCCTCAAGAAAGGTGTGGATGCCCTTCCAGCAGAACGGTACTAGGTCGGTCCCCTTCCTTAACGCTTGCAGATTTGAAGATGGGGCCTGGTATTTTGACTGCCCTCCTATGATGACTGAGTGGCCCTCGGAGGTCAGAACAACCTCTCCCCATGGGATATTATCTTCGAATCGACCATTTATCCTATATTAGGTTAGCCTGGCCTCCTTGAACGAGCATGGCCAGAGATATACATACCAGGCTCCCTTTTTATCGAAAACCGACTCGTCATCACGATACTCAAGCAAACTGCAGAGGTTCGACAAATCTGACGGGCGATTAGACGGACTGGGTTGCAGCAAAGACTCCAACGCAAGTGAGATGCGCCTGATCGCCGGCTTTGGAATTCGTGATCGAGATAATACACTTCTCGCCGACTCAAAGGTGAATCTCTGTGAGCCTACTTCAACTTTGGCGCCAAAATTGAAGATTGTACTAAAGATAACCAAACCCAGCGAGAAATAGTCACATTTGACAAGCATGTCGGCTGTGAGTCCCTCATCACTCGGGAGCTCTGGGGCCTGCCATCCGGGAGTCCCGGGATCGAATTTCCTATCCTCCCCATCAACAACGGACAGACCAAAGTCGGAGAGCTTTGCAATGCAGAAGAAAGGGCCATTTTCATCAGGAAAGACCAGGACGTTGTCTGGCTTGAGATCGCCGTGAATCACCTTGGAGGTGTGCAGAACAGATAGGCCCTGCGAAACGTCAAGGGCAAGGGCCCGCAAGACTTGCCATGGTATCCTACTCGCCCTATCCTTTGACAGAAACTCTCGCATGGAACAATTACCATGCTCTAAAACTAGAAATGGGCTGAGCGGTTCGACTTGCTCATACCCCGGTAAACTGTCTTCGACTCCCCAAGCAAGGAGCTTGACGATGTTACGGTGGTTGCGGATAGACTTATTGCAGAGAGTTACTATCTCCAATTCCAGTGCGTCAAGCTGCGTCGGTGTTCCGAAGCCAATCTTTTGCTCGAGTGGCCCGTCCTGATCGCTTCTCCATCCAAACTTGAACGTGGGGCGTTTCACAGCGACAATCGCCGGCCGTATGCCGGGATGTTTCCTGGCTCTTACACCCCCCATATATGGCTCGTCAAACGCTGGGAAGTCTTTGTGTACTACGTGCTGATGGCCATAGACGTCAAATTGAGCGCCAGAGCCCAAATGATTCCCGCTCGCTCTAATGCCACGAATATCGAGCGGCCCATCGATTTTGTTTTCGGTCATGTGGAGAATAAAGCGAGAGAACGTACTCGAATTCGAGCCCCCGGATTTCCGATAGGTAGCCACGCTCGGCAGGCATCCAAGATCAACACCAACATCCTGCTCTTGCTCTCGAAATCGACGGTGGCGGGAATAATCAAAGGAAGGTGTTCCTGAAAGCGCCATGGTAAAAGGTCCTTTGTAAAAGAGCTTCCGCTAGATAGATATTAATCTGCCCTGAGATGATCACACGTGCACAGTTGTGCCTACAGGGTCACTGTCGATGTTGCGCGTACCACTCTATGTCGAAGCTGGTAGAGACTATTCTACTCTGTATGTATGTACCCATACATAACAGCAGCGACGTGGGTGACACGTAGAGTAGATGCAGATCAATCTACACGCCAAGGCAGCATCGATCCAATAGAACCGAGTGAGGACCGCCAGCTGCTACAAATATCAGCACCTACTAGACGACTTCCCATAAGCAATCGAGCGCGTTCTATTGGAATGGCAGGTGGTTATCAGATAGATCCAGTTCCCATGAGCAAGTAGTTACTCAAAGTTCTATCTCATAGATCACCCCCTTGATAATGGTGTTTTATCAGACTTCTTAGACATCCGTGTTCTGTTTGATCATTTGATAGACAGACAAAATCAGGTGATGGGAAGTCATCCACTCTAGGTTGTATTTGGACACACGTTTGACTATGTATTGTTAAAACTGGGGGCGAAATTTGGCCTCTGGAGGTCCTTGGGACACACGGTTGATATAAGCCCAAGGTGCCCCACGGCCCCCACCCTTCTTCTCCTCCTCGACCCCTCCAGCGCCCTCAACCTCTCCAAGCACGCTAACATCTCCTCTCTACCATTGCTTCCGCCAACACTAGGCCCCAAGACCATCCAAAATCCGCCTCCAAATACACCAGCGAGGTCCCCCGAGTCTCGCAAGCATGCTGCGGCCACACTCCTCCCGCCGACAACTTCACACCCCACCCCATGGCGCTGCCCACCGATTCCGTCAAGCACCCGGGCTCCTACCTCTTCACATATGCCATGATCCGCAACACACTCGGGAAGACAGCAGTGGTGGCGGTCAATGGCCAGGCGTTACAATTCGGTATGAACAAGTACCCGCGCACGTTCAAGAACGAGAACCGCGCGGGCCGATGATCGCCGGTGCGCCGGGTGAGCTATATGAGTTTCCAATCATGCCGACTGGGATCCACCAGCGGTGGTCAGTGTTTTTCCCGTCCCTTCCTCCCCCAGTCTGTATGTGGGTGGTTTGAGGGAGACTAACGTGATGTGTATGGTGTGGCAGGTCGCGGGGTGCACCAGCGGGGAAGTAGGGCCCGTTTAGGGCGATTTACTCAGTTTTGAGAGAGAACCCCAAGGTGTTCAAATACTATGGTGTGGTAGGTTATCCCGGTTCCCCCCCCCCCCCCTCTCTAGGTTATCTCACCGCACTTTATGATACTAACACCCTGACCCCAGACCGAACACCCCCCGCACTCGCCCAGAGACACCATCCTCTGCCCAGGCAACAAGCAGCCCGCGGCCGTCCCCTCGAGAGGAAACCCAAACCAGAGCTCCGACATGGAACAGAACGATGCCGCAAAGAAATGTGCCCAAGGGATGGCCACCCAGAGTGCAGAATCATCCAAGTAGAACGCCAAGCGACAGCTGAAGCGCAGACCTGTGCATGCGATAACGGTGGTCTAGATCTATAGAGCGTGATCGAGGGGAAGTCGAAATTGTGGTGGACGCTTATCGAATTGACGTTTGAAAGAGGTGGAGGCGGAGTATGTGCGCGCACGCGCGAAAGAGAGAGAGAGGGTGGGAGGCATAGGCATAGGCATAGGCTAACTGGGAAGGGGATCGATAGAGTGGTGGAGAATATGGGCTTGGCTTGGGGCGGGTACATGTATTCAGATACATGTAGTTCTCATATATCGGGAACCTGATTAATTATAAGCGTCAGGTAGACAAGCCAGAATGTCGGCAGCCTGTTGAATTCCCCCCAACCCCCACAGCGGTCGCCTTGTGAGATGTCACATCACATTCAAGTGCGAACTCATTGAATTATGTAAATAAAGGAAAAAGGAAAGAAAAAGAAAAAAAGTGCCAACTCGTGATGGGTAATGTCCGAGTGATATCCCAAGGTGAACCGCTGCCAGACCCATATCATGTATGTACATACAGATATCCTGACGCTTACTACGACCCTAACCTTAGTGACCATTCATGATCATCCTATGTCTGTTTTGTAGAATTAACGAAACGTCGCCCACTGTAGGAGAGCGTGCATCGTGCTCCCGCAATGAATCGATCCGATCACCCCATGAGTTCTAAAATTTGACAGTCGTCCAGCCCCCCCGATGAACTTTGGTAAGTCAGGCCTCCCCCCTGCTTGAAATGGCTAGATGTATGGAAGTAGAGCCACCTTTTCATTCCGGCAAGAAAACGGATGTGTCCGATCTTCAAATCACCTGCGCATGCCCGCGCGGTACATCTCCCTCTCATAGCCATATGACCCCTAAGTGTTTATATACCTTGTTGAATTAAGGGTAGGGCCTGGAAATATTGCTCGCTATAGCAACCAGATTGCTTTCTATATCGTGTTCAAGACGATTCGAAGACATTTATGTGCCCTAAAATTATATCACCCAATAGATACATATATTACTATCATCCCTCTATGCCGATCCTAGATATATCCGTTGGGCAACTTAGACAACCGAGCTATTCCGATTCGGGAATGGCAACGGCAACGAGTGCTTCATGGTGACTGACTGGGCTTTTTGTTACATTGTTATTATTGCTATCAACTCGTTAATTATATGCAACCCCAAGACCAACATCCTTCCATCTATGCGTGTATGCATCTGCCCCCCGGCTTTTGACCAAACTTACATAATTGTGCAGAATGTGGCAATCATTGACGCGAGTGATAATCTATGACGGGGATGAAACCGAGTGCTTGAGCATGAAGCGTTGTACATACACACAACTAAGCGATCCTGATTGGGAATACGGTATTAAATATCTCCACTATAGCTGAGCTTAGGGTTATGGTCACCACTAAAGTGTAAGGGCCTTGAGGTAGGTAGAGGGAGAAGGTAAAACGTAGATATAGCGAGAAACACCTAGGCTCTTTTCGGAAGCGTGAGACCAAACTGGTCTTAAGAAATTCGAAATCAACACAACAGGTGGGTCACAGTGTACATTAGATGGATCTCAATTACCCAGGAAAGTATACCAAACACAAACACACAGGATAGGACGACAAAACTCGTTATCAACGTAGATATTCATACATAGATGCAATTATCTGTATATACTACCCCAGGGGATATATACGTTGCCCCTCATAGATAAAGTTAGAGAGAAACGATGACCACGACAAAAGATAGAATAAAACACAAAAACGGGGTGCCGGTAGGACCAGTTCTCTACTAGAAATAGCTTGTGATAATATTCTTCCCTCCCCGGTGGCAGTGGTAGGAGCATCCGTCTTATGGGGCTTTCCTGCATGGCTTGGCGAAATCTCAGGCTCACCTGGATCAGAGAGAATACCTCCCGGCGCATCTATAGCTTCCAGGCGCTGATCGGTCGGGTGAGTCCCTTCGTCGGTAGGTGTAAGGCTGCTTCCACCGCTCTCTGCAGAAATAGCAGTACAGGTTGTGGCGACTGTCATACAGCCCTTAGAGGCCCCGGAATCTGAAAAGATACATGGGTTAAATTTCATTTTGGCAAGATAAATAGGCTATAAAGTAGTGGCGGGAGGCGTGTGGGAAAGGGAGGGGGGCGAAGGAACAAATGGAGAGGCAGGACATCATAATAAAACCATACAAGAAATTCACACATATAAAGATTAAGAACCTACCATGACTAGCTGGGTGAATCAAAGCAGCTTAAAAACTCCTAATCTAGTCCCCGTCTTGAATCAAGTTCTTCCTCGCGTCCCTGCCTCTCCGGACAATTTCTTTGACGGAAATAGTCCAGTAGCGTCCTCCATTCGATGCCTAAAGCATTAATATCCACGCGTACGTTGATACTCTTGGTCAAAAACAAGTCGAGGACCTTAATAAAGAAGCTATTGATGGGCCTCTGGCTGGAGGACTTTAAGAAGAACCTAGTTCTCTTCATATCGTCCAAAGTGTTTACAGAGCCATAAGACTACATAATTCATGTATGAACGTCCGGCCACAATTGTCGCGTGCGTTCAGATCGATATTTTCTCTAAGTAGCAACTGCGTTTTTTTATCAGAATCTTTGAGCAGGGAACACACTTGTGAAGCGGCGTTTTCCCCCTGTTGTTTTTTGCAGTTAACTTCAAATCCCATCCCGAGTAATAATCGAATTATGCGCACACGGCCGCAACTTACTGCAAGATCTAGTACTGTGTCCCCCTTATCGTTAAGAAGTGCATAGAAGTCCAGGTCTTCTCTCTCGAACAGCGCCTCAATAACGTCGTCGGTCCCCCAAGACTCAAACGCCACCGAGAGTGGCATCCAAGGGTATCCATCAGCGGCCTAGTTCACATCAAAATCACCCCTTTGAAGCAACGTGCGAACGGTTACCACATCTGCAAAGCCGGACGCATACGCAAGCACTCTCTGAGGTCTTTCTCCATCTAGAAATAGATATAAAGTGAGGTCGGGTAGCTTAAGCATAGCGGCAACCTGAGCCTTTGAGAACATCACATCGTGCACCATATCCGCAAAATCCCCCGCTGATAACACATCGGGTGTATGTAGCATATTTTTTTTGACCCACTCCCCGAACCAGGGCCCCAGGAAAAGGCTCTTCGGAAACATAAGCCCTTGGATCTACTATCCCCGGTCAGACTCTTGAAATGCCAGATCCAATTCCTCTCGCCATATTCGCCAAACGAACTATCGCCGAACTTCTCAAAGCTGGCGCGCATGAACACGTAGGAAAGACAAACCTCGTGAATGATATCATCACCATTTCTAGGGCCAAAGATATACGGAGTGTCGCTGTTTCTTCCAGAAGGATCACCGCGGTATAATGCCTCCGATCGAATCCGCTCTAGAAGATACTCTTTGACGGAGAAATGCACTAAATGAACAAAGTTATAACTCGATCCTCCGTGGACTTCGATTAAGGAGCAACAAAGTTTCACTATTGAAGCTTGAAAATTCAAATGGGTTATCTCGTGGTCTTGGATAAAGCCCGGTGATTCTTTTGAGCCCTGGTCCACTGCATCCTTCATACGCAGGGCACACAGTAATTCCGTGACGGAAAAGGGCCGGCTTGCAAAAAGCATGATTTGAAAGATGACAAGTGCCCGTTGGCGGCTTTTGATGCCCGTCTTGAGAATTACATCAATGTTTCGTTAGTATGCCTGCTCTAGGCCGTCTAGCAGAGAGTCAAGTACACCCTAAATGACTTTATCCGGCATCTCCAGCTCGAGCTGCTCGTTGACAAGCCTTAACCGAAGGAACATTCCCTCACAGCCTTCCTTGAGTTGATCAGATACCTCTTTTCTTCGGGAATCATCTTTGATCATTAACGTCGAAACCAACTCAATGTCTGGTAGAGTGTCTTCTTTTTTTTATGGGGTACTCGATTGCCCGGTGCACCTTTGATTTGTCGGTACAAGTAGGTTTATAAAACCTAGACAAGACCTGATAGTCCAAATTCCTGCTCACAATCAAGATCCTGGCTTCCGTGGGCTCTGCTAATGTGCATAGTTCCTTCATGAAATACTGCAAATCTCCTTTTCTGGAGCACCGTGAATTAGGGTTGAAATCCCAACACTCATCGCATCCGCCTATAACCAGGTAACAAGGACCTAGTTCCGGGAGGATGGCACGGAATATTTTCCATAATACAGTAGGTGCCACAGATCCATAATCTGGTTTTACCCCCTACGGGATCTACAAGACAGTCTTTTATTCTTGCATTCGCTGATAGACCTATGACCGGAGGGTGGAAGTAATCTCTCTCTCCTCTTCATAGGAGTGGTTGGACACGAAGAAGGCGGTGGGGTATGAGGAATGTTCCTGGAGATATTTGATAATGCTTGAGGCGAGGTGTGTTTTACCAATTCCAAGACCGCCGTGAAGCTCAAGAACAGGAGAAGATAATTAGGTGGCGACATCAGGTGGTCCGAATCAGTTCAGGAACGCCTGAGTGGAGCGAATCCAGGTGCATGTGCCTGTATGTGTACCGCGAAATGCATCATAGAGCTCATAATCTGCTGAAACAGCGCCAACCCAATTCAAAAGCTTTTCACGACTTTTCTCTATAAATCTTGGCCCTGTTAGCTACTCTTCCACGTATATATCTCCGTGTTGGGGAAACACTTGCCGTCGATATGTGTCGTGACCCTATCCTGAAACCTGCCAGCTTCCTCCATATCCTTCTCGCTACGAGATATGTTCTCTACCATCATTTAGCCCAAAGTTATCTAAATATCATATTTGTTAATAATACTATATGCATACCTTCGAAAAGCGATTTAACTTTTTTCAAGTTCGCCTCGATCTTCATAGTTCTGATCTCGGAATCGGCACTACTATCGGGAACCAGGTTATTCAGCTTCTAAACAAGCGTTCCGACATTCGTGAGGAGGCTCATAAAATGCTTCTAATCTTTTATCGCCCAGACGAGTTTTCTCCCGATAGAGGTTTTCTGCCTGCCAACTGCGGCAGCAGCGTTAGTCACACCCGGCTCCTCCACATTATACGTATGGAAACATCTCCGCCCCTTCCCATGCATTCTCAAGCTGTTTGAGAATGCTGTAAATTAGAGGATATTCGACCGCATTCTTCTCTAGGCAAGGATGGCACATCGATTTATCGCTAACCCCTACTCTGTCGCCCCATCGGGTGAGGATGAGCTTCTCGATTTCAAACAGTGTACGGAGCCTTTCCGAGTCGTCGTTAAGGTTCCGTGCATCGTCGACTTGCTCGATGATTTGGAGACAGACACTATTTTGCTAGAATCGCGAGTTCGCCTCCAGGTAGCGCTTTTTCCGTAGTGTTTACGGCCGAGGAAGTATGAGACAACATGAGTGTGATGCTTATTGAAGTCTCTGATGCTGAAGTAAAGTGAGAGGTTTCGAAGCATCCCAATATGATTATACAACGTGTTCCTTTGATTACCGTGCTCAGGTAGAAGCTCAAGGGCATGTTGCTACGTACAGTACAGCGCAAAGCATACTAAACACTTTTAAGACTCCGGAGCCCTTTGGACTTCTCCTTGAGATGCTTTCAAATGTTCGTATAAGAGGCGGATTCTTCTTGATGATATGGGCATAGTAAAAGCGCCGTCAAGTTATAGATAGTAGGGTAGTGGCGTAGGAACATAGAGATACATACATATGGCGGTGAAGCATAATCTATTGGTTGTCATTCATCTCGAGGATCTATCTTCAAGACCCCCCAATCAAACATACAAAGTTTTAAAGCCACATGAGATGCGAGGGTTCGTTGACGAAGATGCTCCATTTCCAAACGGGGCTTGATAGACGCATTTTTCTGCAAGGCCTTTGATGATAAAAACGTCAAGACATGAAGTAGAACCATCCCCTCACCTTATCTCAAGGTCCTGGCTGAAAGTTAGCCTTCCTCTGGGCTCATGCGCATGACTAACTGTGTGCTGCAAAACCTTTCCGCCCGAAAGTATAAATGGCATCTTCAAGACTGGGGGGCATGACGATACAAAATGACCAGTTTGTGGAACTTAGCATAGCGGGGGGGGGGGGGGGGGTGCAGAGTTTGATTTCATTGTGGCCGGGTTAAACACTAGTACCAACTGCTTGAAAGCTAAAAAGCACACGAAGAAATTCCCAGAATATGAGTAGCCCTTCAGACGATATTCTTATTCAAACTAGAGACATGTATCACTGATCATGGAAGGGGAATCGGATTGATGACTTGAGTCGACAGGAAAAGAAGGAAATAGCTACTCCCCCAAGTGGTAGCAGTAGATTGTGCTTCTCGAGGACCACAGTCGGTTCAAAAGTAGCGATGTACATACATGCAGGCATCAACGGGGTGCTGAACCGGTCATGATAAATCACTCGCCACTCTTGTAGGTACTGGCTCTGACATATTAGGTGTGCGGTCAGTTGGGTTGATGACTCTCGTTGGCTTCGACTTGCCTATTCGCCATCGAACCGGGCAGCTCACCGTTGGCACAGGAACGACTGCAGGCCGCTTTCCAGGCGGGGGTCCCGTCAATACCCGAGTATCCGAGAAGTACCTATATAGGCTCGCTCGTTCGCATACGTAGAAACGTGCATGTACTCTACCTCGCGATTCGTCTCGTTTACACACCGTCACAGCAATAGAGTATTTTAGCTGCGCGAGTTGGACAGAAAGTCGAGCACTTCGACAAAAAGCCCTGCACATCTTATTGGTTGAACGACTGCAAGTCTCTTCCGAAAACAGCTAGACTTTCTGTCCAACCTGCTCGACTTTCTGTTCAACTCAGAGTACTCTAATCAACGGTCGTGATAACAGGCGAGTGTTATTTATAGTATGCAGGGAAAACTTTGCCTCTCCTAAAACCCACGTGACTGCAAGGTTGTTGATGCATGTTCCAAGTCACTTTTTTGAGGATTCCTATTCGTTGAGATGCCCCTGCCGTCAATACGGTCCAATGTCTGTGGAGATTAAGGAGGAGGCTGATCGGGATGGGGGGAGAGAGCTAGAGAGAGAGTGTGTGTGCCTCGCTTGAACGGCTTTGAGGCTGTGTGGGTGACACAGAGCACCGTACTCTAGAGTAGGTGCATGTTTGTACTACAGTACTACTGCGATCCTGGACAACGTCAACGGTTCTTTGCCTGTCGCTTGTACGTAACTACATACATGCACATGTGGCAGAGCAATAGCGATCCAGCATCATCCGGTGGGGTAGGTTTTTTTTTTTTTTTTTTTTTTTATATCATTTCGATTTCTGTTTCTAGGTACACAATGATCGCATAAAGTAAAAACTATGGCGTAAAGAAACCTATCCCCGGCTGACTTAAAACTCGTCCCCTTGTGAAGCAAAAACAAAATTCCAAAGTAAATATAGACAAAAGAAAGGCATTCGCAACTAAGTATAACAAGAACAATTGGCTCTTAGATGGATCGCGCGCGAGATGAGCGGCGGGACAGAGCCTTGGCTTCTGTGATGAGGACGGATGCCAGCGTAGATGGTATGATTGGTGTTGATGATGATGAGGATGATGAGGAGAGTGAGCTGAGGGGATGAGGCTGTTCAGTGGTGAGTAGCCAGTTCTGATGATGTAGGCCCGAGTAGGAGGGTGAGGGTGTGGTTTTCAGATTTCTTACAGGGAGGTGGTCAGTAGTTGTAGTCGAGTTTGTTGGTGGCGGTGCCTGTAGTAGGGCGTGGAGGGTGCCGTGATTCGCGTTTCCGGGAGTGGTGTAAGTTGATCCAGGATTGTTCGCGTAGATAGCTTTTCCCAGATCTCGTTTGGTGGATTCGGGACTAATTTGTGCAGGCGTGAAGGGAGCGAGGTATCGAGGTTGTGGGTGTAGTAGGTCGGTGTTGGAACTGGTGCGCCAGTTGTGCAGGAGTTGGTGTTTGAGGCCATTTTGTCTTTCGATGCGCTTCTTCAATCAGCGCAAAAAAAACGACCAAAGAACCGTCACGCCCAGACGCATCGGTCGTCTTTGCGACCAAAACCTCGTCTTTTGCTACATTTTGGTCGTGCGTCCCCGGAGATGCGAAATGTGACATGTCGTCTTTTGGCGCCTAGTATGCGTCTCAAATGTGACGCCGTCTTTTGACGCCTAGTATGCATCTCAAATACGTCTTTAACGCCTTTTGACGCCGTCGCGTGGATGTGATATTCTGCCATGACTTGGGCTAACGCT
The DNA here is from genome assembly GCA_024713855.1 of Morchella sp. 2016-41. Classification (NCBI taxonomy): domain Eukaryota; kingdom Fungi; phylum Ascomycota; class Pezizomycetes; order Pezizales; family Morchellaceae; genus Morchella; species Morchella sp. 2016-41. The sequence goes on along the minus strand of JAMGZD010000008.1, from coordinate 2,045,436 downwards.
AATACCGCAGCTAACGACGCCGGATTCGACGCTTTCTCCAGTGAGGATCCACCCACACCTCCACCTCCACCTCCACCTCCACCTCCACCTCCACCTCCACCTCCACCTCCTCACCTCACCTCCTCACCACCTCCTCACCTCACCTCACCTCACCTCCCACCACCTCCCACCACCTCACCTCCCACCACCTCCTATCACCTCACCTCACCTCCTGTATCGACGCCTCACCTCCCTACCTGTATCAGCCAGATACGATTTACCTTCCTCTGCATTTCGACACCTTTACTGACACCTACTCCAAATACTGGACGATTTCGACACCTCTGGCTCCAAATACTGGACGATTTGGACACCTACCGAATACTGCACGATTTGGACACCTACCAGACCGAATACTGCACGATTTGGACACCTACCAGGCACCGAATACTGCACGATTTGGACACCTCCAGCAGCGAATCGACACCTGAGTCACCGAATACTGCACCAATGGACACCTCCAGGCAGCGAATCGACACATACCACCGAATACTGCGACGATTTGGATACCTCTTAGGCACCGAATACTGCGATTTGGACACCTCCAGGCAGCGAATACTGCACCAAATGGACACCCCAGGCAGCGAATCGACACCTACCAGTCACCAACATACTGCGATTTGGACACCTACCTGTCACCAACTGCACCAAATGGGACCCTTACCAGACAGACAGGTCAGCGGGCAGGAAGGCAGGCAGGGGAGGTCGGGCAGGAGGGCAGGCAGGGCAGGCTCAGTAGCGGGCAGGCAGGGCAGGCAATTTCAGCGGGCAGGCAGCTCAGCGGCAGGCAGGCTCAGCGGGCAGGCAGCGGGCAGGCAGCGGGAGGAGTAGGTAGGCAGCTGAGTGGCGCAGCACAGCTCAGCTCAACGGGATATCGGCAGGGGGCAGGTGGATCAGCAAATATGTACGTAGAATTACGATACGTGTGGATCAATAAACGTGGCGTTTGCGCGAACGGTGTCAGTCTATGTACCCGATTGCCGTGACCTCATTCTGCCAGCCAAATTCGCTAGCAAAAGCCGTTAACCGGGCAAAAGCTACCCAGGTGTGGACCCGGTGTTCGTTTTGGGTCAAAAGACGACGTAATTCGGTCAAAAGACGAACTCGTCTTTTGAGCAAACGTCGCGACGAAATCGTTTTGCGCCGGGGCGTAGCTATGCAGGTAAGAAAACTTCTCATGCGCCTGGCACCCAAAATGACGCCCATTGGCGCCTGGTGCGCCTGGGTACGCCCAAGCACGTCAGACCGAACCAAATTTTTTGCTGATGCGAGAAGGGAGCAGAGGTGCTCGATGGGGGTGTGGGCGACTCCTTTTTTTGCTTTGGAGTCCCATTTCTTTGGTGGGTTGGGTTTGCCTTTTAGGAGGGCAGTGTGGGAGTATACGCGGTCTGTCGAGGAGGTGGGGAAGTTGTTGCTGGTTCTTCCCGTCACTGGGTTTGCTAGGGGGGGTGCCCGGAGGATTCTGATGGCGAATTTGCACTTCAGGTATTGTAGGTATAGGATTAGGGGGGGGGCCTTGGCTTCGGCCCAGAGGACTCTGTTGTTGGTGGATCTGAAGCATCCTGTTGACCATCTGAGGACGGAGTTCCAGAAGGTGTTCATATCTTTGAGAGCTGATGTGGGGGTGAAGACGTTGGCTCCGTAGGTGAGCATGGGGCGGATGGCGAGCAGGGCTATTTTCCTGCAGTTGACTGATGTTAGGCCTTTCCCTGCGGAGGAGAAGCGGGTGAGGATGCCGAACGCTGCCCTGGCGGCGGCCGTTCTTCTGAGGAAGTGGGCGTTTGGGTTGAAGTTGGTGGAGAGCCAGTAGCCGACCCATCTCACTATGGGGCTGGGTTGGAAGGCTAGGTTGTCCAGGGTTATAGGGAGTTGGCAGATGGGGGTTTTGTCGCGGGGTGTTCTCCAGTGCATCAGTTCGGTTTTGCCGACTGAGAAGGAGACGTTTTTGGGTGCAGCGATGGCGGTGAGCTTGTTGTAGTGTGCTTGGAGTGTGGTGATGTTTTGGGCGTGTGAGGTGGAGGCCACCGTGATTGCTAGGTCGTCGGCATAGGATAGTGATATCTTGGGTGAGGGGTCATGTTGGTGCAGGAAGTTGATGTAGATGAGGAAGAGGAGGGGTGAGATGGGGGAGCCTTGTGGGACTCCTACTTGGACTGCTGTGGGGATTTTGGGGGATCCTTTGAAGAGTAGCGTGATGTAGCGGTCTGATAAGAAGGATAGTACCCAGTTGATGATGTAGGGAGGGGTGTTTTTGCTTGCGAGGGTGGCTGCGAGTTGGTCTTTCAGGACGTGGTCAAAGCCTCCTTTTATGTCTAGGAAGAGGGTTGAGACTTTGAGTTTTGCGTGTTGCATGGCTTTTGTTTCGTGGATGAGTGTGGTGACGGCGTCTCCTGTGGAGAGGCATGAGCCACGTTGGTGGTTGTGGAGAGTCCTACTGCCTTTGCTATTTTGGCTAGTCGGAGGGTGACGATTTTTTCCAGGATTTTGGAGAGGGTCTGGAGGAGGACGATTATGCGGTAGGCGGCTGGGGATGAGTAGTCTGGTTTGTTTGGTTTTGCCAGGATGACCCCGTTGGCGCTTTTGAGGGATAGAGGGTGGTATCCGTGCTGGAGGAGTGGGTTTAGGAGGTTCGTGAGGAGGAGGGGGTTCGCTCTGTGAATGCCTTTCCAGACCGAGTATGGGATTGTGTCTGGGCCGGGGGCTGACATGTTGGATGTTGGGGCGAGTGCTGTCTCGACCTCGCGGGGTGTGATGGGGGGGGTGTTCGGGAAGAGGAGAGGGGGGGGGGGAGGCCCGTCCTGTCTGGGGGGGAAGAATGCCTTGATGAGGTTATCGTTGAGGAGTGCGGGTGTCGGTGAGTTGGGGAGGGTGGGGATTTTGTCTTCCGATCTGTTGGCCATTTTCTTCAGACGCCAGACGTCTTTAGTGTCGGCGTTGGTGACGAAGGCGTTCCAGTGGTCTTGTTTGGCTTTCTTGATGGCGTTGAAGTAGGCGTTACGTGCTGCTTTCATTTCGAATGGGGGGGCTCTGCCTTTTCTGAAGGCTCTGTGCACTGAGTGGAAGATGGTGCGCAGTTGTGTGAGGTTTGGTGACCACCATTTCTTTGACCATTTGGAGATTGTTTTTGGTGGGGTGTGGGATTTGACTAGGTCTGTGATGTGGGTGAGTGTTTTATCGAACCAATCGTCGAGCATGGAGGGGGCTTCGGGTGGGTGTATTGATTGGTTTTGTAGGGCGGGTGTTAGGAGTTCCCAGTTTGTTAGGTTCCAGTTCGGTGTTGTGTAGGGGGCGAAGTCTGAGTTGGGGAGGGCTAGTGAGGTGGATATGATTCTGTGGTCGGAGCCTGAGGAGTTGGAGAGGGGTAGCCACCTTCTGACCAGGGGGGTAGCTCTGTGGTTGGCGAGGGTTAGGTCGATTACGCCGTTTCTGTGTGTTTGGATGTGGGATAGTCTGGTGTATGTTCCTGGGGTGTTGAGGATGGAGTACCCTGCTCGGCTGGCGGTGTCCATGTAGGGTTGGGAGAGTCTGAGTTCCCTTGCTGAGAAGGATCGGCATGGGTCGGTTGCGGGGTTGTGTATGTTGAGGTCCCCTAGGGTGATTGAGGGGTTGTCTGAGGCTGGGAGGATTGTGAGGGGGTGGATAGATCGAGTGCCGTCGCGGAGTTGTCTGTTGTAGCAGTTTGTTATCGTGACTGTGGTGTGTGTGTTGGGTCCTGTTTTGCAGAAGAGGTTGGTTGAGATTATGTCTCCCCTATGGGAGGGGATGCTTGCGAAGGCGTTTTTTTGGAGGAAGTTGTTGTTTATGTATGTGCATGTGGAGATTTTGTCTTCGGGTGAGGTGGGTGTGGGTTGGATGAGGGTGAAGGAGGGGACATTGAGGGGCTTGCCTTTGTAGAGGGGGGGCTCCTGAATGGCGACGATGTGTGCTGATTGTACTTTGGGAATGGCGAAGAGGGAGATGAGGACACTATTGCTGTTATTGCAATTGTGTTGGATGATGCTTAGGAAAGGTGGGTCGTTGGTTGTGGTACTCATTCTTTAGGCGGTTGGGGTGTTCTGGGGTGCTGGTGAGGTGGCGGTGAGGCCCTCCATTGGTGCGGAGGACGAGTCTTGGGTGGATGTGTTGGTGGGGGGGGTGGGGGGCTGGGAGCTGGGTGGGGCTCTTCTGGCTTTAGTGGTTTCGATTAAAGCGATGAGGGTGGGGCATTTGTTGTATGTGGCTGCGTGGTTCTCCTTGCAGTTCGTGCAGGTGGGGACGACGGCGGGGCAGCATCCGTTGCTGTCATAGCGTTTGCCGTTGCAGTTGGCGGGGCAGATGTGGTCTTTCTTTGTGTGTTCTTTTGCACAGATAGGGCATGTAGGGTGTTCCTTTTTGCAACCTTGTTCGGGGTGTCCGAACCCGTAGCATTTTTTACATTGGGTGATGGGGGTGGCGGACCACATGACTACGCACTTGCGGGGTCTGGAGAGGAGGCGGATGGATGGGCCGATTTGTGCGGCTTCGTCTGCGGAGAGGGTGACGACGACAGTAGCGGTTGGTCTGCTGTTGCGTTCTTGGTCGTTGGTGTGTAGGAAGCGTACTGCGATCGGGGTTACGCCCGTCGCGAGCTTGAAGATTTCCGGGAACTTCTCATCCAGGTCTTCGCGGGATGGGAAGGGGAAGAGTGGGATGCTGTGGATGGCGATGTCCACGTTGGTAGGGGCTGGGCGGAAGGTTGTGTAAATATTTTCGGACTTGGTCCGGTTGTTGAGGGCGGTGGTGAAGGCTTCGAAGTACCCTGCGTATACTTTGGATGGGACTGTGGGGGGTGGGAGGACGGTGACTGCGCCTCTTTGGTTGATCGTGACGGTTAGGGCGGTGACTGGGGCTTTATAGTTCGCTGCTGCGAGGATTTGTCCGAAGGCAACGGAAAGATCCCCTGCGAGTTGATCTGGGGATTCGACGGGTTCAGGGGTTAGTCTTGTTGAAAAGAATCGGCGTTGGGAGGCTGGGAGGTTCTTGGGTCCTGCGGCGGCGGCTGTGGGTTTTGATCTTCTGGGTCTGGAGACTTGTGTCCACTCTTGGGTGGTTCCTGCGTCGTCGACGATGGTGATCAAGTTGGCGGGGTGGATGGGTCTGACGGATGGGTGGGTGAGGTAGGGCTTTGGGGCTGCATTGGTCTGTGGCTGTGGTTGTGGCTGGGCCTGTGCCTGTGGCGGGGCGGTGGCGTTTCGGCGGGAGGGTTGGGGGGTACGTGGCAGGGCGGGAGGGGGTGCCTGGTGTGTTGTTGTCTTGGGTGAGAGGGAGCCGACGCGTTCGTTGGTCCTCTCGACCTTGTTGTTGAGGGTGGCGAGGGCGGCTGCGGTTTTTGCTCCGGCTGCTTTGTGTTCTGCCTTGAGCTCTGCGAGTTCGCCCAGTAGGATAGCGTTTTGGTTGACGATGCCAATGGTGATGGAGAGGAGGAGTCTCTCGATGTTGCTTGTGTTCTCGTTGAAGAGGATTTCTTCGGCAAGTTCGCCGAGGGCGGAGGTGGGGCTGTTATCGGCCAGTAGGTCTTCGTCGAGTGCTCGGTGGAGGTTCTCGAAGACAACGTGCATGGCTGGGGATGGGGGGGGCATTTTGGGGAGGTTGTGAAGCCTAAGAAGTAAAGACTTTTGGCTTTGTGTAACGTGGTTGCAACGTAAGTTTTGGTGTTGAATTTCAAAAACTCGAATCAATAGCGGGAAAGAAGGTGATCCGGTGGGGTAGGTACATGTAGTACATGTATGTAGTACATGTATGTAGTAGAGTATGGAGAGTACTCTAGGTACACACACGTAGGTACATGTAGGTATGTACTCAACCCTGGGCAGAGTAGAGTAGAGTAGAGTAGGTACTCCCCTCCAGGTAGGGTAGCCGACTCTCCTATATTTTCCTATTCATCCGCTAGCGTACATGTGCAACGTGCACAACGGTTACACGGGCTGTGTAACCGTGTCCCACAGCTACAGCAGAACAGGGAATGTGATCAATTGATCAAGAAGGGGCCTCTCTCGGGTGGTGTTTGGTGCAGACACTGGGTTAGAGGAGTGGGATATAGGATATCTATACATGTAGAGTAGGCACATACATACAAGGCTCTGGATTTAGTGAGTGGACGGATTCTCACCTCGCAACACCCAGTTCTGTTTATTCACTTGATGCCGCACCCTTGTATACATGCATGTGCCTACATGTACCTACATGGTACGTGCTTGTGGGCCCAATGAAGACTACATAGAATACATGGAATTGAACATGGAATACATAGAATACATGGAATACATGGAATACATGGGTGGTATCGTGATGTATCCAGTTGAGCAATCTTAGCTAGATCCTTAGCCAGATGTCACATACATGGATGTACGGTACTCATGTAGAGTACTCTAGAGTACATGTAGGTACATACATGTACATATAAACTCTACGCTACCTGTACTCTATTTCTGGCCTGTGTTTGAATTGTGGTATAAAACCACCCGTGTCCCCCTCCCCTCCCCTCCTCCCTCCCTCCTCCCCCTACCTCCCCCTATCGTAATATTCAATTGGCATCAGCCTCCTCCACCTCTCAACTAATTCATCCTCTCCTTTCTCCATCCTCAATCTCAAATATCAATGATGGTCAGACTCCCCGCTGCTACTGCTGCCTTCTTGGCCCTTTCGGTCCATGTGCTGCCCGTCATCGGATTTGCCCTTCCCTCGCCGCAGGCAAATACGTGCATCACAGAGTGCACCGGTATCCTCGACACCTACGATCAGTGCAATATATCAGCATATGCAACATCCTATACAGCCAGCCAAGCCCAGTGCATGTGCAGTTCCTCCGCTTTCAAGAGTACAGTCGACAGGTAATGCTCCCCCTCTCTCACCTAGTCTCTCTCGTGGGCCATCTCTGTTCTCTCCCCTCTCATTCTCCCGTGGATGCTAACATCCGACTCGCATAGTTGCATGACCTGCTTATATGGAGATACAGGCGTATCCACTTACGAATATATATGCTCCTCATCTTCCAGCAGCTCGGCCGCCTCCGCCTCCAGGTCCACAACTAGATCTGCCTCCGCCTCTGCAACTAGATCTGCGTCCGCCTCTGCTTCCGTCTCTGCAACCCGCACAGCATCCGGATCTTCATCAGGCGCCACCCAGTCTTCCACTGCCTCGTGTGCCCAATCTGATGCCTGCGTGGGCTTTGGCAAAGCTCTCGCCGGTTGCGGTTTGACCGTTGATAACGTCGAAAACATCACAGACGAACAGGTTACCTGCCTTTGCAAATCCCCGGACACATTCGAAGCCGATATCGCAAAGTAAGAGTTCCCTCCGCTCCATGTACTGTTGTGATGCTAATCCTTTTTCCACAGTTGTGCGGCATGTGCTGGTAGGACCCTCAGCGGTGCAGACACCATTTGCGATTCCTTTGCCTCCACCTCTGGTCTCGCGTCTGGCACCGCGAGGGCCACAAGCACTGCGAGGGCCACAAGCACTGCGAGGACCACCGGCGTCGATGGCTCCGGTTCTACTGTCACCGCAATTACTGCGGGCAACCCGACCTCCACCGCTACAGACTCCACCTCTACGTCCACCTCCGGATCTAACGGTAGCCCCGCCAATGTTCTATCTCAGAATGGCGGCTCTAGGGTTGTGGCTCTTGGAGTGCCCGGGCTTGTGGTTCCGGTGCTCGTGATGGCCGCGGCGGCGTGGAGAGTAGCGTTTTAGGTTGACGGCTCGGCGAGGACAGTATCGGGGGGATGTTTACCCCCCTGCCATCAATGGATTCCACGTTTAATGTTGCCTTTTGTAATGTAGTATGGCGGTGAGCACGCTGGTAAAGAAATTATTAATGCAAGATACAATAATACAAACTAGAGTGATATCTGCTGTTCGTTCTAGATCTATAAGACATTGCAGATGCAGCTGCCAGCTTGACAGCCGTCTTGGCCACTCTACAGAGTCCATGAATGGCCCAGTGCAAGATCTTTATTTAGTCCACTAGCCAGTGCACTTCGAGTTCCCCCTTGAGCTTATGCCAACCAATCGTCTGTCCTGCCATGACCACAAGCCCTACGATGCAGACACACAAACAAGCCTTCGGCAAGATCTGCAACGACCCGGCTGCATGCAGTAGGGACTGGCGAGCGGGCGTTGGGACTGAACAAGAGTCCTGTCAATCTCTGTGCATGCGGCTGAAGAGATGGCCTTTCAAGTTGGGGTGTGTGGTTTGGGATCGAGGTGGGAATTGGGCGTGGGGGCCTGCCTAGCTGGGACTGTGGCGTATACCAAGTGCAAGTGCAAGTGCAAGTGTAAGGGGGCAAGGGGCAGGTGCAGGTCTCAGCGCAAAGCACCAGAGAAATCGCGCTGCGGAGAGAATTAAAGATGAGTACACTGCTGGGGTTGGCGTCGGTTGGGCTGGTTGGATGAAGTCATGGAATATCACTCGTATCAACTCTTGGTCCGGTTTTGAATAGCAGTGGGGCCTTGATGGACCATGAGACTGCGCTGCACTCATCGTGGACCGTATATATCTCCATTCGATCTTGCTCTGCTTGCTCGCATGTGCAACCATGAATAACCACTCGCTGGCTCGGTGCGTCATCAATGGTGATTCGGCGCCGGGTGATCGATATCATGGGCTGGCACTTGGTGCACAGATCATGAAATATCACCCGGAACACCTGTGCATCATCTTTCGCATGAGAGATCAGTGGGTTCCCCGTTGTTCGGCGGATAATGGATCGGGCGGCGGGCAATTCGGGTTTTTGTGCATCCCATGCATGGTCTGTATCATCCGGTAAACGTGGCTGCATGATGTTTCACGCGGTGTGAAGGTTATTCACTTTTGCTGTGGGTCTGACGTTACGTTATGCCTGTCACCGCCACACTCCCCCCTCAGAGTACTCATCTGGCGAAAGGTATTGATCACGAGAGGGACGACACTTAGTTTTGCGGCGTCACGCGCAAAGACGCTGATGGAAGCTTGGGAGATTGGGTAGATACTAGAAGACCCTTCTTTAATTCCCAAGACCCATGTAGCTATCACTAGACCATACTCGAATTAAAAATGGTACTTGTATCAGTGGGACCACTCACAACAAACGCGCTTGCGTTAGCATTAACTTGAAAGATGAATCAAGATTGACTGATGTATAGATATACTGCTGGGCCTGGAACTGATACACAGGCTCCGTCGATTTGATCACAGTTTATAACTCATCAGTCGACGCAGGCGTGGCCAACCCTTTTGCCTATCCCGCGCTTTATCTTTTTGTTTAATTCATTAATTGCATGCAGCCTTTCGGCTGTGGCAATTTGCCTATCCTGCGCAATAAATAGGGCCAATGGGTAGTATATAAGACAACTAGACCCCCCCCCCCCCCCACCTCGGCTATAAAGAGACTGGCTGGTTTTTTTTGAGTGTTGTGTTGATCACAGTCTATCACTCGTATTAGGCAGGATTACAAAATGTTGAAAACAAACAATAGATAAATATTAAATAATAAATAAATGCGGAAGACTTTGACCTTCTTAATTGGCTTGTATTACTATTGTACAGAGGCATATAAAGCTGTTATTTATACAGAAATATAGTGCCTGGAACATGAGTCTATATACAGCACCCTACCAAAATTCATGGGAAATCAGCCATTTTACACCAAAACTTGGCCCAAACGCAACCACCACCACCTACAACATAATTGGCATCAACAATGAATAAGTCTTTAGGGGATAAAATATTGGCTATCAAGTTTAATATATCCAAAAGGGCACTATCTCAACTCAGATGTAGAACAAAATACAGGAGCTAGAAGTGGAGCAATCTGGAGATTTGGTTGCATCCCATACAAAAATGTGGTCTTGGCACGTTTTTGGCAACTTGACACAACAAAATTATTATAGCTTACGCTAGGGACGTAATACTATAACCCCCAGCCAACAAAGTGATTATTTATATACAAAATATATGGTCTTCCAGTTCTCAGATAATATCTATCGTAATTGGTGGTTGAGGGCCAGGTTGAAAAGTGGCATTTTTGGTGTGAAATGGATGACTTCCCACAAATTTTGGTAGGGTGCTATACATATAACAACATGTTGACATAGGTATATACTAACACTCATGTGAGTATTAGGGCTTTGCTCATAGGCTCGGAACACAATTTCAACAGACAGGCCCAAATCTCGAACGCTCAATCTGGAGCGCTCCCAATTTAATTTACTGTAAGCTAGTTCTCTATTTCCGTAGGCTACTCGCACAGACTCGTTAGGAAGTAATAGTAGCAGTGCACAGAGTCCCTTCCTCTTACCATCGTTCTGTTAAGTGCATGTAAACCGATAATAAGGGCTGCCAGAATTTACAGGAGATGCGAGCGTACGAGAATGATTCTATACCTGTTTTTGAACATGTAGGACGAGATAATTAAGTGACTTGGTTTTAACCTCGGCAAAGTGTCTAACCAGCTATAGTCACAGCTGTAATGACACGTGTCGCCAATATGACAGACTAGACGTCCTTTGCAAAGCCAAGTCTCCAGTATCTTCATCGAAGAAACTAGAAACAAGGTAGCTTGAGGGAATGTGTTTACACCCTTCTTCGGTTTCCCGCCTTTGGCTTAACCCACCCTCTCTTGTCCAAAGCCCAACAGCTTGCAACTGGTCTGAGGCCAAGTTTAAGAGGGTCCAAATAGTAGATAGGAAGCCAGTGGTTCTTGTTCTCAACGGAGATTCCAGTCTTATAGACCGCATTATATTGCAAAACGCATATCCATATGATATAAATATCACCCCCAAGATTATTGGTTACATAAGAGCTACGGTGACAGCGGAGCGGGTAGTGGGGGATACAGGACTCTGCATTTCGGCTCTACAGTCTGGCTCACCTATTTTCTTAATAAATATCTGCTTCTCGCCGGTGGAGACCCATCTTCCGTTGCAACGCCATTGGGAATGATCAAATTGAAGGCGCGTTCGGGAACGCCCTAAGAACTCTGTTTTCAAGGTTCAAAACGGAGTCTGGGGTGAAACTCCGTTTGGTAAAAAGTGAGTGTGTTCAGCGTTCCACTCCAATACCCCGTTTTAATGAGATAACGTATATAACAGAGTCTTAACGGGGAAATCTTTATCGAGTTGAAAAGTAGGTAGGTCCGTTAACGTCATAGTTAACGTTGTTTTTCTAAAACGGAGTTCTCGCTTTGCAAGGCTCCCGAACGCGCCCTAAGACAGGTCCATACACCATAACGGTGATGATCAGCGCAGCACCGCAAATAAAGCACTAACATTTCCAGCGATATTCAGGTCATGGTATCATTTCCAGCGTTAGCTATCAAATATAGTTCTTATTTGCCTTGAATGCCTCGAGCCACTCGCGCTTGGGCATCATAGTCATTCTATCAAACGGGGAAATACATAGCTGGTAAGACTCACACAACCAAAGTACTCCTTGGGAAAGTCCCTTTAGAAAACTAATTCCCATATACGTATACATGCATAGCTCGATAATAAGAAATTGCGACTTACCTACCAACTACGAATGCACCTACTGTATAACCCTCATTATTCCAAACCTTCACCCTGTTAGATATATGGTGTAACAAATGAATCAATCTACATCTCTGAAATTTATTTTGCTGCACTCGGTTCTTGGGGGTGGAAGTGTGGACGATGAAGGGTTTGTATTCCACCTTGGTGCTTAATGGGTTTCGCAGTTATTGTCTTTGCGCCGCTTTACATGAACAGATACGACTGATAATTATGTATTGTGCATGTGCGGGGCAACACACACTACAAATATAGACTCTTGGCAGGCCCTGGATCAACAGGGCTGATACCAAATTCACTCTCAAAGGCTTCCTTATCACATGGAATGCCCTATCTTCTATCGTATTTAGTTTCAGCCCCCCATAAGCTTTAATCGGACTTTATCCTCAAGGTAAAACCCCAATATACGAAATATCGGAGATAACTGATGCCAGCAGTAGTGTGCTACTTACTACAGTTGCTGTGTGTACTCGTAGTTTCGTAATTGTTCAGAGCCCTAACCCTAGAGGTACTTGGTAAAAGCCGATACTACCCTAATAACAGCACCAAAAGAGTTTAACTGCGTAGTTATACTGCGTACTTATGAAAGAGGACTAACTCCATGTTTTATTTGGGAGGAACCGTCATAAATCGTGAATATCATTAACTAGTAATAGTGTCCATCCAATCGCTCGCTAAGTACGCATAGCACAAATTACACGATCCATCAGTCCTCAAGGGTTCAGAGGCCTATTTGCGCCAAAACTGCGAGGGCTGCTAGCATGATACTTGGAACGTTACCGCCTATTGCGTCGTTTTCATTTTCCACAGCGCTGGCCACTGCAACATGGGTCGTGGTACTCGCTGTTGTTGGCACCCTTGTTGTGGTGGTGGATGAACGCGTTGTGGTGGTCCTTGTTGTGGAGTTCGAAGCGCTGGCCGAGTCCGTCATGGTGGTCATGGTGGTGGTAGAGGTAGAGCTGTCACCCAGGGCTGCCGTGGTGGTTTGGTAACCACTGCAAATTGCAGCATATGAATCCGCGTAACCAGCTAACTCTGGAGTCGCGCGGATACACGTGATGCATCTGTTTCACCCCATGTTAGCCAACCAAAAGCTTGATATACTTTGACTTGTGGAGGGTGCGCTCACTGGTTTAGTGGTGTGTCAATACCGTCGATGGAACAGACACAGGCAGTTTGAGCAGTCGTAGCAATGGTGGAGCCTAGGAAGTCAAAGTCGCAGTCACTAAGACCCTTCGTACGGAGTGCTGCACAACAGTCCGGGTAGGTTTCGCTCTGGGCACTCGCCAGAATAGCCAGGAAGGGAAAGACGATCGTGAACTGGAACAAGAGCATTTTTGTCGCGTTGATCATGAGTGGCTGTCGAAAAGAAGTAAAGAGAAAAGAAGTGCAACAATTCTGGGGAGAGACATAGGTGTGTGACAGTTGTGCTTCTGGGAGCGAGTGGGAGGTATGCTAAGAGTAGGTGAGGAGTACGTACGTATGTAGATGCGGCTGAAGAGAAACATTGCCAATGGGAATATAGCTCACGATAACGAGAGAGGCGCAGCATGCCAAGACTACATGTATGCTGAGCGGGTAAGTTCTGAAGGAAAAGATGGGAGGGAGCCAGCCCGGACAACCCGGACAGCCCGGACAGCAGGAGAGGTCGGTCGGTAGCGTCAACGTCGTTAGAATTCCAACCATGGGTCGAATGTTTTACCTTATGGCACAGAGTTAAATTTCAGCAAAGTGCTAGAGTATGTAGGTACATGTAGGCACATACATGCCAGGAGGCTCGGGAAGGTCAGTTCGAGTCAACAAGTAGATGTTGCATATATGCTGATTGGTTGTTACCAGTTGACACAAGAGAAAGCGACTGGTCAGCAAACATTCCTTACTAAGGCAATACTAATATTATTACTCAGAGTTCATTATTGTCTACTCGCATAACTCTTGTGATTACTATTTATTGTAATCTCCAAAAGGTCTCAACGAATCAACATCTCGGAGCAATCCCACGCGATGCTCCATCACTTATCACAGACACTCGCTCGCCGTTTTGGTTCATCAGTTGTATAGTACCTACAGCTTACCCTCAAAAGAACCAGAAAATGGAAGTAACGGAAACAAGGATTATTTGTATGAGAGAACGACGCCACTCCATACAAATTATCCTTGCCCTGAGCAACTGCATTTTCTGGTTCTTATGCTGATAAGCGTGTATATGTTGTATGAGGAGATAGCTGAAACAGTATGAGAGAGTTGGGCTTCGCAGATCGACCGGTGTTTACGTGGTTTGAGTATCGCATCACTGATCTGCAATTACCGACGTCGAATGGTATACCTTCACGTTGTTTGCTCGAGATCACATCTGTTCTTAAGAGTGACTTTCTGTATCCATACAAATAGCCTACATATCTATTTAACTCCCCGATGATGGGCTTCGATCGCTCCCTCTAGAGTAAAGTACATTGGCTGCTACCAAGCACAGACATGTGCAATCGATTGATAGGCTCAATTATGCGCAGATTGAGTTTACGTATGCGTTTCATCAGCGCTTAATCAACTAAGGAGGATTACATCCCATGTTTTCGTTCAATCGGCACTCTATTACTGGCCACGGGTAGGTGCCGAAGGTAGGATCACCAGAAGAGTACGACATACAGATATAGGCAGAGCCGGAGTGAATATTGCTAGTGGTAAATAAAAATCCGACGCAGAATTTTATCGGCATATATAGCCCGTGAAATCCCAAGTAAAAGACCCAGAGATTTATATTTTATTATTTCTCTATATCAACATATATCAGGAAAGGCCGCAGCTAGAACGACTAGAGAAGACAGATTTTGCCCTGTACCTCTTAGCCACGTTATCATTAACTTCATCTGTTACTCTTCTTCGCTATAAAAAATTATATGCTCACTAGATTGCGGAGCCAATCCTCACTATCATGCTTAGGGGAGTGAAAGAACCAAAATTGGTAAACATTCGCTGGAAAACGACGGATCGATTCGATGGGGAGGATATGACTGTATGGTGCTACCTAAATCACCTTGCTACCGGCACCGCCCGCAAGCAATGAGGAATCTAGACGTGAGCGCTATCAACACAAATATTCCGAAGAGAGAGATACACATTTTAAGGGGGCCATCGACCATACGGAAGTTTAAGAGGCTCTCGTTAACTGGTGGAGGTAATGTGTTGCGGGGGAATGTGATCGGGAGCGAGGAACCTATTTGTCAATCGAGTCTTGAAATTGCAATTATGAAAGAAACGCAGACTGTGAGGATTCCTTCTAAACAGAGAGGAGTGGCTACCTTAATAAAACACTAGACGCGGATCTCCGGAGGTTGGTGATGATATATCGATACTGGGATCTGGTGGGAACCGACAAGTGAGCTAAGCTTATAAGCCCGGAGGAGGTTGTACGATATAATACGCCTAGTGTTTGATGAGGGTGTGGATGTGAAAGACCCGCCTGATGACATTACTGGAATGGCCGTCCTGCCATGCGCGGTCCAAGTGGGCTTCCACAAAGCGGGTACAGATGCGAATACACCCAGATGCGCATTCTTCTGGACCGATTGCAACAACTAAGGTACTCTATACTCCGAACTAACATTGACGCGTTGTCTTCATATCAACTTAGCTATCACATTCTCACGACCCTACAAATTGTTGCCAAATGCATCCCCAAAAGCGATTTCAGCTACAATGTTCACTGGAATTAGGTCCCGGCCAGTTTGATACTTTATTCTCCATCATCGATCCGGCTCTCAGTGGGAACAGTGGACCCTGCAATGAAATCATACGTTATCACTCGTTCCTATATCTTCCTGACAACCTTTTTTCTTTCGTTTACTTCATCAATCGTCCCGACAACCTGCTAATACAGATCGACCGATCACTTCATTAATTTCATACCTAACACAAAGCTTATCGGAGCGAAATCTAGATTAAGAATATTTTATTTTTTTCTGGCGAAATAGCATGATGTTATTTCACAATGCCCTCATTGTAGCCGTCAACATTCATCTGCATTCACAGTCCTCATTACAGCTCATATCAAATAGGAAACGAAGAAACAAAGAAAAGAGAAAACGACAGTGATCTGGTATAATGAGCCCCTTATTTTCGTCTCAGCCGAAAGGAAAATGGGGACAGCCTATCCATTCATCTAAACAACAATTGCAAACGCAAATACCATGGCAGCCCCAACAACCGCTCCAGTGACAACATTGCCCTTCAAAGAGCTTGCAGCGTTCTGGTCTGGACTTGAAGTGCTTGAACTCGATGGGGTAACTATTGAGGTACCAGTTGGAGTGGGAACTCCGGAAGTAAAGGGCACTTCGTTGACACGGGTCGCCGATTCAAAGGCAGGTGATTGCGTTTCGCCTGCGTCTGTGTTTGGATCATCGTCGGTGTTGTTGGGGTTGAGAACACTGAATTGTCAGTACAAACAAGTAACTCATGCAGTATGAGATCTTACCCGTCAATGACATGAACAACTCCGTTACTAGTAATCACGTCGGCAAGGATAACCTGAGCCCCATTGACATATAGCCTATTATCCTCGGTGCGAATTGTCAATCGACCACCTTGTAGTGTTGTCAGCTCTTGGTCGTCGCTCAAGTCACTTGAAAATTCCACAGATCCGACGACGTGATAACTATAGAGATATTAGCTCGGCCTCTATAGATCTGTCTTGGAAAGGATCATAGACTCACGTTAGGATATCCATAAGGGCCTCGTTGCTAAGGTCAGGCAACAGGTTTCCAATCGCCTGGAAAGCCTCGTTGTTTGGAACAAAGATTGTGATAGATTGAGCGGTATCAACAGTATCAACAAGATCAGCAGCGGTAAGGGCACCGGCAGCTGCTGTCAAGTTTGCAGCGATAGCAGTGGTTGAAACATTCATTGGTAGTGTAAGGACAGTATCGATCACGTGGATAACACCGCCATCGAAAGTAACGTCCTATTAGGTGTTTAGATTAGGGATACGGATACCCTGAATAAAATAAACTTGGGGGAATACTAGGATGTCTTACAGCTGTAGAAACCGAGGAGTTCATCTTTGCTCCAGAGAACAAAGTTGGGTTCCTATTGATGTTGATGGCTTCAACGACTTGTTTACCTCCATTAGAGAAGTTGCCGAATCTCGAATCGTTCAACATTGTGGGCAGGAATTGAGGGGTGTCCCTAAATGCATCCGATCTATAGACTCCCTCAAGTACATGATAGCTTAACAGAGCAGTAATAGTAGAGTTGTCCATATCCGTTCCAGAGGAGGCATTCATCAAGGCAGAGAATGCTTCATTGCTGGGAGCGAGAATGGTGATGTTTCTGGCACCTGACAAGGATTGGGTGAGGTCAGGATAGCCTTGAAGCACTGCAGCCAGACTGGAGACAGAATCGGTGGAGCTCAAAACCTGCGAGAGACTCTGGGCGAGAGATGCAGCTGGGAGAGAGAGGAGGAGAGGTAAAGACAAGAGCTTGTTGGGAATCATGATGGTGATGATTTGTGTGATGTGATCTAAATTCCTCTGTATAAAGAAGCGGTGCCGTCGAGATAGCTGGAGGATGAAAGGTGGAGGTAGGTAAGAGGAGGATGAGCCAGAGGAATACGGGGAAAGAAGGAATTTATACGAGAAGGCCTCGGTGGAATTTTAAACCCTGGCTTCGGTACCTTGTGTTCCGTATTCACCAAGAGAAAGTAAGGTTTATGTAGCAAGTACTGAGGGTACTGAGGATACTGATACATGTATGCCGCTGCTAGAGGATGTAGGTGACGTCTACTCAACAGCGTCCAAGACAATCCAAGACTACCAACTGCCCATCAAGTTCGGATTTAGGCATAGAAGTCGTAAGCTGCTCTGCCAATCCAGGTCTATTGGGGAAGCTGCACAGAGTAAGCACCGCCTTTGACAAGACGACGATCCTGAGACTCAAACCAGCGAGCACGGGCATGTAGGTACATGTAGGTCCTTCTTCCTAGACACTCCAGGGTTCGGAATCAAGGCCACGAGATACATGATGGTGAATATCTAACTACAACGCACATATATATATATATATATACATGTATTGTAGTACCCGTGCTCACTCAGCTCTCACTCAAAATCCCATCTACCCAAAGATCGAGGACAAATTAAAGCCATCTAACTAGGGCCACATATCGACATGATGTCTTACCAAGACGTACTTATCCTAGTTAGACTGTCAGAATCATGCATCTACCGCCGACCGGGAACTCAAATGACAAATATCAAAACATTTAACACGGTATGTACAGCAATGATACACCTTGGCTCTTTCGTCATCAATCACCAAAACGGAATTTTTGCGATCGTTGTTCGGAACGATGATGAGGGTGAATCGCGACTTGGCGACTTGGCGACTTGGCCTATTGTGTGGTTGGTCTTTTATTCCTTCCCCGGATCTTCTCAGGGATGCTCGAGGGCTGTGTGTGTGTGTGTGTGTGTGTACCTTGCCGCTACAGATTGCTCTGACCTTAACCTAATTTGCGGGAGCGTATTTCCGTAAAGTAGGGAACCCCCCCCCCCTCCCCCTTTCGGAACCGCATGTTAAGATCGTTTTGCGCAGGTACTTACTACAAGTATTGTACGTCTAGAGTAAGTATCTACATTGTAAGTACATGGCTACTTCTGTACATAGCTACATGTACTTCTGTTTTAGGCGGTGTTCTACTCGGTTGATCATTTGCTACTTGCTGTGAATGCATTCTCTTTTTATTTTTTCGGAAAGAGGCATGTAAAACTGATCCACTCGGAGACGTTCCTGGTGTTTATTCCGGGTTACTGTAGTGTCTTGGGAGATTTAATTAATTGAAGTTGGTCCATACACACATGCATGCCTTACAGCAGGAAATGCAAGCTCCCCCCCTCGCTTGTAATCATTTTAGAACTCTTTTCATCACGTCATCTTGGGTAACTCAGCCTGGGCTTATGATTGTCGGTATGGTGGGGTTGGGTGCGTCGCACCCGCTTTTTACTACATGTACCATAATGTACTGCTCATGTGTATTATGTGTATTAATTATACTTGAAAACTACATGTATGTAATGTGTATGTGGCCTGGCCCGCAAACGCCCAGAGACAAAATACTAGCGCACAGGGCCGATCCATATATGTACCTACCTAAATAACCTCCAAACTCCGGTCATATCATAAGCTCATCAAGTCATCATAACGGTATGAACGTCAAAAACCTCATTCCTCCAACCACCTGTAGCCTCATCGTCCACAATTTCGCCTGCTCTCTCCCCCTCCTCTTCCCAAAGTCCCACCAAACTACCCGGTGTCCTCTTGCCTTCAAAGACACCTTCTCGTCTCTGCGGCAATAAGCCCATGCGAACATCCACGTCTGGATTCTCCGCAGGTGTCAACCTTGTAATCACAGCACGAATAAACTTCCTCCAGTCGTCCGGTTCGGAGATTCTGGTGGCCCGTAAGCGCTCCCGGGCAAACAACAATTCTCGGTTTGTAAACTTCAATGCGTTCTCAATGCTTGCTGCTATCTCCCGTTCAAGTGTTTTTCGTAATACTCGGCGTATGACAGGCTTGAACAGCCACGCTGCAAACGAAAAGTATGACTTTTGCAGCGTGTACGATAGCTTGTGAATTTTGACACGCACACCGCGCAGACTAACGATCTGGTCCACACGGTCCCTTCCAAATTCAACGTCAAGATAGATATCCATACCTCTCTTATCCATTTGGATACCAGCCAAACCAGACTCGCTGAACCTCAAGAGTCCCTTGTGAAGGCGGAACCAGTATCCCACCTCATCAGCTCGCATTGTAATCCCTTCTATCTTAATCGTCGCAAAAGAGTCTAGACTTGCAGTGTTACGGTGACGGCCCTTGCGAATCTCAACATTATTTTGTGTCTCAATTCGAAGGCGGAAGGGGAAAAACGATGAATCATTTATCGTATCGCCCGGCTCGATGATTAGATTTTCGACCAGAAGGTCAATCTCGGGTGCAGAAATCGTGAGACGAGGAATTGGCACAAACTGAACCAACTTGAGAGCCAGCGGGAGAAGTACGTAGAACATATCGGAAGTAATATTGGGATTCATGATGCGATCTGAGGAAAGTGGAAACAGGGTGTGAAGAATCGTGCGGGATGTGGAGAGAGTTCTAGCCACAGAGGCATCGTTAATGATTGAGAGATACACCGCATGCACTTGTTCAAGCAACGCATCCACATCTCCTCTGACGGTCCCTTCGGTGCCAACACCGCGTATTTTCTCGCGGATTGCGGATAGTTTATCTTCCGCAGATGAGACAAAATCTGGATCTGTGAGGAAAGCTTGAACTGCGCTGCCAAGATCGTCCATGACACTTTCAAATTCTGCATCACGGTGGATATGGCTCATTACACTGTCCCAGCGTCTCGACAGTTCTTCCCACTCTCGTTTCTCTCCGAACGACTTGAAGATACTTGTAAAACACCTGATGGCTCTGTCCAGCTCTGGATTCGGTTGTAGGTCTTCTCCCAAAGCGGCGGCTGTGTTGTCTAGAGCTCGGGAGTATGTATACGCGTAACGCTTGAGAAGAAGGGATAGGATTGAAACAGATTCAGTATAATCTGTGTTTCTCCTCAGCCGGAGGACAGCCATTCGCATCCGGCCAAGCAAGGCATCCTTTCTGTCATCCTGACCAAACTCTCTCCTTGCGCTGTCAATAGTTTCTCCAACCGTCTCAGCCATTCCCATCACCACTGCGTCCGCGACCTCCCGCGCCGGCACTTCCACAACATCTTCTCTAGGGATATCAGACGCGAAAACAGTGTCCTTTGATGTGATCGCCGCGAGTTCGCCTTTGTCAGGTGATATCGCGTCGGCGACTGTTTGCGCGGCGGTCGCGGATGCTGTAGCGGTATCGGCGAGGACCTGACGGATGAGTGTGGTTACATCTGAGAACAGCTTTCGAAAGTCGCCGTTTGCCAGTAAGAGATCGAAGACGGTTTGAAGTGAGTCGTATGCTATACAAAAATCATGTCAGCGACAGTAAATGGGGAGGTAGTCAATGCTTGTTTGTTACCAGCTCTTGCATCAGCCCTGGCCTTCGAATTTGTAGCTGTTTGCACCAAGTCCTGGGCATCTAATCCAACTCTGGCTTTCCCAGCACACCATAAAAACTCTTGCAACTGATCTTGTCCATTTTTCTCCTGTAATAGCTCGATGAACTCCGTGATAAATTTTCTGACGTGACGCACAAACTTCCGGCCATCAGCTGTTAACTGGGTATTTGTAGGGTTCAAGATATCTGCGGAAAGAAGCGTTCGAAGCTGGACTATGGTCTGCTCCGTTGAAGGGAAATAGCCCTTTGAGAGAGCACGTATCATCTGATATGTGTGGAGCTTTCCATGGGCTTTTCTTTGGAGTGCAGTGTTCTCATCATATTGGGCGAGAAGGGGCTCCGTATCGGGGTGGCTTGACTTTTTGCGAGAACCGAAGCAGGGCATCGTGTATGATGTTTGTGTTGGTACGAGGGATCTTGAACAGAATTGTGGATGGGGTGCAGGAGAGATATAAATTCAAATAGACACCAAAGTAATATAAACCGGGATTTGTAGACAACTACCAAGGAATGGTGATGTCATTGTGTCACTGCATGGATCATCACTCGGAAACGGAGGAAGCCGCAGATAAACAACACATGCATACCGTCAATTTTCAGATAATCCACTATCCCCGTGTTTGTATGTGGTAAGTCCGAACCAAGGCGGATTGGCGAATCAAACTTGACGGCCTCGTGCAGTACCGTACTTTTTCTCACCCGGAATTAAGATTTAGCGAAGCGGGGATAGTGGATTTCTTGAGAATTGACGGTATATGCGTATCATATATACATGACATGTGTAGAGTAGAGTATAAATACATGAACGAGCCCACTACGCATAAAGTCATAAAGGACTTTAGATCTTTGGTTCAGTCTCCGCCTCCACCACCCAGTGCAACTCCTTATCTTCCGGTTTATGCAGCTGTGCCTCAATATGCTCCGGCACCACCACCACGAGTCTAAAGTCCTCCGGTATCTCCTCAGAATCCTACCTCGTCCGGAACAGCTGTTAGTAGAGTTGGGTCATATACCAGCGAACATAAATAAAACAGAAAGTCCACAGGTAAGAACTCGCTCACTCACCCCAAAGCGCTCCCTGGATTTCGCATCCAGACCGTCATATATCTTCTGCAACTCCTTCTCCCAGCTCCAGCTGGGATCAGATGTAGTGAGGTGTCTATCAAGCTCTTTTCGGCCGGTAACTTCGACTTCGCCTTTACCTCCAATCACAACGACGTGTCCGCGAATCCGCCATTGCGTTCCAACAGGCGGGATCCAGAATACCGCTTCTACCTGGTTGGAGAACGCCAGGTCTTTGAACTTTGTTTGCTGGGCGTTGCTAACCGTGAAAAACACATCCGATTGTGCAGATGGATTGCGCGATTCTTCAGGTATCTGGCTTTTTTTTGAGTAGCTGTAAACGTGTTCATTGTTAGTTAAACTGCGACACAGATTGAAAATGCTTGTATCATGATCTCTCCCAAAGCCAGGCGCTATATATACAAAATTGGAAGAGCTCGACCAAACGCCATACCTTGTCTCGCCTAAGAATCCTCTCAAGGTCACTGTCCTGACATGCGGTACCGACGCCTCCGCTACTGTTGCAAGCTGGAAGAAGTTTACCGGCTGTTTAACGAGCTGGTCCTGCAACAACACCTTCCACTCGGGATCTGCGGGGAAGTGAGAATGGACCATAGTGGTTGTAGTGGTGGTGTTGAAGCTTAAGAAAGATTGGAAAGCGAGAGGAAGTAAAGTAAAATAATTGCGCATTGGTTAAGATAGTTCTCGGAAAGCTAGACAACTTCCTTTCATCTAACAAAGGGATGTTATATAGCTTTGCTTGTGAGCTGTGATTCGCTTCGGCGGCGTGGTTTCTCTTGCGGGAACAGGCCATATCAGGTGTTTGACATGCAGGGTACAGGTTCAATCAGCTCATATTACCTTTCATCAATGGGTCGAGGTCTGCAGATAGATAATATGGCAATTATTAGTAGAATGTAAGTCGTAGAGGACGCTTATACTCTGTCGACAGCATTTCAGTATATGCAGGTAGTGGTGTTGGTTTGTGTCACGTCGAGAGGCTTTGTCACACTTAAATTAGATAAGATCAGATAAGATCAGATAAGATTGATGGTAACTATTCGAATTTTTGAAGTTTTACTTTTGCTCTGGCCGAGCTGGTCGTAGACTATAAACAAACAAAAACATATGTGCACGTGTCAGACCTAGAAGAGTGTCAATCCCTATTGCCAAAGTTATCTCCAGATATTTACTGCCAGATTTTCAACAAATGAATTCCACTTAAAGCCGCTGCTGCTATGCGACAGTATACTTCTACTCACGCGGCCGGATTGAAGCCGCTCAGACAAAAGAGGCAATTGATCTGGATACTACAAAAATGTGGGCTTTTATTGGCTGCCAGATCACTTGCCACAGTTCCCTGGGCGGCTTCAAACCGGCCGCGCGAGTAGGTCTGGCACAGTACTGGGTCGAAAACGTTACATTGGATACGTACACCGAATAAACGGCAAGGACCTGGGGTATACTTTGATTCAAATTAAATATCATAAACCTCCTCCTGAGTACATAGATATGGACTAATATAAAGGAACAAAATAAAGAGCGTTTTCGAAAACTTTTATTACTCTCTTGCACCCCCTCCTGAGATTTCCAAATTTCCCTTCAGACACTCAACGAAATTCCATGTATGCTTGCAATTGAGGAGCTAGTTACTTCTTATTCTATCATCCCTTAAAAACACATGGCCGAAAAAATTCTATCCCATATGCTTTACGTTCACAGCAAACATACCTATCCCCCTAGACTCCACGCGCCTTAGTCGATTTATTGATAAATCTAGACAACAGGCGGCGTAGGTTTCTGGCGATATCCTCCACGATCACTGTCCCCATCACCTGAATGGTTACAGGACATAGCTGTAGCGATTTTCATAATTAAATCGCGAACAATCCATGTACTGCTATTCTCGAGAATAGAAGCATACTTATTTCGTATGGATTCACCGCACGAAAAGAAAGGTGTTTGCCAGGGAGAAGGAGGTTTTTCCCACTCCTTGACAGCGTGTGTCCATGTGTTCCTATATCCTTTACCACGAAGTTTGATTCCCCTTTGGAGGCCGTCGAGCGAGACTATAGAACCCGGAGGCCCTTTATCTCTAGTGGGAGGTGCTTGCTTAATTATTTTTCCACGGCAATTCTCACCGCGCCCGCTACCGCTGTTATAGTTTCCCTCCTTCTCCAAGAGCATTTTTGCCATATTCTTTCGTCCCAGAGATGTAGCTTCGCCCAGTGCTGTTAGTCCGTCCTTGTCGGTGGCACAGATATCTGCACCTGCCCCCAACAGAAGATTGACAACCGCACAGTGCCCACTTGCCGCGGCAGAATGCAAAGGGGTCTGCCCGTCCTTCTTCGTATACATGACCTCGGCCCCCTCCTCCACTAGGATCCTCACAATATCTGTATAGCCTGCGGAGGCTGCACAATGCAGCGGGGTTTCTCCAAATCTGCCAGTTGCGTTGATATCTGCACCTTCCTTCAAAAGGTACTGCACCAGCTTGACATGGCCCGCTGCGGCTGCGGAGTGGAGAGGAGTCCGACCTTGCTTGTTCTTAAGTTTGAAACCCGATCCCCTTCTTTTTGCAAATAGACGGACGGCGTTGAGGTTCCCATGGTATGCTGCACAGTGCATATCGGTGCAGCGATGTGGCGCCTTTTTACTAGATCGACCTGCCGTTTAGTTAGCGGAGGTCCATGTAAGAGATATTCGCGTGTGTCTAACCACTGGTCTGCCCCTTATTGCTTGTTGTCTCCAATTCCTCCCGAAGCCACGGATCTCGGAGCGCCGAATGAGCGGTCAACCTCGCCTCCGGCTCGGGCATCATCAAATTTGTAATGAACATTATTGCATCCTGACTCGCCTTTCTTTCCACCAGTTTCGATTCTGGAAACGGTATGAGACCTTCCACATAAGATATCAACTTCCTCGTGGCCGGGAACGGTGTTTCTTTTGTCAAAAGCGCGTATAGAAGGCATCCGAGCGACCATATATCCACCGCACAGCTGTACACAGACGAGTCGTTATCGAATAAATCCGAAACCTCTGGCGCGACGTAACCAAGCGTACCAACGGTGGTTCTGAAATTGGTCCCTTCCTGCAAACGCTTTGAGACTCCGAAATCACAAATCTTAACAATGATAGGTGACGGTGAAACGACTAGAATATTCTATTGGTTGATGTGAGCCACATGGTCTGAGAATCATATGTACATGTTCTAATTACCTCTGGTTTTAGGTCTCGGTGGCAGAAATCGTTGTCGTGCATTACTTTTAATCCGTCGAGAATTTGTCGTGAGATACTCTTCACATCACTCTCCGCAATAGGTGCACTACTCTTGTTAATGAGCCTACTGAGGTCACCATGCTTGACATACTCCATCGCGAAGTAGATATCCTCCTCACTCTCGAACCAGCCAAAAAACTGAACGAAATGTTTCGGATACTACAAATAAGTTTCACTTCTTTAGTAAAGGCGCCATTCTACCCCGAAAGGAAAGCTGAGATGGGTATTTACATACCACTGTCAGCTTTGTGAGGGTCAATAACTCCCTCAAATATAGCGCGTTAGTGGTTTTTGCAATCCTCTTAACCGCTCTTAACTGCTGACCCTTCTCCTCAGCTTCCAACCAAACTGTTCCAAATGCACCTCGGGCCAAAAGCTTAACCCTCTTCCATATCTCACACCTCCCTGTTGTCTTTGGTGGGTCGGCTGGTATAGTATGCTGATAGGTAGACCCGTTATTGCTAAATATTGTGTTGAACTTGAACTGTTCAGTATCGCCGAACGGCGTACTCGAAGCCATCGTTGAAGGCTTCCTGCCGATGGGGGCGGCTGTAGTGAGTGTAGTTCTGACAGTGTGGCGCCGATGGGTTTTAGCCAGTACAAGGTAAATACAATATCACCTGCGAGACCCCTACGGACACAACACAAGCTGTTGATACTTTTGGTTTGATCTGGGACCTAAAGCTAGAGATGGCTTGAAATAACACCGGTACACAAATGATACATATGAGGGGCTTCTTGCGTTCTTATATTCCTCTCCCCTTTCCCCTCCTGTATCCTTGTCGTAAAGACTAGCATTCGCTGCGCCTCCGGTAGATTTTCTACCTACATGTATTGACAGCCTGTCAACACTTGCTGATTGCCCCTGTCAGTTACGCAAACGAGACGCCAAATCAAAGGGCCAGCCAGTGTGCTCGTAGAAAATTCAGTATAGTACAGAGCACAAGTTTGAAGTAATAATCGAGGGCTCGGTAAGCTGTGGCCTATTCTGCAGAGCTGGATTCCTCACACCACATCACACCAGGTATCTACTTTCTTTGGTCGTCAGAATTGACATGACTTGAAAGAAAAAAGAAGAAAAAAGGCTTGATTAAATGCTTTCTAAAATTGTCTTCGCTTCGCGTGCTCAGCCACCAACATATGTACCCGCTTCCAGACCGCATATATATGTACATATATATATATATTCCACCCTGAAGTCGCGATCGACGGAGGGAGAAATCTTTTCCCTGGGTTTGAGCAGGTACTCGAGACCGTTTCGTTAAAGTACCACTCGCGTTTCCGGGCGCAACTGGTATTGCATACACAGAAAGAAAAAAACTCCCCACCAAGGCTATCTTTTGTATGACATACAACAGTGGTCCAGTCCGGAAACGCGAGTATTGGTAGCTCTAGGCAGCAGCGCGGCCGGTGAAGTATCCAGATAAGAAGATCCCGGTACCAGCTGTGCGTGGTTTACGGCTGACTCCGCATGGTGTTCTACTCTAGTAGAGCATATGTAACTCGCGCATATTATGTACCAGATAAATTGTAGGTAGATCGGAAGGCCACTAGAGTACATAGGCACTGCGACCTAAGAATCCCGAAAAAATGAACGCAGGATCATCGAGTTGGCTTCTGATGCAGTCATGTAGCACGTGCACAAGAAAACCTGCAGCGGAAGGAAAGTCAGCACTACAGCATCAGAAGCAAAATACCTACGAAAAGGAATCATGAATTACCGATAGAACTTGTGAGGTGAAAGAGGGAAGAGAGACGTACCACTTCTTAAATAAAGGATTGGGGGTACATGGAAGAGTCAACATCGAGTCACATCGCCAGAACCCAGCCTCGGGATTACTCAGCCACGACAGATCTCGATCAGCCACTATCACTCGGTGGACCCACTATCACTCGGTGGATCCACTATCACTCGGTGGATCCACTATCACTCGGTGGATTTATCGCTGTATACAGCGATAGGAATGATCTATGGAAAAACAGTTATATGGTGCACATATATCTCGCCATAGAATTTCACCCCCCCCTGTTTTTCCATAGATAATTCCGGTCGCTGTATACATGTATATATTGATTAAAATTTCAGTATCGCATTCCTTGCAAGATCGCAAATAGGAAGAGAGAGGCACGGGCCGCTGTGAGGTTTCCCGGATGGACACTAAACACCAAGGACATCAGTCTAGTTTAGGCGCTCGAGCGCTCGAGAGTTGAGTTTGTATAGCCAGCTTATACTGCGTGATTGCGGTGGAAGATTCTTCTGTTGCAATCAAGGGATTTGGTCTTTATGTACTGGACATGTGCCCCCGTGTTTTCTGATGGCTTCTTGTACTGGTAGCAAGTTTGAAATCCCGATGTAAACTCATCCACCCTCTCTCTCTGACTTGTTTAGCAGATGGAAGCCACCCCTGAGGGGCATAAGAAAACCCAACATCCCATCCTTCCCTCAACTCAGAAGCGAGCCCAACAGATTCAATATTTGCAAATGGCCCCCCTTGACGATATTTTCATCAGGAGGGGGCCCGGTTATACATACCTTGAGGTCGAAGAAAAGCATATGATATGTGCATGTGGCTCGTGCCAGAGCTGAGGCGCAAGCACCAAGGTGGGCTTCTCAAAAGCATCTGTGTCTTGACATTCCGCTCCCTTCAGTCCCCGCACCGGACAGCCCAAGATCCAAGAATTGCAGGGGAAAAAAAAGGAAGAAAAAGGAAGTCCCCGGCATTTCCCACCCGTGAAGGAGCTAGACTCAGACGCACAGCTATATCTTAATTACCCCATGATAGGGCAGTTCGGTTGCCGCCTAAAGCATCCTACGAAGCCAATAATGGACGAGTATTGAGAAATATGGTGCAGGTGCGGCCAGGGTTACATGCCCTGGGGGGGGGCTGACAGAGCGAATCACGGTGCGTCACTCGTACGCCAAGCCCGTCGCCCATCTCCATGCCCACCCAGCCTAATTAATTAATGAATTAACTACTACATGCACCTACATGTGCGTATTTCCGGTCCTTCCATGCCCGCTTTTGTTGTTGATTGTTCACTCACTTGACTGTATTGGTTTACGACTCCGCGCACTAAACTCGGTACATGCAGAAGTGCTTATATACAGTTCCAAAAAAGCGGGTGGATCCAGTACTGCACCTATCAAAATACTGCAAAACTACGGTATTACTACGGTATTACTGCAGTATTGCTACGGTATAATATTTAGAATTCCGATTTAATTCGGAAGTTTTAAACAATTCCGTATTGATACAGTACCTATTACATCCCCTTTTTTTGGTACTGTAGATATGTACATGTAGACGGCTTCGAATTCCACATGATTACATGTAGTCATTCGGACCCCCTCTAGCTCCGCCATGCCAGCCAATGTGTAAAAGAGAAGGCCAACACTGTAACGTATAAGCGCGCGGCCAGTTTCTGTATATATCCTCTTCACCGATGGGCTAGGGAGTCTTCCAAACATCCATACTGCCACTCCATCATCTCCAGGATCCAACAGCTCCATCATCAACTCAAAGAGGTGCCATATTAGGTAGAATTGTGTAGGCGGGGGTGATCGAGCGAGTGACACCCCATGATACCATTTCCTAAAGAACAACGCCGTTTATCTATAGTAACGAAAACAAAGAAAAAACCAACCAAGAATAAAATCATGCTTCCTATATACATGGCAGCCGTATTTCACCGTATACACGCGCCACACTAGATTTCAGGTTTATAAGCATACCCAAGATTCGGCTTGGACCCAGTGTCATAACATACAGAGCTGATATTTGAAGGGTCCCTTGAGTTAAATCAATGTTCCCAGCCTGATTTCGCTGAATCTACTACCCAGAATTTCTGTTCTGTCAGGCTCTTTAGCTTCAAAGCTCATACAATGGGAATAAGCACATGTATCTCAAATATCGGGAATGGGATGAGTACAATCATACCCAAATGTGTTTAGATATGATATATATTTATATGTTACTGGCAACATCTGGGGACCCTTTACAACAATACTATACTGAATTCTGAGAATGGCAACACGCAGCTGATACAAGCCAGCCCTCTGCCTTTCGGAACCGTGTTCCAGCATGCACACTAAGAACACACCGTTTTCTACAATCAACTACCTCTATAATCGAGGTTCTTCTTTACCAGTTACCGCCCTCCGTCAGGAAGCAGCTCGGGGGCCTTTCTCTATATATGGATACTGCAATTATATTGGGAGCACTGCGGTTAGGGGATGGGCGATCTGGTCAGGAGTTTGCGCCCTAGCTAGGTTGCCTTGGAATATGGGGCATATATTATCACATCAGCGAGTCAGTTGGCACAAATTAGATCTTTCTCTGTACGAGGATTAAGAGTGTTAGGATGTCCCATAGATCTCAACTACAATAGATCCCCACTATAGCACGTAACGGCGTTAATTGGGAGGACCCTCTCACACAAGCTCTACCTGGGATTCTTGTCAAGGCTCGACAGGATGTTCGGAACACGCCCCATACATGGCGGGTGCCCAAAAACCAGGATATATACTGCATAAACAGCCATCTATGCCCCAGACCAGCATTCCCAGCTCCACATGCGTCTCATTACCACCTAGAAAGCTACAGTAAAGGCCAAGCTGCACACATTAACCCCGTACAGATATCAAAGGGAACTGTAAAAGAGCAAGATGGCTAATAATACCCCCCCTTCCCCGCATACTCGGCCTTGGCCGGCTCCTCCTCCTCACCGCTGTCTTCCTCCACGCCCTCCGCGCCCATCCCCACCGCGCTCTCCATCCTCAGCGCCCGCATCTCCTCGGCCCCCAGCTTTGGCGCCTCCCACACGCCCACGCTGTGAATCTCCCTTCCCGTCGGCATCCTCGCCGCCACCGCCGCCGTCCCCGGCACAAGCTGGAACATGACCGAGTCGTTCACCTTCCTCCACCGCTTCTCCAGCGCCGCACACACCATCTCCTCCTCCGCCCTGCCCGCATCCATCCCCCACACGCCCTTCCCCGCCCCCCCACCACTCCCCCCCGCCGCCGCCGCACCGCTCAACACCTCCCTCGCCAGCACCACCCACGCAATCCCCTCCCCCCACCGCCCCGCCCCCTCCGCATCAATCCCCAGAAACCTGCACGCCTTTGCCCGCGCCACCCTCTGCAGCGCATCCACATACGCCCTAAACTCGCCCGCCACGGCCTCCGCGCCCAGCAGCCCCAGCGCCCTCCCCGCATGGTCGCTCGCCGCCACACACAGCCTCGCCAGCAGCAGCGCACGCACGCTCGTCGGCGGCGCCGGCGGACTATACAGCCACTCCCTCGACGCCGCCGCCTCGCCCCTCCTCTTCTTCTCCTTCCTGCCCGCGTCGCTGCCAGTGGTCGTCAGCGCCACATACGTCGGGTACGGGTCCTGCTTGATCACGGCGACCAGCGTCGCGTCCGCCACATTGACGCTGCTCAGGGCGGAGAGGGCCGGCGGCGTCAGCTCCGTGGGCCACGTCTCTGCCGACGGCGGCCGCGGCCGCGTCAGCAGGTGGGCATAGACCGATGCTGCGGTGAGCAGGTTTGCGGACGCGAGGTTGAACAGCTGCTGGGGGTCTGCGGGTGCGGACGACGACGACGACGACGCTACAGCGGCGGGCGGCGCAAGGACCTGGCGCAGCTGGGTGAGTGCGAGGAGGGTGTGGGCGTATGCGAGGGTGCTGAGGGTCCAGAAGATCTCGTAGCTGAGGCCGTTGCGTGCGAGGCGGGGGGGTTCCTTGGCGAGGCGGTGGTGGGGCGTGAGGGTTGCGCGCCAGGAGGTTGTGAACTGCGGGGCGGTGGGGAGGAGGAAGGCGGTGTTGTCCTCGAGGGCGGTGGTGAGCGTGAGGAGGTCGGCGGTGTAGCGGGTGAGGAGGGTGATGATGTGCGGGATGTTTGCGGCCTGGGAGGCGGGCGGGAGGCGCTTGTGGGCCTTGAGGGCGTTGCGCAGGATGCCGCGGTGGGAGGAGGCGAGGAGGGGGAGCGAGGGGTAGACGGGCGAGGTGAAGTAGGTGGGGTAGGAGATGGGGGAGGTTGTGGGGAGCGTGAAGGGGAACGGCATGTTTGGGGAGTGTGGCTGGCTGGCAGTGTGTATATATGCGTGTGTATGTATGTATCTATATATATATATAGGGAGAGAGAGAGAGCTGGAGATAGTGGACTGCGGGCTGTGGAGGCAGAGCTGAGGACAATGGACTCAGAGCTGGGGATATATACTGGGCTGCGGAGCTGGACCAGCTGGCTGCAGACAGCTGGCTGTAGAGCGCTGTGTGTAATATAGTGTATGTGTGTGTGTATATGCAGACAGCAGACGTAGCTAGAGGCCCAGGGCAGCAGTGAGAAGCTCTGAATGTATTCCCTATGGCCGGTGTCTGTGGTTGAGCACGGAGGAGAGGACTCGGGCTGTCACTCAAACTCACTCGAGCTGCACAATGCAGTCACTCTGATCATTGAACACGCACCCCTGCACGCTGTGACATAAGCGCCAAGGCCCGCCCACAACGTCCGTCTCCCGCCGCAGACACCGAGGCCGACAACCATCACCGTCCGTCCGTCAGTCCGCCAGTCAGCCATTGACCTAGCCATCGAGTCCACCAGCACCATCACCTACAAGTACGTCCTCCCCCCTAACATTCAGTTCCTCCCTCCTCTCCCCCCCCCCCTCCCACTAACACCGCTCCCCCAGCAAAACCAGACCACCAAACCCCCCCCCCCAAAGAGATGCCCACCCCCGAGTCCCCCGCCTTCCTCGCACGCAAGCCCACCGTGCCCCCAACCTTTGAGGGCGTCGACTACGACGACAACAAGGCGCTCAAGGCCGCGCAGGACGCCGTGCTGCGCGAGCAGTGGGTCAAGAGCATGATGGCGCGCATCGTGCGCGACGAGCTCGGCAAGTGCTACTACCGCGAGGGGGTCAACCACCTGCAGAACTGCGGCAAGCTGAGGGGTGAGTTTCTCTTTCTTTCTTTCTTTGTTTCCCTCTTTCCGGGTGGGGACAACAGGGGTAAAGTGCATGGATGGATGGATGGATGGATGGATGGCCGGCTGACTGCGGGGTGGCGGGCAGAGCGGTACCTTGAGCTGCTCAAGGAGGCAAAGATCAAGGGGTACATCTTTGAGATGCAGAACGTGCTGCCCGGGCAGTCAAAGTAGAGGTGCTAGTCTCCTATTGGGCGAGTGGGCGACGGGGGGGTGTTTTTTCTTTCTTTGTGGGGGCATGTGCATGGGAGGGAGGGGGGAGGATTGATATTCGTGTATCATACATAAGAGCTTCTGCGAGGTATAGAGATGCTTGCTCGCAATGTTCCCCTGCTTCTCCCCCACGCCTTGTAGAGCCCCGCTGTCTTGATTGGACGACGCCGCACACCAGGCAGGGCGGTGGAGAGAGTACAATTGGGCCGTGAGCACCTTGTCTCACTTACCAAGAGCAGCCCTATAACTCTACTGCAGGCGAACTAAGCTTAACCCAACCTCTTCACTCTGGGGCACTCTGGTAAACAGACACGCCTGATCTAGATCTGGCCCCTCTTCTCTCCCTCCCTTCGTACGCCCTGCCTGCTCCCCTCCGCCCAGTCAAGAGCAATGTCACAGGCCATCACTCGGCACCCAAGCCACCACACCCGTTCCCCTCAAGATCAGATTAGATAAGATCCCTGCCATCATCCTTGTCCTGCTACATACATGACATGTAATCTGATCACTCACTGATGCCGTATATGTATGCCACTGTCCTGCCCTCACACAGCAATCCCGAGCCTGATGTCATGCCCCTCTCACCGCACCGACACCGGGCCTCGTGATTGGCAGAGGGTGTGTGTGTGAGACTGCCCATCTCTCGACTGATAAGCCCCACGGAGTCCGGGTTCTTTGTCTTGGTTCGGGGGCGTGGATAGTAATTAGTATAGTATAGTATAGTAGAGTACAGTATATAGCTATAGTATCGCCTGTCGACCGAGAGACCTGCTATACTCTACAGATCTGGTGCTTGGCTTTCTGTATAGGGTAATGATCGAGTTGGAAGCACAAGAAAAGAGTACCCGCAAGCAATAGCTGATTACATATGGCAGTACAACGAGCTTCAGCTTGGAATGTAAGCCTGGCCTGGAATGTAAGCACCCGGGGTACCTGCTTCACCTGTAGCTATAGATGTAGCAGTAAGGAAAGTGCTATAGATGTAGTAGTAGGGAAAGTGCTATATAAACCCTCACTGCGGTCCACCAGGTGGACTGCATCAACCCCGCCATAGACATATCTACACTCTGCTGCCCATCCATACAATTCCCCCTCGATGTTTCTCCCACGAGCCGTGCGATTGAGCTCCACCTGCAGAGCCAGGGGAGTCAGGAACCTGCAAGTATCCACGCATACATACCACTGCATACACAGCTACTGACAGCGCCAGATACTACCTCTCCAAGGGGGGCAGCTCCGGCATGCCCGCTGCGGGCACCAGCACCAGCAGCACAAGCACAAGCACCCCCATAAACCCCTGGACCCACTCCCCCGCCACGCACGACTTCCGCTCCGACACCCTGACCACGCCCACGGCCACCATGCTCGCCTCCCTCCCCACCTGCTCCCTCGGCGACGACGTCTACGGCGAGTCCACCACCACCACCCACCTCGAAGCCCGCCTCGCCGCCCTCTTCCGCAAGCCCGCCGCCCTCTTCGTCCTCTCCGGCACCATGGCCAACCAGCTCTGCCTCCGCGCCCACCTCTCCCACCCCCCACACTCAGTCCTCTGCGACGCCCGCGCGCACATCAACGTCTTTGAGGCCGGCGGCCTCGCCTCCCTCAGCCAGGCCATGGTGCAGCCCGTGCGCCCCCGCAACGGCCTCTGGCTCACGCTCGAGGACATCCAGCCCGCCGCCGTCCTCAGCGCCGACATCCACTACGCGCCGACGCGGGCCGTGTCGCTCGAGAACACCATCAACGGCGTCGTCATGCCGCTGGCCGAGATGCGGCGCATCGGCGCGTGGGCGCGCGCCCACGGCGTGCGCGTGCATCTGGACGGCGCGCGCCTGTGGAACGCATGTGCGGTTGCGGGCGCGCCCGCGCTCTGGGAGTATGCCGCCGAGGTCGACAGCCTGGCCGTGTCCATGTCCAAGGGCATGGGCGCGCCGACGGGGTCGGTGGTGCTCGCGAGCGAGGAGGTGGTGGCGCGGGCGAGGCATGTGCGGAAGGCGATTGGCGGGGGGATCAGGCAGGCGGGGGTGCTGACGGCGATGGCGGATGCGGCGTTGGATGAGGTGTGGTTCGGGGGTAAGTACACGGTGGGCGATGCGTGGGCAAAGAGGCTGGAGGGGAAGTGGAAGGCGCTGGGGGGGGAGGTCAGCCTGCCGGTGGAGACAAACATGGTGTGGGCGGACCTGGCGGGGAGGGGCGTGGCGGAGGAGGTGTGGAGCGCGTGTGCGGAGAGGGAGGGCGTGAGGGTGGGCTCGGGGAGGATTGTCTGCCACTTCCGTAGGTGCCCCCCCCCCCCCCCCCACTTGATTAACTGATGCAGCCCTCTTTGATATATATATATCCATGGCAATATCGTGAGCATCGCTGACATGATATGATGGCTGCTGCAGAAAACACCATTGAGGCAGTCGAGGCCTTGGAGAGGGCCATGGAGGCGGCGTGCCAGATTGCGGACGAGAAGAACGAGGAGCAGCTGTAGAGCGAATGGAGGAGGAGGCCCTAGCTAATTCATTAATAAACGCCCTTTCCCCCCCTTTGCTTTGAGCCAGGCATGCATGTAACTACTTTCACAATTATATTAGACCATCCTCAGTCTGGGTTTGGCAAACATGATATTGCACAAGTTGAATGGTTCGTTCACAGGCCATCACCCAAATAACAGCGGGCAGCCTCGATCCCACGGCAACAAATCACATCAACTGGTGAGAGCACTCGATTGGAGACTGAAAGAACCCAGTGATATACATCTTCTTTCCACATCTTGCCTGGACGTCCATCTATATCCATATGTGCAATTCTCGCCCTCGACGCCACAGCCACCAGAGCCGGTCAGCTGACCGAGTGACCGTCCATGAAGCACACCGCCTCCATTGCAACCAACCACACCGCCATCCATACAGCTGGTGATATTACCTATAGCTACATGTACATACTCTACCTATATACCTATATCAGCATGCATACACATATGATACACCCAATATAACCTACGCGCTAGAGTACCTATCCCGTCCTTCCCAGCTGACTGGAGCCCGGCTACACGCACGATCGATTGGCCCCCAGCTGGCGATTGCGGAAATTGCAGGGTGTTCTTGGGGCGACGGGGGGGGTGGAACACAATTGCCAATTGCTGTACTCGGGTGCCTACCTACTTATAAATAAACAACCCAAGATCAAAGAAAGTACATACTGCTCTACGTGTGGCTGTATTAATGCGCTCAATCCATGCGAGCTGCCTCCATGGCCTGTAATAGCCCCCCAGAAAAGAAATAGTGTTCCCGCCAATGCGTTTGTGATTAATGCGCCATGATAAAGAAAAAGAATATTGGTATGGTGTCCTTTTTTTTGTCTTACCCACTGTGCTGCTGCTGTCTGATTCCTACATAGGAGACAAGTCCGGTTCAAAGAAAATCTGATATCAAGCGTAACGGTTTTGACCCTTTCCCTCTGCCCATGATATACCGTTTACTCTAGATCTATCTAGCCTAACGGAGATGGCGGATCTCCCGGGATGAAGCCGAGACTGTTTGTTTGCAAACTAGATGTCCTTGATGGAGTCGTCCTGTACCCGAGTACTATGGGTAGATACACTGCTGGCCAGCTAGGGCGAGGAGGCAAGCAGAACTTTGCAGAACTAAACAGAACTTGAGACTGAAGCTAGCAAACAGAACAATATCCCTCCACCCGCCACTACCACGAAAGGTATTCTCTATAAGTATCCCTTCAACTAATTGCAAAACCCCCATTCATCCTCATCCTCATCTCCATCCTCTACGCACCCTCTAGCTGGCTCTCTCAGACCACAATGTCTCATCCCATTAACCCACCAATACTCTCAATACCCTCAACGCATGATATGCACAATCAGTCCCGGCGTTCACCTCCAAATTTCCAAATCTCCCCGAGGTGGCCAAATCCAACCCAACACCATTGGGGGGTCCCCTCCTCCACTAACCCTACCACGTTCTTCCCCCCCCCCCCCCTCTCCCTCCGTCCTTCACCCGTTCCAGGGATGAGACCCAGAAACTCATCACCTCGGATCTGGAGCCAATCCTGCAACAAGCACATCTCAAGATCAACGCTCCGATCCCCCAAACTCCACACGACCCGCGGTTCGGTCTCAAAAATGCCGATTCCCTGGACGAGTTCAAAAAAGCACAATACGTATATTACGGACTGCGCATGCATGTAGTGTCTTCCCAGCTATAATTAGTTAGTTATATTCGAATATCTCGAATGCACGCCTTCCCCCGGATCCTCCGATCCCCTATATCTTATAGCTAGCCAGTACGCGCTACTACGCGGCGTTGCGGCCTTACGCCCATATTATACGGGCTGTGGGGGAGCGAGAGTCCAGTGGACCCAAGTCATCGATGAATGCAATCGCATCCGGAATGCCATGGACAGAAAAACCCACCGTGTTACTACCGGCGTGACGGTGTAATATTCTTATATTCTTATATATATACACACATTTCCACATCTTCACGCATCGATCTCCGGCCTCCCTTTACTTGCTACATTCCTTCATCTCTGCCAGGCAATCTAGCTGCCGGCCAATCTAGTGCTGAACCCCAAAAGAAAACACAGAGTGATTAGGAGTTAGAAAGAGACAACAACAACAGGTAGATGTGTCTCTCTGAGGGCATGAAGGCTACTTGCGAGCGAGAGAGAAGGCTAAAGCCAACGGGGCCAAGTCTTTTAAGATATTCAAGGGCAAGATTGGGAGCCCAGTATGAGAGAGGTCTGAGGGATATTATTGCTGCTGCAACCTCGCCGTTGCGATCAAGGAAAGCGATCAAGGAAAACGATAATACCAGCCCTTTAGAACTACCGATGGGAGCACCATGGAAATATATTCATCAACTCCTAGATCCTCTCTATAGCCTAGCTCCTCTAGGTTAAAAGCCCCCCCCCCCCCCCCTTTACAACTATTAAACTGCTGGAACCCGCGTGTTCGGGCATGGAAAATGCCCACCAGCAGGCGGCCATCTCACTGTTTCTTCTATCATCTCTTTAATTCCTCTTTGGGATAATTTCTTCCCTTATAACTACATGTAATGAAGGAAGGGTCACCGCATGCATTATGTAAGGACTGCTGGAACCCGTTCCAAATGGAAGAAGAAAATGCCGCTCAGCGGTAGAGTTTTCTTTATATTCTTTTTTCTCTTTGCATCATGTTTATTCCCTTTGGACTATCTTGATTCTCTTCAAGATATACATTGTTTGCAGTCTTCTCTTCGGAAGGGAAGATATGATAAGAGGCGAGAGAGGAGTTCTAAAGAGCGATACCCGATGGTGTATTATTCTATCGACCATGCATTGCCAGCCCCATAGTTTAAGCGCAATATTGTATGCATGTATTAAGGTACATATAGCTAGCCGTTCATTATTAGAGTATACATGTAGTTATAGTAGAGTAGTTTTCCCATTAAGCCCGCCCCCATGTATGTAATAGTAATAGTCCCGACCCAGCCCCAAAAATAGAACAAAAGAGACGAAAGAAAGGGAAAAAAACCAAAAGCTACTCAAAAAAAACGCCTGGAAAAAATCCAAACCCGGAACAAAAGGAAGAAACAAAAAAAAAAAAAGAATACCCATAATGTCCAAAGGAGCGTCCGTTATCTCGTACCACTAGAAAAAAGAAGAAAAAACTTTTATACAAGCCGACCACCGGGGCCCATCCAACAAAAGAAACAACATACACCATATCCATCATAACATTCATCACCACTCAGTTGCCATCCACCCAATTCCTCCACTCGCAGAAGCACCCCTTCGGATCCGTCTCCTCCTCCTTGATAGTATTCTTCACCTGACTACCCTCCTCCATGGAATAGACCGGCCCCTTCTCGCCCGCCCTATCTTCAAACACGCTCACGGCATACGGGAAAAATGTATCCGTGCTCCTCGGCGTGGTCGGGTACCTCTCTCCCTGTTCTCCCACCAAATCCTTGTACCCGCCCGTCCTCTGCTTCGTCCAGATGACCACCCTCAACCTCGTGTTCTCCCACGTGACCTGATTCGCGCCGCTGACCCCCGCGCTGACACCGCTCGGGCTGTCAGATGCTATGGTGAAATTTGTGACCTCTTCGGGCGTTGCGGCGAGGACGTTGATGGTCTTCTTGTAGTGGACAAAGAAGCCGTAGTGCTCAGTGTCAAGACCGCGGTCAAAGAGACGGAGCTGCTGGTTCCGGAGAATGGCCGGGAGCATCTGCGCGGTTTCTGCACTGGGCGCCTGGCGCTTCTCGTGGTCGGAGGAATCTTCTTCGGAGGATGAGGAGGAGGTTGAGGCAATGGTGATGGGCTTTCTCTCGTCCGTCTGCATTGACAGATAGAACTGCGTTAGCTCCCCGACCTTGTTATCGGCCACGATGCCGTCCTCCCCGGCCACTGCGGCATAGTCAGTGTCGTTTGGCACGAGCGCCGGAACAGGCTCCCAGGTGCCCGTCTTGCTGTTTGTGCTGTTGCGCAGCGCAATCGTGAAGATGAATTCCGGCAGCCCCGAGCTGTTACTCGGGAACTTTGAGTCGGTAGGGAGCGCACAGCTCCACAGCGTCTCTGGCTGCACACACGCCGCTGATGGCGTCTCTGCCGGGCCCTGTGGTGATATTACAACCACGCCCGTGGGCAGCACGGGGAAGGCCGCTACATCGAACGGCGGGACCGACGAACCCGCCGCCCCCTTGCCAGAATTTGAGTTCTTCA
The DNA here is from genome assembly GCA_024713855.1 of Morchella sp. 2016-41. Taxonomy (NCBI): domain Eukaryota; kingdom Fungi; phylum Ascomycota; class Pezizomycetes; order Pezizales; family Morchellaceae; genus Morchella; species Morchella sp. 2016-41. Next base: position 2,006,546 of record JAMGZD010000008.1, on the reverse strand, counting down.
TTGTGCCAAAGAGAACGCCGAGGACGATGACCGAGATCAGGACCGTCGCACCGATTATTCCAATGATCCATTTAGTGTTTTTTGATATTTTGCGTCTCTTCTCGCCTCCGCCGAGGGACTCCTCAGCACCAAATATCCTCCACGACGCCTTCCGCTGGCTCTGGCCGCGGGCGAGATCCCCGCTGAGGGCCAGTGGATATACCTGTCTCTGCCCGCTGAAGCGTCTTGGATTCGAGACGAATCGCTGCGGGTGCTGCCCGCGAGAGTGGGCAGCCGCGGGGATAGAGGGGTCTGTCGGGAGCTGGTGGGCGGCGATACTAGCTCTGCTTGCGCGGACACCGCCAATGGGCATAGAGCGGCGGTTGTAGCGCTCATATGGCGGTGGTGCGGGCTCACCCGCTACAATATCCGTGTGTGCCTCTCTGTGCACGCCTCCCGGGAGTGCGTTAGACTGCACAATTGCCGGTGCGGCCTGCTGGGGTATTATTAGTGGTGGTGGCGGCGACGCACGCGGTGGAATTTGGGGCACGAGGCCAGCGGTTGAAGCATTTGCCGGGTGTGCTTCGGCGCCTGCGGGTGAGACAGGGCTGAGGTTGAAGTTGAAGCCGGTGAAGCCGGAAAGGCGGTATGGCTGATTCTGGCCGACTGGGGATGGCGTCAATGGGGAGATGCTGTCTGTGTAGTCGCTATCGCTACTGTTTGGGGACTCTGGAGAGAGATGCGGTGACAGATGGAGGGGAGAAGTCCGGGGGTCCAGGGTAAGAAAAGGTGGTGACATTGTTTAAAGTGGTTATTTTTGAGGGCTTTTCTAATTAGTATATCTAGTATTTTTTTTTATATTGAGATAACTCCCAAAGTATATATGACTGAAGAGGTTTCTTCTGGGGAAAAAAAAAAAAAAAAGAACAGAGAACAGAGAAAGACAACCAGGTCTATCTAATAAGTGCAATGGAATGAAAACGAGATCAAAGAACTAATAAAATTGATAATATGGTCTACCTGAGACTTGAGGACAGCTGAACAACCAAAAAGAAAAGAAAAGAAAAGAAAAGAAACGAATAACCAGTCGTTGCTGTCGTCAACGACAAAAGGAGGAGGAGGAGGAGGAGGAGGAGGGGAGGGAGAGATATCGAAATAAGACCATAAAATTGTAAGGCAAAAAAAAAAAACCACCACCTCGACAGAGGGCCGAGGGCGTATCTTAATAGCAGTTGCATTCTCGACACCTTGCCACGGAAAGGATGGTTTCTCAGGCGTCTAAGGGATTGGATACGTTACAGATCCGCATGCGTCTGGTGATTCCCATAGGTCGCACTCACTGAGACTTTTTGCTTTCTCTCAGTCTTGGAGTTTCCATTCTCTGATGGCAGTTGTGTAACCAGGTCGTTCGCCATAGTTGCTTGCTTGCTGCACGCTGCAGCTACAAGAGTCGACTTGCACCCCCATATCGGCTAGGTCACCCCCTGCAGCGACAACTCGAACCGGGGGGTAGAGTGTTTAAGCGCTGTACAGCGTTTCAGGGGCAAGGGGATGATTGGCCAGCATCCAACGTTCAGTATGTAGCAGTGTTCCGAATGACTGATTCTGCTGCTTGCAGTGCTGCTACTTTCTCGGGGATGGTGTATTAAGGCACCGAAATAAACCCATGCGAGCGGATATTGGGTCTTGAAGGGCACAGCCTATAGCTATCCTGGGAGGGGAGGGGAGGGGGAGGTTGACGATGTGTGTGAGCTAGAGCAGAAAGAGAGAGAGAGAGAGAGAGAGACAGAGACAGAGACAGAGACAGAGACAGAGACAGAGACAGAGACAGAGACAGAGACAGAGACAGACAGAGACAGCTGCTCTATTTCAGTCGTCAGTCAGTCGATTTTAGGTTTTTAGGCCTGCAGCGTGTGTGTAACAGGACAGGCATCTCACGGACCAGCCTTTCTTTTTAGCAACACACCCAAAACCAGACACAGACACAGACACCGCAGACACCGCAGACAGACACCACAGACATCTGCACAAAGAGCTCGCCTATGTAGGTACGCAGGACGAGATACATTATCGAGAATTAATTCGTCCGGCCTATTAATTACACCATCGTGTGTTTCAGACCCACCATGAAGAAAAACGAGAGTCTGCACGCGTATGTACCATACATCTCCAGGACTCCTGTTCATGGAAGTCTAGCTACTCTGTCCAGGAATTGAAACAGTATATATCCTAAAGCACCACCACTCCACTCACCGCTACTTGCAACTACTAACTACATACTGTACATGTAGCCAGCCAGCCAGCCTCCGAAAAAAGTCCCTACTATAGAATACCCACAGAGCGCGTAATTCCTGTAGCTTCCCTATATACCTACATCTACATGTACCCACATATTTACATCCAAGCCGCCTGCTAGATAACTACATGTACTCTACATATAACTACATGTACATGTACCTACATGATGTAAGCTCTCGCACTACAAATAGTGCCTCTAGATCTTAGCTACCTGCCTGTCCGCCTTGACCACTGCAATGCAAAAATGAAAACCGTTAAAAGGTCTCAAACCCACATTCCGCACCCACCTCACCGCCGACGTGCGTCCAAAAAAGGACATTTCCTCGCCTCCACGAATACCTCTACCGGCGCCGCAGTACCTCTGCGGCTAGGCACAGCAAATCGGCATCAAGCGCCTGTCCCATTTCCAGAACCAGAGTCACTACTAATTCCCATTCAGTACAAGATCAAGGCCTAACTACATGTAACTACTTCGCTGACGTGAGCCACCTCTCCAGTGGCCCAACATACCCAGTCGACGATCCCCGTGCTCAGGTCCAAGATCCTCCCCTCGAGCGATCCATGGCTAAATAGCGCCCTCCACCAACCCCGGGGCGCGTGCTACGCCACACCTCCACGTCCCCCTCGCTCGCTCGCTAGTCTACCAAGTACATACCACTCCCCATAGTGCATAGTAGTATTATTGTAGGTACAAGCACCACCTACTAATAAATGTGCCCACCCACACCCACACCCACACCAAACCCACACCCACTCCAAGCGCGAACCACCAAACCGCCGCAGAGGCAGTGCGAGTGACAACGTGTGACGCACCCCTGATTGGCCACCGCCGATTGGGTGCCAAAGTGCCAAGCGCGGTTGGTTTCATCTATCCTATCCTGCAGCGCTCAAACAGGGCTGTCTACCCTACCTACCTACCTACCTACCTGCTCCATGGGTGTTTTCGGGCATGGCAGGGCATGGCATGGCGTTGGGCATACGCGTGGTGTATACATGAAACCCTGATCTGGAGTAGAGGTGCGCCGGCGTTGATGTGTGTGTATGTGCGATGAAACGGTTTGTGGGGGGGTGGTGGGCGCTGTATGGTATGTTGGTGGGGCCATTACGCTACCTACTTGCTCAAGGTTGGCTGCTTCACGTCGACGTCGTCGTCGTCGTCGACCGTGTTGCTTTTTTGGCTGGCAGTATACATGTAGTATTTGTCACTGTGATTGAGTGCAAACTAATGTATGCGTCACTGAGCCCCCCTCCCTCCCCTGTGCTTCTGGAAAAGAGAGAGGTCCAGCTGGAAGCCTGGAACGCCCCCTCTCGGTAGAGTGGAGAGACGCTTGCCTGGGCTGTCTTGTCTTGTCTTGTCTCGTCTGTCTGTCTACCTGTCTGTGTGTGCCAGGCACATTTGGGGTGGGCCTGCGAGGTGCGTGGAGGGTGGGTTGGGTTTTCGCGGAGGTGGATTGTCGGGCATGTCTACTACTAGTATACGTACTAGTGTAGCCAGTCTGGTACATACTGGGCATGTTCTGGAAGTTTTGCTCTAGATCGATATAAGGATATATATACGGTCGAGGCAGAAAACCCGTATCCCGGTAAGGCGAGTATCACTATAAGAAGTACATGTAAGAATGAACAGGTAAAACAGTATTTCGGGGCCACTGATTGCTATCCTTATAACAAGAGTATGCCTGTAACTATATAGGCAGTATCACGATGACGAGAGTCGACATATCTTAAGTTTAGGCCTTAATCTGTATTTTGCTGCATGCGCATTTAGAGCTCTTCGATTTCGATAAAAATTCACAACTGATGAAAACACAATAAACATTGACAGGCTGTAGACTACATTCTACCAAATGCGCTCTTTATTTTTTTACAACAACCCACAAGCCCACAAACTCACAAGCCCACAAAGCCCCCCAAACACACAAGCAGTAACTCCCTTACCACTTCCCACCCTTCTTCTTCTTCTTTTTGTTCGCCCCTCCACCCGGCCCCCCACCAGCCTTCTTCAGCAACTCCCCACCCAGCACCTCCGAGCTCTCACCCGCCGCCGTCGGCCCACCCTGCGTCGCCCCCGCCGCCTTCTTCTTATCCTTCCTTCCCTTCGGCTTATACGTACTCCTATCCTTCTCCGGCAGCCACCTCTCTGGATCGGCCACCTTCCCTGGCTCAGCACCCTTCGGCAGTCTCGTCTTCTTCTTCTTGACCTTCTTCGGCTTAGCCTTGGGACCCGCTTCCTCCTCCGCGGAGCGCTTCCGGCTCTGCTGCGCGACGCCGAGCGACTCGAGGGCAGCTGCGTCAATGTCGGAAATGAGTGTCTGCACGGGCGTCAGCTTGGAGATGTGTGCGGGGGTGACCAGCGAGGGGTCGATGGTGGCGTATGAGGCGACCAGACCCGCAGTCGCAAACTTGTTCGTGGGTTCGGCAGAGAGAAGGGAGGCGAAGAGCTCGCCGGCAGCGCGGAGGTCAGCAGAGTCGTCCGAGTCGAGCTGTGCTTTACCAGAGGCTTGGAGGATTATGGGGTTCTGTGGGTTGTTAGAGTTTTGTATTCTGTGGTTTGGGGAGGCGCACTTACGGGGGTATCTGTGTTTTTCCAAAAGTCGCTGGCTTGTGATAGTAGGTTCTTTACATCCTTCTTTCGGGCCTGTGATTGGTACAGTGCTACTAGGAGCCCGACCAATCCAGGCTGGTACCGCTGTTCTGGTTCCAGCGCGGAAAGAAGCTTATCCATTGTCTGGATTGCACCAGTGACATTTTTGTATCTTATTCTGAGCTGGACCAGTGTCAAGGCCAGCCCTATATCCTTTGGATTCGCCGTCCACAAAGCCTCAACTTTGTTCTCTGCCGTTTTGCCCTTGACGTTCCCGGCGTGTGCAGCTGCACTGATCACGCCATTTGCTGGATCCCCAGGGTAGGTCTGTGTGATCTTTGCAGCCTTCGCCTTGACGGATGAGAGCTTGCCGACTTGGAAGTCAATCACGGCATCGTTTCGTTCGAGCACACGGGCTTGGAAGAGGAATGGGCGGGCGGTAGAGGACTTTGCGGATGCGACAGCGGTCTCTGCAGCGATAACGGATTTGTGGGGGTTGTAGTCGGGCAGGCGGGAAGTCGCGGCGATCTCGTTGTAAGTTGCGATGAGCTTTAGGGCTGTGTCTGTAAGGCTATTGGAGGAGCTTGGTTAGTCCTATGGAGCTTGGGCATCATGTGTAAAGACTCACGTAGAAACCCCGAGCTCTTGAGAGCGGGCCATTGCGTCCTCAATTCGCCCAAGGTTGATGAGAACGCATACTTCTTGGGCAGTAATGGGTGTCAATTCCAATTTCTTCTCCTCGTCCGACAAGTCTTCGATATCGTTGCAAAGATCTATAATTACCCTAGTCAATACAATTCTCAATCGCTTGATACTTGAATACAACACAACATACCCTTTGATCTTTTCAGCAGTACCAAGGCCTGTCCATACTCGCCCCTCGCAAGACTGATGCACGCAGAGTTGAACGCCGTCTCAAACGCATCCAAAGCGCCTCTAGCCGGTTTCGTACTCTTGACCAAATGGCCCTGCCCCGCCCAGATAATCTGGGCATCCGCCGCAGTAGTATTAACACTCAAGTCATAGTCCTCATTACCAACCTGCGTCATGCCATCCGCCAGCTCCTTGTATATCTCTGCCGCATGCACGAACCTCTCCAATCGATACGCCTACACACCCAGTCAGCTCACCCACACCTTCCCCGCACCCAATGGGGGGGAGGAAGCGACTAACGGCTTGAGCCTCGACATGTCTTAGCCCTCTCTTGTTCCTGTCCCCGCCGTCTGCAGCCTTCCTCGCGACCTCCTCGGCCTCGTGCAGCCGACCAAGCTTATACAGACAATACGCCCTCTCGAGGGTAGCCGTCTCCGCCACCGCCTGGCCTTCCGCAGACTCAATGGCCTTTATCGCATCGTCGTAGCGGTCGAGGTTGAGTAGGGCGACAATCTTTGTGTGCAGTGCGCGAGGATGAGCCTTTGTGGTACTGAGCAGGCCATCACAGTGGCGCAGGATCTCCTCGTGGTCTGCCTCGTCGTCGGTTAGGGTGAGGTTCTTGAGGAGGGACTCGAGTGATGCGGGGGTGTAGTGGGCCATTGTGGTGGTTGGGGGGGGGACGTAGTGGGGTGGCCAGGCCTGGGGGGGGGGGGATGGGACACGGTTGGTGTTGGTGGAGGGGTGTCTGTGTCTGTGTGTGGAGCGGTGGAGGTGTGCAGTGGCTTGGGTGGAGCTTGCGCCACAGATGTGCGTCTGTCACTCGGACTGTGGGGATTTCGAGAGTTGAGCTTTTTCTCTTGAGATGTATGTAGCGTGGCCCCCATGGATTATACTACTTCTTTCGAAGGGATCTCGTCCTATGTTTAGGTATATTAAAACGCATATGGCTGCTTTCAGCCAGGAAGAGAGAGTAACAGATTAATAGATGTTCAGACAAGTTGGTTATATACATGTACTCTATATATCACTTATTACTGCCAACAACCTTTCTCGATATTTCATACAGTGTCATTTGTCACTACATGTATGTACTTGTACTTGTATGCATACATGTAACTAGAAACCCAAAGTCCCCCCCAAAGGAATCAAATGTGCTATAGACCATTCCTCTGGATCCTTGAAGCATTCAGACCAAGCCAAAGAAAATGGCTACATGTATGTAGACTAGTCTAGAGAAGCAACAAAGGCCCGGCAGTGGATGCCTACCTCTTGCAGACATACATGTATATACTCGCCATGACCGGCACTGTACATGCAGTTGTCTATCTGGGACCTTACATACCCGTGACGAGGGTTGATGGCTTTCCGGTCCGGGGCCTTCCTTCTATGATTCCACACAGCTCAGAGATCTCATCGCCATATGCATCACCATCACCATCATCGTCAATCAATCATCCCCCGACATAACCCCATCACCACATCTCGCCAGCCACGGCGAGTACGGGTGATAAAGCATGCAGGACCACTCGGATTCGGAATATCCACCCACGAAAAGGGCCAGACTACACAGCACTGACACTGCAGATAATGGTGCCACGGGAATCACTCCGACTCCTAGTACAGTTATCGGCAGCAGCACAAACACCGACAGTACAGCCACCTCAGCCACCGAACCCCCCACTCCACAATCCATCACTCGCACCCACGTCCTGCACCAAATCGAGTCCATCTTCCACTCTCTCGCCACGGCCCTCTCCTCCCCCACCGGCCCCCACCCACTAACCCTCCTCCTCACGCCCCGTCCCCGCCACCCCACCACAACCACAACCACCACCACCGGAACCCTCACCGCAATCTCCTTCCCCACCTCCGCCCACCGCTTCACCTGCATCCTCAAGATCCTCGCCATCATCCACACCACCCTCACCACGCGCCAGCCCCCCACCACAAAACGCGACATCTTCTACCAGCACCCCGCCCTCTTCCGCACCCAGGCCGCCGTCGACCGCATCGTCGACGACATCACCGCCACATTCCGCGTCCCCCGGCACGCACTCGGCATCGTCGCCAGCGCCAAGGGCCTCGCCCACGGCGACTTCACCGCCAACGGCCGCACATACAGTGCTCCCGGTGGAGGAATCATCATGCCGGGCGAGACGGCCGAGGTGGTGGTGGGGCGCGGCGTGGAGTATGTGCTGATTGTCGAGAAGGAGGCCGTGTTCCGCACGCTTTGTAGCGGCGGTGCAGGGGGGGGGAATGGAGAGGGGATTGTGGTGACGGGGAAGGGGTATCCGGATGTTGCGACGCGGGAGCTGGTGAAGGAGTTGTCGGGGGCGCTGCCGGTGTTTGCAGTGGTGGATATGGATCCGTATGGGATTGAGATTATGGCGACGTATAAGTTTGGCAGTATAGCGCTAGCGCATGAGAGCCACAGGTTGGCGGTAGAGAGGGTTGAGTGGTTGGGGATCAAGACAGGTGATCTTGAAGAGGTCATTAGGACTGCGGATGGGGAGGTGGAGGGGGTTATGGTGCTGACGGAGAGGGATAGGAGGAAGGCGGTGAAGATGCTGGGGAGGGAGTGGATGGAGAGGGTTCCGGAGTGGAGGTGAGTTCTATCCTTTGCTTCTAGGAGCTATAGGTTGACGGTGTGCGGTTTAGGAGTGAGATTCAGAAAATGCTGGTGCTGAATGTCAAGGTGGAGATTGAAATCCTGAGTAATAGCATATTGAGAGAGTGGATCGACAAGAAGATCTCTGAAAAGATGAACGGCTAACCAAGGTCACTAACGTTTATTAACTTTGCTTTCAATCAATCATTGCATTAGAAATCATGTACTTATATACATGTAAGTATCACGATCCGGACTTAAATTTGCATCATAATCCTTCTGCGCCAGTTTTATGGGTACGGTAAGGAGATGTAAAGAAATATGGGTTCCAGACAGACTCATAGCTAGAGCCCATATTCAGGGTCAAAGCAGAAGAGATAAATCATGAGGACTGGAAGACCTCAATATAATTGCTCCAACGGGATAAATCTTAATAATTCTGTAAGTATGAGTAGAAATAGTCTGTTATACGTGAGGTACGCCCCACCCTGTAAGTCGAAACTCTGACCCAAATCCCGGTCCCTCTAATTGCTGTGTAAAAAAGCGTCGCACAACTGAGCGAACAGGAATACGAGATTGTGTGGTGATTCCGTATCCGCGGATTAAGCCCAAATACCCACGGGTGCCATCACGAACAGTTGTCCATATATAGGCCGAAAGCTCGGCTGAATACCTGTAAATAGCTGTCGATTTATATAACCTGCAGGACGACCACAATATGTAATCGGCCCAACCCCAGTCGTTGCCAATAATAATAACAATAACACAACCCATTTCTGGTTATATGAAAATTGCAATTATAGAAAGAAAAAAAAAAGTAAGATTGACTTCTCGTGACCGAGTGAGCGTTTGTGAGTCAGTGGTGAGCCGGCCGTTACCTTCAAACCATTCATTCCCCTATCACCGCTATGGGCCCGCTTACCCACAATTTGCAAATTCGCAAACGTAAAAGCCTAATAGCCGATTGCCACGGGGCGAAAGCTCCAGTGCTCTCCTTCCTTCCACTAGCTAGCTGGGAGCCCGCACTTGATGCCGGAAACCGCTGAAGAAGGAAGGCGGGGGGGTGAATACGAGCGGAAGGGAGGGAAGAAAAGGAATCTTCTATCGAGAAAACACCCCCCCCCTTCTTTTCCCTATGTCTCGATATGTATAATCCCCCTCCCTCACTCGCTTGGCAGCATCTGCCGAGGCCAATTACTCAAGCTGCATCCAAACCGCGACCTCCGGATCCCACTCTACCGATGCAATGTCTGGGAGTATAAATAGTTCCCATGGAGAGGGGGGTGGGCATCTTAAGGTTTTTCCGAGGCCCTTTCACTTGACAGCGGCGGTCGGGTCTCGTATTTTGTTTTGGGAACCTGGATATTGGGCGAGCTTTTCTAATAATAGCGGTGCCGCACTAAGGCCAGTGGAGTGGAGTGGTACTGAGTGGAGTAAGCGATGGAAGGAGGAGGAGAAGCGGAAGAAGCAGAAGAAGAAGAAGAAGGAAAGATGAGCTGAAAAAACGTGGCGGCGCTGGGATCGAACTGAGGCTGAAGGATACATATTACATACATGTAGCTATGGTTGGGATGGAGAGTCGCGACATTGGTTTCTGACGATCAATTACCCAATCCTGTAATTGTTTAATCATTTTACCGCCAAGATCAGCCACTTGGCGCTCTTAAACGAGGACCTCTCGCTCAATCCAGATGCAAGTATTCCCAATCAAGCAACTCAGTTATCCCAAACAGGCAATTATGGGTGCGACTGGTTAAACCCCCACCAAAAACCCGGATTTTAAAAAACACATAACTCCACCACCACAAACGATAAAATCAATCAAACTCTGCCATGTTGTGGAGGAGATGCAGAACTATCGAGTAACATGGAGAAACACAAATCAGAGTATGGTTTGGGAAAGTCATTAGCGGTTGAAGTTGACTCCCGAACTCCGTGCCAAGGTGTCCACAACCGTACTCTGCATACATGTGGATATTCTCCTTCTCCCCTCCCTCCCTCCCCCAAGTTTCCAGCCGCTGCAAGATCAGATCTCATCAGAAAAGGAGGGAAATCGAGGATGGGCACATGTATGTAGGGGGTTGTTCCGGGAACTGGCTAACCACATGCAAACAAGCGTTGTTGGCGAAAACGGCCTGTCAGGTCCCTTCCTAGGCGTGAAACAAAGGGCTCAAAAGGGGGAGTGTGATAATGAAAGGTTTGATACTTAGATAGATCGATCTATCTAGCCAATACATTGGGGTAAATGGACCTACATATGTTCGGAGCCCTTCCGTAGGATCCTTACAGTGAGAGATCAGTGCTGGATGTTTGTCATGGATTGCAACTGCACCCTGCTGGGATTACCTACATAGAGTACTATGTAGGTACATGCAGTTATAATAGGTCGAGAGCGAGTGCGTACGTATTTACGTATGCGTAGTACTGCTACTACTATACTACTACTGCTACATGTACTACCCTGCTGCTCGAGGACAGATAGACGATTTTCCAAAGTGTCGTTTCTCACCTCACTGCGGGTGTGTGCCTGGAAGAGCACTCTGTGCGCAGATCTCTCACTCGACAAGGGCAGCTTGAGCCCGTAATCCTCATTTCGGATGCCTAGGGCTACTCCCAGTGCAGGAAGGAACAGCGGAGGCCAAGAGGGCCAAAGAAGATGTCCCCAGGTAGGTAGGTCATGGTGGTGGTGGAGGTTCTAGTGGTGGTGGTGGTGGTTATGGTGGTGGCAGTGGCAGTGGCAGTGGCAGTGGTGGTTCTTACATAACCTCACTAGTTGCCTCCTCTGCCTGCCAGTGCTCGCTCGTGCAGACTCGCTCGTCCTTCCCCTTCGAATTCTTAATTGCGCTGTTTGCCCCTCTTCTCTGCTGCTTTGTCTCTTGCTTGCTTGCTTGCTTCGTGGAGGAAGATCATCACCATCATCACATCCCAATACCCATCACATTCGTTTCTTCTGTATCTACTTGTGAACTATATTGCTCTGCGTACTACATACATAATACCTATTGCAATTAAGCATTCAACCAAGCACATACCCGTCACCCGGTAGCACTGCATACCAACAGCCAGGAGAGTCGAGTCGATATCAAGCTTCTCCTTATACAACAGATTAAGCATCAGTATCAGCGGTAAAAGGCCATCCAACATTACATTCCGGTCTCGCCCCCCCCCTTCTATCAAAAGTTTAACAACCTCACCCTTTCTTGGCTCCATATCTTCCGCCCCCCCCACACTCGAAAGGGAAGAGAAATTTAGCCTTGGTTGTTGCCAGCTATAGCATAGTTCGTGGTGGTGGAGAAGTTTCTTAGACAAAGCCCATACTTAACCTACCTAACCCCAACCACCCACCGTGGCACCCGCCAACAGACCACGTCGGCGCTCCACCGTCGGCAGCAGTACAGGGCCTCCAAACCTAGAAAATATCGGCGTCAACTCCTCATCGTCAGTCTCAATAAACAATTCCTTATCCACGCATCACTCCACACTCCCGCCAATTCCTCATACACCCCTTATGGGGGATTCCTCTGAAGCAGGCGGTGGAAGCTACTTCCCCGGCTCCCGATCACCAACGCCGGGAATGCCAACGTCGAGAACACACTCGCCTTCCCCGCGTGGAAACTCACCTTCGTGGGGCAGCAGCAACGGTAACAACAATAGCAGGATGAACGGCGGGGGTATAGGGATTAATGGGGCGGCGAATGGGTATCCCTCGTTTGGCGCACGAAAGTTCCTGGGGAAGCATCTGCGGAAACTGTCGACATCGCTGCCCACGTACTCGCCTGTCTCGCCGGCCTTCTCGGCAACGCCCTCCACGCCTCACCGGTATTCGTCTGGCGCGTTTGGACGGGCACGGGGATTGTTTCTGCGACGGTCGAGGGGCACTACTGCGATACTGTTGCTGGTGACGGCAGTGTTGTTCTTTTTTACGTGGCTGCACCACAACCCAGTCAGTAGCAAGATCCGCGGTGTTTCAGGGGGAAGTAAAATTGTTATCATTTTGGCGGCCAACCAGGGCGGTGGAGTGATGACGTGGAAGGGCGCAAAGGAGTGGGCGGTAGAGAGGGACTCCATCGCGAACAAGAAGGCCTATGCGGAGCGCTGGGGATACCACTTGGAGATCAAGGACATGAGCACAAAAAAGAGGTATGCGCATGAGTGGAGAGAGAGTTGGGAGAAGGTCGATGTCATCAAGCAGACAATGAGGCAGTATCCTAAGGCTGAGTGGTGAGTTTTCCCCCGCCCTTTCCGCTCAGAAGAATGTATTTTAATATTCATGTGATCAACAGGTTCTGGTGGATGGATCTCCACACGTTCATCATGGAGCCCTCAGTCTCACTACACTCGCATATCTTCAAGCACCTGCAGAACGTCACCTACCGCGATATCAATGTCTACAACCCTCTCAAGATCACTCATCCACCGTCCAAGGAAGAATTCTTCTACCTCGACGAGGCCGCCCTCAGTCCCGTTGGCGACGACAAAGCCGAGAGCATCAACCTCATTGTTCCACAAGACTGTGGTGGCTTCAACTTAGGTAGCTTTCTCATCAAACGAAGCGAGTGGAGTGAGCGCCTGCTCGACATATGGTGGGACCCGGTTGGCTATGAGCAGAAGCACATGGAGTGGGAACACAAAGAACAAGACGCTCTGGTATGCCGCCCCCATGGCCATTAACTGACTCATAGATATGGCGACAGAGATGCTAACATTCCCGGCAGGAGTACTTGTACACCAATCAGCCCTGGATCCGTACTGGTACAGCCTTCATCCCGCAGCGAATGATCAACTCTTTCCCTCCCGGCGCATGCGCAGACACCCCCGATGACCCGCGCATTTTCTACGACGAGAAAGATCGCGACTTTGTCGTCAACATGGCAGGATGCGAGTGGGGGCGGGACTGTTGGGGCGAGATGGCGCACTACAGGCAGCTCAGCGAGAAACTGAATAGTGGCTGGTGGAGGAAAATCTTCGGCTAGGAATGGGGCTAGTTTGAGCTCAAAACATTGGTACCAATTGTAATTTTCTTTTTCCTTTTCTCTTTTTTGACTTAGTAATGTTGAACGTATCGGAGTAGAATAGAGTGGTGGAGGAGGTCGGCCAGTTGGGGTGGGAGCGGAAAAGTAGGGGAGCGACATGATTTTGCCAATGGTGCGCGGGGACCTTCTTGAATATTCTTTCTTTCTTTCTTTCTGTGACGGGCGTGTCTGTGTGATTGTGGAATAGATGGGGACCGGAGTGAAGGATTCCTTGCTTTGTACTGCTTTTGTATCATTTGAGGAAATGAAAGTTATGAATTCATCCTTGAGCATGAGCTCGTTAGAGCCAGCTAGAGCTATCGATGTGTATTTATCGGCCATTCTGGGTCTTGATGGTGGGGGTAAAGTGCAGGCCACTCTTGGTGGCGCTGATTAATAGTAAAACCGAATGTGAAACCAAATCTATCAGTACTAGCACCATTCGCGTTCCTGCTCTTGATGGGTATATATAGCGGACCGGAGCTCATTATATATTATTCCCCCGCACAGCTAGCAGAGACTGATTCGGCCCACAGGAAGACAAGACTCAAACGGCCCAAGGACCTGTTTCCCGTTAAGGATAGATGGACCGGGGCCAGGCTATCGTATCGTATCATAGTCTATTGTGTGGATCATCAACTATCACTCGTCTACCCTTCACAACAAGATGTCGAACCCAGCGCTCGAGCCTACGAGGCGGGACAATATGTGATTCTCGTTATGCATCATGGGATACCCAGTGAGTCGAGAGTGAGGTGGGTATGTAGCATAGGCCTACCTATCGTATGGTTACATAGCCACAAAGTACCTACATGTAACTGCATGTACCTACACATATATGTTGTATGCGTGAATATTCCTGCACTGCCTGTACGTTTGTGTCAGGGGGGGGCGGGTAGGATCATCGTTGGGTATGTTGTTAACGCATCTTTGTTGTAGCCCAGCCCGGCCTGGTTTGTGAGACGAGCACCTCGACCAACAAACGGCATGTTGCGGCAGCGAAGGGTGGTTATCACACCAACACGTAGAGTAGTGCGACTGCTGCGCGGGAAAGCAGCTCCTTTCGAGTGTTCTCTTCTTTTACGCATGGTTTCTCTCCCTACGAGTTCTTTGTGCAACTACATGTACATGTGTACTCTGTAAGTAACACACCGATTTATGCTGTCGGCGCGCGGGTTTAAGTGTTCTTGAGCCATGATGATCTCTCAACAGTAAAGCCACTGTGGTATATTACATGCATATATATTTGGCGCTGGAAACGCGGCCTCTGATACTGGTCGGGCTGAGGCAAGCGGTGAGGCAGATTCCCCCCCACCTTTGGGACCACCGTACCTCAGAAAGGTCATGTACCTAGACATATACCTACATGTATGTACCTATGGGGGGGGCGCTTTGCTCTTATTGTTTACCCGTGTTTCTCTTAGAGCTTATACATCACGCTCTCAATAAACATTCTTTTGCGATACTAGAAGGCCAGTTCGTGCAGCAGTATGTTACCTACCCCGCCCCCCCCGTACCGGACAAAAAGATGTAGACTAAACTACATGTAGCCCAAGTCCTGTTCTCCGGTACGACGGCGCCATCCATAACCGCTTTGAGGCATCCACATGTGCAGGCGTCAAAACAAAATATGTATTTACCATCCTAACCCGAAAAAGACGCGAGTGACAGTCTGTGATCAATCACGAAGCCAAGCTCCGGACCACAAACTCACATCTTGGCATGATTTGGAGTTCCATAGAATATTCATCCCATAAGCTGCTTGGCTTCGCAGTCCTGCTGCATTTTATACATAAGCATATGCGTGGGGCCAGTAAAGTCACAACTGGGCCTGCATGGAGACAATCCCTGCATCATGCAGAGTAGAGTAGCCAAGCCAAGAAAGCAATCTTTTTTGTGTTTGTAATACTCAATCTCTTAGCAACCATCACAGCACCGTTGGTGAAGGGGTATCATAGTTGCCTTCCATGAAAATAGTCAGCAACTGGGAAGGGTTCGAGTCCCTTACGGCGCATTAATTTTTTCTTTTTATTTTGAATAAGTTAAATACTTCCATGATAATTCTTACGATCCTAATTCCCTTTCGCCTTTCCTGCCACCTGGATGGCTGGCTGATCGGCTGACCTGACCTGACCTGACAGATCCCATAAAACCAAACCCGTTCATTTCATTTCATTTCGCTCGAGCTCATTCCATCCCATCACCCATGCGTTTTTTTACCCCGGCCCAATACAGAAAAAAGCGACCAAAAAGAAGAAGAAATAGCTAAGATACATACAACGGAAAATAGGATGAAATGAAAGTAAAGGGGAACAAATAGGTACCCAAAACCAAAAGGCCAATCACCCCCTCCATCCTTTCCCCCCAGCCTTTTGGACTCGAGATACCCCCCTCCGGCCGCCGCCACTGCCGCCTTCACCCTCACACCTCCCCCCCGCCCCCTCCCCTGGCAGACATAACAATAGATTTAGTCAATCTAGAGTACAGAGAAAGAAGAAAAACTCCAGAATGAGATACCCCCGCTGTGCATGTGTATAACGAAGGAGAAGAGAACGCCCAATAAGAATAGTTGTAAAAAGAATATTTGCAAGCCGGAAATCTGCGAAACAAGGCAAGCAGAAAGAAGAAGAGATGATAGTATCAGTACATGTAGTAGTAATACATACTGTAAATATAAGCTGCTACCTTTCACCGCATCGTTTTGTTAACATAAGGGACAAAAAAAAGGAAAGAGAGAGAAAAAAAACCAGAAGAGTAAAATAGAGGTATCGTAACAACAGAGAATAATAATATAAACCTCGCAAAACGCAAAGGGAAAAAAGACCAAACCCTCCCTTACCCCCTGAAAATCGTCACCAGCTTATGTATACTACTCATAACAGCGGGCCATAACCGCTACCGACTCCTACCCTATTTCACTCGACATCGTCGCTAGTTCGCTCACTAGACCCCTCGCTGGACCGCTCGCTGGACCGCTGAAGGCACGCCTCAAATGAGCTATCAATCGGCATAGTAGTGGCCATGCTGGCAGTCATATGATTCCCGGGTCCCATATTCATCGCCGCCTTCTCTCTGATGCCCGTGTCCTCGTCGCTTATCTCTGGCTCGTACCTCGTGTGGCTGCCGATTGTGAATTCGCACCGAAAGGCGAGGAAATCGCTTTTATTATTCGAATCCCAGTAGAGGTGGATTACATCCCCGTTATATACCCTTGCGATACCGTTTGTCCTTTTCTTCCTCCCGTTGAGGCGGCACCCGTTAGTCCCCCAGACCTTGATCCAAGCATTCATGTGTGTCTGCGGCCGCCAGTTTTTATCATCGGGTGGCTGGCAGGTCATGCCTGGTATAGCCAGCATCACCCCGAGGTGTGTCTTGGAGATCCGCGGGTCTGGGTGGGTGTAGGTACAGCTTGAGGCGCGGCCGATGAGGGTGAGTTGCCGGTTCAGGTGTATGGTTTTATACGGGACAGACCCTTCGATGGGCACAAGTTTTCCCCATGACATTTTAGGTTTGATAAAGTTCCTTGGCTCCAGCTGGATATTCCATGGCTGGGACAGCGGGAGATTGGGCTGTGATAACGGAAGGTTTGACTGGGAGAACGGGTGATTAAGCTGTGAGAATGGAGGGTTTGGCTGGGATAGCGGGTAATCTCGTTGGGATAGCGGAAGGTTGCATGGCTGGGATAGTGGAAGGTGGTTTTCGTTAGTAGCTGTGTTCTCGGATGATAGTGATGCCTGAGAACTGTCAGGAGCTCTCGATAACGAATATGGCGTAGAATAGATTACGGCTGGGTCATCGAAAGACGAGAAGTTGGAAGTCTCTGCGGTGGGACCTTTCTCTAGAGGAACCTGTCTTTGCCCGTTTGGCTGCTGCTGCTGCTGCTGCTGCTGTAGTACATTAGGTCCTCGACTTGGCTCTCCCAGGGCAGGTGAATATACTCTCAGCTTATCTACCAAAGCGGCAACGGAATCTTCCACAGCGCGAACTTCTGACCCCGGTACTGCTTGGCTCGCAAATTCGGCCTGCCTATCATACACCCCCGGTGCCTCGTCGGATATCGACACGTTGTTATCTGGAAGTCCCACGGAGGCGGTCAAGTACATCGAATCATTGTTGTCGGGTGATTCACTAGAGCATCCCATAATAGAAATATCTGGGGGAGGGCGAAACATCCTACTACCAGCCTGAGACTCGGCATCGGCGTTATCTATAGAGAGGAAAGAGCCACCAATCGAATCATCCACTTTGCTCTTTCTCAAGGAGTGCATTGCTTGAAAGCTCATTTTTCGAACAGCACCAGAGAGAGTATCGTCTTCCAGCTTGGGAGGACTCTTTCCGTCAGATGCATCCTCATCTACTTCCACAGAGTCCACCCATTTACCTGGAATTGATGATGGTATTTTGGCCCATTCCTCACGCTGTGAATCCTCCACCATGTCATACCCACCATCACCTTCATGGCATATTTCATCTCCTTGATCCTCCTCCATACTGGATGATGAACGATCACTGCCCATCCTCAACCACTCATGATCCAAGGCCTCCACCTCCATCATTCGGTTAATGGGATCAACCTGCAGTAACCTCCCCAGAAAATCCTTGACAATATCGCATCCCCGACCCAGAACCCTTTCGAGATGTGTGGTATTCCTAAAGCCTCTCAAAATAAGTTTCAGCATGTCTTCCTGGTTCTTGCCTTCAAATACTGGCTTTCCGGTTAGCAGCATATGGATGACACAGCCAAGACTCCACATGTCGACAGCCTCGCTGTATCGTCTCCTGCTTTTTGCGCCGAGAGCATCTTCGCGCCCAGCATCTTCCCTAGGGTTCCGTTTACGTTTGAAACTGCCCCCGCCGACCACCATTGCTGTTGCGTAGCCTGGGTAAACCTCTGGCGCAAGGTAGAGCATTGTACCACAGAAGGTTTTTAAGAACGTTTCCTCAGTCTGAATCATTTTGGCGAGACCGAAATCGGAAATCTTGACTATCAATGGCTCCTCAGAGGCTATAAGGATGTTGTCTGGCTTCAGATCTCGATGTGAAATACGCATCGAGTGAACGTACTTGATACCACCCAGGACTTGGCGCGAAACCTCCTGTACCATATCTTCCGGCATGTACTCATTCTTCTTGAGATACTGGTTAAGATCACCCCCTCCTACATACTCCATGACTATATAGATGTGTGCTGAGTCCTCATGACAAGCGGAGCAGCTGACAATATTAGGCTAGTAAACAATCAGCACTGAAGCTACATAATCTTAACAGCATGAATGCTCACGTGGCTCAACCTCTGCAGGATCTCTACTTCTTTCCTCATAGCAGCACCTTTCCCACCGCTGGGCTGGTTTGCAAAAGCTCGTTTCTGAATCATCTTGACCGCGAAAACTTCACCGGTCCTCTTGATAATAGCCCTCTTTACAGTTGCAAACGCTCCGGTACCGATGATTTCCATAATCTTATATGTATCGCCTCCATTCCATCCAGGATCGGTCGTGATGGCTACTGAACTATGCTTCTCGTCATCCCGTAGTGGCGCCCGTCGAATGGCCGCGAGATTTTTGTTTTTGCCCGGTGACTGTGGAAACTTTTTATTACCACGAAGATGGGGAAGTCGCGGCGTAGTGGGTATAGGAGCTGGGCCGGGATCAATGCCAAATGAGATGCCTGGTGTTCCCCCCGCAGAACAAATGCGGCTCCCGGATTGGCTCGGAATCTTAACTAGAAACCTCATGATCTCTTCCCCTGGCGCCATATATATAATACTCCCCGCAAATAATGCATGTGTGTTGCCGTTCCCATGCCCTCCGTCAGGATTATTCTTTCCGCCTAGCCTGACCCCATCCACCCATGTCCCATTCATCGAGAAATCCTCCAGCATCAGCACGCCCTTCGGGTTCTGAAAGATGCGGAAATGGGTATTCGATATCCTCCGTGACATTTGCGTCTCCCCAATCACGATGTCGCATCTGTTTGGATTTCTACCAAACACAAACCCCATCGTCGGATCCTTGGGTCCCGGCGTTAGCCGTAGTGCAATATCTAGTCCCACTTCATTCTGTGCCTGGCCAGGCGTTGCTAGTTGCGTAGCCAGCTCCTCCTCCTCTCCATTCGCCCCTGGAATTGCGGTATCGCTGTCATCACTATTTCTCTTTGACTCACCCGGGACTTTCAACACGTGTGTGGGTTGCTGGCGTGATAGACGTTCCACAGCCGCGCATGCCTGGAGAGACGCCGGATGGAGAAGACATAAGACGCCAGTGTAATCAGTTGCGTTCGATGGTGGTTCACCCTCATGGCCGGGGAGGGGCTGGGTTGCTTGTTGGGTTGCTTCCTCCTCCTCCATGTTGACGTTGGAAGTGGGTTTATTGATTATATATGAGTTCTGCGATGATTATGTAGATTATTAGGGGAGACACCGTGCTTATAAGCTGGATGAGACGCGACAATCGATAGTTAGGCAGTAGCGGTGATAGCAGGTGGGCTGTGCGTGGGCGATGACAAGGTAGCAGGATGTGTAGAGAGAAATTGGGAGTGTAGCCGCCCTCCCTTGGTATGCAGATTGCTGTAGTATGTATGGATAAGACGTGTATGTAGTGTATTGTCTACCGTGCGTAGTGTAGCGGTCTAGTGAGTGAAGTTGGGTGAATATGTACTTACGACCACCAACACCGCACTCTACAAGCTCAATTCCTGAATTCCAAAACGCAGAACCAAAAAGAAAGGCGCCGTCTAACTCGTAAACATGGGAGACAAGGATTTGGAGCGTGCCGAGAAGCAGGTAGAACGATTGCGTTGGGTAGAGTAACGTCGAGAATTCGAGGGGGGGAAAGAACGAGAGAAGAAGAAAAAAAACGTTGTTCAGAACTCAAAGCTTCTTCTTCTTCCTTGGTGGCGATTGCTGAGGATCCTCCTTTCTTCCGCGCATATACACGACGTCCAAGCTCGAGTCTAGGAACCAACAAGGCACAATAAGCAATAAGTAACCAGCACACGGGGCGGGGGGGGATAGAAGGGAAAAAATACGCGTGTGCGTGTGCGTGTGGGTGGGTGAGTACTTTTCTACTTTCCACGAAAAAGCCAACTCAATAACTAGGCAGCCGCGGGAGGAGCAGCGAATATGTTGCCAAGTATACCAGCAGGGTCCGAAGCTAACGTGTGCAATTATATTCTCCGTTATAGCGGGGGGTATCTACTAAGAATGAGGACTTGCCGGCCGTCGTTGGGATTTAGCAGGGGGGGGAGATGGAGGTGGAGGGGCGAGTTGGAGGTGTGGAGGGGGAGGGGGAGGGGGAGGGGGAGGGGAGAGGAGAGACAGATAAGTATGTAGACAGACAGATATACAAGCGAGCCTCAGAGTGAGACTTGAGAAAAGAGACGTGCACACTCAAGCTTCTCCTCAAAGGTCGAACGAGTCTGTGCTCTGCTATATGTATAGCATACGCACTCGCTAATCCAAGTGAGAAATTGGTGACCCTCAAAACGCACGCTGCACAAACTTAAAGAACCCTTTTTTTATCAACCACCACCACACGTGTCTGCGCGTAAAGTGGTTTCTCAGACAACCAGGAGATGAGGAGGAGGGAAGGGAAAAGGGCGTGCGGACGGATCCGGGTTCCTATTCGTTTCCCCCTGCATTGTCGCGTAACTAATTCAGCAGTTGTGTGATTGATTTGTAAAAAGAGGCAGGGCAGGGCATGGCATGGCATTGGCAGGGCAGGGCAGAGGGCGGGGTTAAGAAGGAAGGAAGGATGGAAGGAAGGGAAC
Organism: Morchella sp. 2016-41; assembly: GCA_024713855.1. Classification (NCBI taxonomy): domain Eukaryota; kingdom Fungi; phylum Ascomycota; class Pezizomycetes; order Pezizales; family Morchellaceae; genus Morchella; species Morchella sp. 2016-41. The sequence goes on along the minus strand of JAMGZD010000008.1, from coordinate 1,985,425 downwards.
GAGGCAGCAGCTCTATGACGGTGCCTGTACTAAAGAAGATCCCATACCAACTTTAGCAGAAAAACCAACACGGCAGATATGGTGCAAGCTTCCGGTAAACTTGCAGTGTTCCCAGGGACCAGGAACCCGTGCGAAACAACGCTAGAAGCGAACGAACGAAAGAAAGAAAGAAAAAAAAAGGTATGGGTGGTGCGAATGTGTGTGTGGTGAAACGATAGAAAAGAAAAGTTGGGTTCTGGATATATATGTAGAGATGTATGTAGAGTGCCACTACTACTGGACTCGGGTAATATTATCTACCGGGCGGTGTTGTACTCTAGGTGATGCTGAAGAAGAATTATGAGAGCAGGATGAGATGGATATGAGTCAAACCGTTTTTGTGAGTGCTTGTAGCAGTAAATGTAGTAAAAGTAACAGTAACAGTTCAATGATCATGATCTGGTCATGGTCGCCCGTTGTACTCATCCATCATCTCCAGCTCCGATGCAGATGAAAAAGAAAACAGAAAAACAAGTAGGTAGGCCAGATAGGGAAGAAAAAGGAATACAAAACCGCCCCTCAATGCCAGGCCAAAAGGTCAGCGGCGAGATCGAAAGCGGAAAACATCACGAAGTGCTAACGCGTGGGGTGCAGGGATGGGGTTGAGCAATAGGATATTCCTCCATCGCGTTAGAACGGCTGCATCTGGTGACAGGGATGTTTCATAGGCAATCGAGTGGTCTCTAGCTCTGCACTTTTGAGTCCATTCCGATCGAACAGTCTCGTCTCAGCCGCGGAGGAGAGAAAGGGTCTGCTCATTGGTGCAAGTAAACTGTATGTACATACATGTAGTCGATATGAGTCCCTTACTCGGTTAAACAAAGCGGAGAGGTTGGGTTGTGGGGGTGCAAGTTGAGTTGTGTCACCATGATGGCATATACCCACTGTCCAAATATCTGAGAACGTTGTCCGAATGATAAATGGTGATGTAAGCCAAATAGACAAACACTTTGTTCCCCACCCCCCCCCGAGCCCTCCTCTCATCCACACCTATGTTGTGAGCCCATCCGTTCCATTCCCACTCCTCCTTCCTTTCCACACACCTTCCATGTTTCACGTATTCCACCTCCCCCGAAGGGAGACGAAGGGCAGAGTAAATTGGGGGGAGGAGGGGGTGGGGGCTGGAGGTGCCGAAATTACATGTAGCGATCGAAGAATCAAATGTGTGCTTCTATTCTTCCTTCCCTTCCCTTCCCTTCCTCTCTACCTTCTCTCTCCCTACCTATTACGTGACCGCTCGTCCCATCCCGCTCTATCTCGTGTATCTACCTACCTACATAACTTCTGCCTGAGTTTTGTTTGTCGGAAAAAAGTAATTTTTGACGATCGACAGAAGCACGAATCGAACCCTTGTAACAACCGCACCACAACCTGTTGCGGGAAAGGGAATAAAAAACGCTCGGGACACGTGCCAAGGAAATCTGTTGCAATCGTCTCGCGTCATACCTAGCCTTATTCCAAGAGGAGGGAACGACAGCTCAACACATTTGCGGACCCCCCCCCCCTCCCTCCTCCTCTCTCCTTGAGCCACCATAGCAAGTTGCCTCCACAACGACCCCCCCCCTAACCTAACCTGCATACTGTACTGTAGTTACTGCCACCACCACCAACAAACCCCCCTCCCCCCCTCTCCCTTACCCCCAGTACCACCACCCTCCTACGTCTGTCTCCCCCCCTTAGCCCCTCCACTACATACATACATACTTACAGCAACCTGCTTGACATTGTTTTTTTAAAGTTTTCTTTTCGGTTGTCCTTCGGCTGTCTTCCCTCTGCCTCCGCTGTCACTTTGGCTGGTCATAGGTCATAGTCTGCCGCCCCCGCCATTTCACGAATACTGGCAGTGGCACTACCATTACGACTACCACTGCCACCACCACCACAACCACCACCACCACCACAACCACAACCACCTACCACCACCCTTTACCTGGCCCCCCCACAAGCGCACCACGCACCACTCCCGCATAGCAACAACCAACAACTACATACATACATACATACATACATACATACATACGTATTCCTGCTGCCCTCCCAAAAACAACTTTCTCTAAACCCCCTCCATGCCGCCCTCGCAGTCTACCACCTCAACCATCCCCGCTACCACTACATCGGGTCATCCTGTTACTACTACTAGCCTATGTAGCTCTCTGCAACCACAACCACAACTACAACTACAACCTCAACCTCAACCTCAACCTCAACTTCAACCTCAACAACAACAGCCAAACACCAGTGCTACCACGGTTCCAGCGACGTCCTCACACCTTCTAGGAACCTTCCAAACTCCAGCCCTACCAATGCATCCTCCCTCCCCCGCACCCCCGCTCTGCAAACCCACACCCCACCAAGTAATTCCGATGACCTGGACCCATCTCCCGCATACTCTCCGCTGTCTACTCCAGCCCAAACACCAAGACCCCCACCATCGCCGCCCATGGCTCCTGTCGATGCACCACTGGCGCCTTCACGCCCTACTCATGTCGACATTGCCGGCGCTGGCGCCACACCAACGAGGGCCACAGCGCAGACCACAACGCCCGTGACAACTCCCCCTACTGCGTCTACGTCTACATCTGCTGCGGCAACATCGACAAACACAGACTCCATTGCGCTCAGAAGCACTCTCCGCCTGCTGATGCTACAGCGCGAGCGCGCGCGCAACGATATTCAAACTCTCGAAGAGCTGCGTCTGCAGGCGCTCGATAAGCCCGTCGAATTCATTGAGTATATCCAGGAGCTCGCCACCGCTGGGCACCCCACGTCCTCATCCTCATCTTCAGACGAAGAATCCACTACCAAATCCGCAAAGTCCGCAAATTCTGGTACCACACCAGCGACCAGGAAGCGGAACGGTAAGCGCGCCGCTTTTGCAGCAACAAAGGACTTGCCAAAGCCGCAAGAGATCTACCGCTGCCCCACAATCGAGTGGCAAAAGTACCACGTTCTCGGCGCGCCTCTCGAAAAGCTCGTCGAGGAGCAGCAACGGCGACCCATGGTGGTTCCGCAGCAGATGCAGACTGGCGGGATCCTGGGTGTCGGCGCCGAGTTTGGGGAGAAGATCTCAGGCGATGGGGGCGTTATGAAGGGGCGCATGAGGCTCTTTGATGGCGTCTCACAGCGAGGTGGCGTTGTGGGAAGATAAAAAGAAAGGAAAAAACTACAAGAAGAAAGAGAGACAGGGCCGAGATAGGGAGGTGGAAAAGGTCTTATAGAGGGGAATATATTTTTAGTGGGGAAACCGGGGAAGAAGGGGGAAGTTAGTTAGATGTTGGTCGTTGCAGGATGATGACGATTTTCTTTTCCTTTCTCTCCCGGATTTGCTGGCTTTCCTTAAACTCTTTTCTTGCGAGTCGTTTCTGCTGGTTCTTCTTGCCTTCTTGCCTTCTTCCTTTTCTCCTTGATGCCTTGACTGCTTCTGTCTGGTCTCTTTCTCTCCCTCTCCCGATCAACTACTCATCACTATTTTCTGTTGCTGTTTTTCATGTTTCCGTTTCTTTCAAATGGCAGAGATGGAAGAGAAGGATGAGGAGTGTTCGGGAGAGAAGAGTAGTACCTACGAGATTACAAGTGCAAAATCGAACAAACAAACAAACAAATCATCAAAATTACAATCCCCTTCATGTGCATTTTCCCCCCCATTTTTTTTTCTCTTTCTTCTTTTCCTATTCTCCTTTCATATCAGTATTCCCGCGATCAAAAATATACCCAAGTTAGAGAGATCAACGATATCCATCCACTAAGCTCAAGGGCTATGGATTTTTTTTTTTTTTTTTTTTACACCCCTTCCCCGCACTTAGATACCCATACCCCTAATGTACATACAAGCACTAGCTATAATCAAGTCGAGTGCTCCGCTCCGGGTCTTGCTGGCCTACCTACCCACGTAGCTGCAAACACCGCACCAAGAATTAACCACCAAGCGTCAAGGAGTCAAGTCAAGCCAAAAACAAAAGTGAAGTGGCACATCTAGCGCCGGGAACGAAAATCTGGGGTCGATACCCCGCTTGTCTTGTCACTTGTGTTTTTTTGGCACCCCGCTTTCACATGGCGGGGGTGGGAGTGGAGAGAAAGAAAGGAAGGAACGAAAAAAAAAAAGGCTTGTGTGCAAATCATATCGATTGCCAGCCAGGGTCTGTCTTTGGGCTTGGCAGGGAATATTGGGGGAGGGGGGGTGTGCGCAGCGTCTAGAAGTCTTCCGTTTTTGGTCGTTGTCGTCGTCGTCGTCGTCGTCGTGTGGACAGTTGTAGACTCGACCGTTATGGTTCTCCCCCTCGTGAATGAGTAGGTAGGTAGGTACCGACTGACCCATCGGATGGACTGAGGTCCTGGTCCCATCGGATGAAACTCAGGCCATGAATGGTTGGTTGCGCCTGATGGAACACTGGCCCTGCTCTTCATTTCCATTGCTGAGGGCGTGCACAGCCCAGCCCAGCCCAGTCCAGCCCAGCGGCCGGCGATCAGCCAGCCATGACTTCGTTATAGTGCCCGGGATCCATGCATAGTCACGGTTAAGGTCACCACCATACTTGCGCGGGAATAGATATCCAAGAGCATCTTGACGGTCTGCTGATAACAACCCCCCATCACATGGTAGCGGTGTCTGTTGGCCACCTTGATGTCAGACCCGAAGGGGGGGGGGGTTCTAGCTGCGGGGCGAGAGGGGAATGTCAAGCATTATGACATCTCTAATAAGTATGTTTATCTGCCTAGCCACTGCCCGTTTGATGTAGGTACATATTACACGCTGTCACGTGCTGTAGTGCTTGGACGAGTGCTTGGTGGTGACTCCGGGGAAGAGCGCGATTACGTGAGTCGTGCAAACGCTTCTTCCCCTTTAGAGTGGGATGGTTTGGTTCCGGGGGTTAAGCCCTGTGCTCGATCGGTCTGGGTTGCTTGGCTCCAGTTACCGGTTGGCAAAACAAGGGCCATATGTTTTTGGCAGCCAGCACATACATGTATCTATCTCTCTGTGTATTTATCTTAATATCGTTTCGCCTACTTGTACAGAGTTTATCGGTTCGGTTTCACGGCCTATCCCTTCGTCTGTCGACACAATGCTGCCCACCCCAAGAAAAAGCAAATCTGGTGTGGCTTTGCTAACAGACCTAGTTAATATCTCTTTTATCAAATAGCAGATCTCCCATACAAATTAAACTCCTCTATCATATGGGGGCAGCAATCGGCAGACGATGAGATAGCTTTTAATGCTGGGTCTTTACAGATCCGTGGGCATAACTGTGGAAGCCACCTCCGAACTCTATTATCTGCAGCCATTAAGGTATTCTGATTATTGCTCAGGGCTCATTTCAGTGGTCATTCAGCACAGCAAGCCAAGATCTGTTTCGCGTGCCATCAAAGAACAGGAGGCGTCTTGTTAAACATTGCAACAAAGAAATCCTCAGGCTTATGCACAACCACACATTTGGATATAAAGTCTAGTCTACCCACTTGGTATCTTTCAGCATCTTTGGTGTTTTTGCCCTATATATAAAGGCATTTCGGAGTCCAAACTTTCTGGTCGATATAATCATTGACTCTGATAAATCCAATATGCCTAATGGTAACATTAATACATCAAGCTCTCCAAGGCCAGACCCGCCTCACAACGGCTTAGAGAAACCTAGAAACCCCGCCCTCAACCTCGCCGAGCTGTTAAAGCAGGCATCTGCCATCCTCTCCAAGAAATGGATCCGTATCGAAAAGATTCCCGGCGGAACCTACCACGAGCTTTACACCCTCTTCTTCGAGGCCCCTTCCGTACCCGGAAGGGGCTCATCCCAAACCGAATGGAGCTGTATAGCCCGCTTCCTCCGACACGGTACCGACAAGACGCCCGCCATGCTCAGAAGTGAGCTGACCACGATGCGCCACGTCGCCGCAAAAACCGCAATCCCAATCCCCACAATCTACCACTCAGACTTGGACCCAGCAAACAAGGTTGGTGCTCCCTACATGCTGCTCGAGCACCTTCCCGGGCGGAACTTGCACGACGTCTGGCACGACCCTGCAACTACCTTTGCCCATAAACAGTCAATCGTAACACAAGTCACCGGCATCCTCACACAACTCTCCATGATCCAATTCCAGCAGATTGGAAGCCTTCTCTCATCTCCCAGCGCAAACGGGGGTGACATCACTGTCGGCCCCCTCCTCGACACATGCTACGAATCAAAGAGCTGCGGCCCCTTCGACAATACATTGGCATATCTCACGTCATACATGCCGCCCGAGGCCGAGATCGGCGCCGACCCCATCCTCCAGTTCCTATTCCGCCACATCCGACACCGCCTCGAGGACTATCTCTCGCGGCACGCCAACGAACCGCATATCGCCGCGCCGTTCCGCCTCATCCACGGAAACCTTACCTCGCCGAACATTCTCCTCGTGCCCGGGTCTCCTCCCGGGTCGGCGCCAAAGTTGTCGGGAGTCATCGACTGGGAAGACGCGTATGTGGGCCCGCTGTACAACCTCTACGAGTACCCGCTCTTCCTGCACGACAGCGAGTCGTATCCCGAGCACCACGGGGAGAATGAGCGGCTGAGAGCGCATTTCGCCAGCGCGCTGGTGGAGCAGTGGGGGGGGAAGAGCGTGGTAGATGCGGAGGCGGCGGAAAAGTGTATAAAGGAGAAATGCCATCTGCTGAATCGGTTCATGTGGGTGTTTATGTACGCCGGTGATAATGGGCTGGAGGAGGCGGAGAAGTACATGATGGACATGAGGAGGGGTAAGGGAAAAGCATATTCATGGAGTAGTGCGGGGACTTGATGCGTGTGTGCGCGGTTGGGGTTTTCTATAATAATCTTTTACTTTCATCAATGAAAATCGATTCATTAGCTACTATTATTACATCTTCATGAAACATCACTCGTAGATATATAACCTCCCAACCCAAATTGCGCCCTGATCACAGGAAGAACATATCAGAGCCACATATCACTATTATCAGCTCAAAAGATAATCTCTTCCCCGATTTCCGAGAAATATTGGCCCCGATACCTCCCATCCAGCACCATATCAATCCCATATGAGTATTTCCCCTTCCAACACCTAGCGTCTCACTCCGCTCTCCCACCAACCAAATCCATCTAGCCCACCCAATCAAAACACCCCCCCCCCCCAAATTTAGGTTATTCCCGAGTGATAATAGATGACCCAATCCCACTTTGGGGCGTTGTCCAGCCACGGGACGTCTCCACGAGGGAGGATTCCACCTCGAACATTCTATACTGGTCGTTGGGTTATGAGCTCTGTGAGCAAAGGCTAAAACGCGCTTTAATCCTCCTGTATTTCTCGGAGGTAGAAATGAAATTCATACCCTTCATGGATGCGCACTTTATATTCAAACAAGACAGGTCATGGTCGCATGAGATCGCACCAAAAGCCCAAGAAAGGCGGTTTATGATAAAGCTTAAGCTGATGGAAAGAGAAATAAAAAAAAAGAATAAGAATGTAGCCAGCCTTCTCCCACAACCCATAGCCCACCAAAATATAATGCATGATATAAAGCATAAAAGCTGAAAAAGAAAAAAAAATCAATTTATAATTTGTCAAGTATGCCTAGTAGAATAGACGGCATCTATCCACTAAGCCCACCTGTCCTCGAGGACGTCCAACATCTCTTTCATGCTTAATCTCTTCCCGAACAACCACTCAGAAGTCGAAATCCTTCCTATAGCAACACACCAGGTTAGCTCACTTCTTCCCCCATCACGCGATCTTGTGGAATCATTATACCTGAACACATCAATATCCATTCCGTTCGTCACCAAATCCGCCAAATCCCTCCTTCCCATCTGGCTAAATACTCTTCTAAGGGTATCAAATAGGTTTGTGCTCTGGTTCTGCACAATCCTTCCGGGGTCTAACCCAATACTTCCGGCATCTTGTCTTGCTTTCTCCTCGGCAACTTTGTGCATTGCCAGCGCGCCTAGCAGATGCTCAGCGGCTTGTTCGTAACAGCCGATATTTATACAGGAGACACCGAGATTATAACGGGCACGAACAAAGTTAGGGTTGATGGTCAGAGCACGCTCGTAGGCATTGATTGCCTCCTCCGAACGTCCACTATTAGCTAGGGTGGCACCGAGCCTGTTCCAAAGGAGATGCTCGGGGGACGACGAGCCGGTAGAGGTGGAGGTTAGTGCGGCAGAGAAACAGTCAACGGCTTTGTCGTATTCCTCGGCGCCGTAAAACAAAACCCCGAGACCAACTTGGACATCAGAGTCCATTGCGGTGCCCTCTGGGGAAAGCTGGGCTGCTTGGATAAAGAGGTCTGTGACACGGTCGTGAATAGCTTGTCTATCGAGTGTCGAGTCAGGTGCTGGAGGAGCTTGGTCTGCGATTTTGGGATATTTAGTGGCAAGCCAACGTTCAAGGGTGGAGTAAGCCGTAGTGTCGTATCCTTCATTCGTGTATGAAACTGCCAAGCCCATAAGAGCACCAAGGTTGCTATCATCGAGCTTCAATGCAGCTTCCAGCGCGCGAATCGCAGGAGTCTCCTTCTCGTTTGCAGCTTGACAGCCACCAAGCTCAGTCCAAGCTTCCTTATGCTTGGGATCCTTTTGTACTGCGGCCTCGAAAGCAAGGGCTGCTAGTGATAGATTACCCCCGGCTTCCATCAGCCTCTTACCCTCCGCGAAGGGGTCCTCGTGTGTCAAGTACGGGTTATCAGGTTCGAAAAGGTATTCTCCCAGCCGGGGCATGGAATTTGTCGCCGAAGCCTCCGGAGACCAGGGTGTATTAGCATCAAACTCGGCCCATTCCAAGCCAGAATCTACAGGCGCCCCGCCCTCTGCCTGGATACCCTCCCACACTGACTGGAAATCACCAAACATTGTCTCGGTTTGCGAATTCAATTCCGCATCAATGTCTTTGTTTGCCTGCTCGTCCGTATCCAATGTCTTGTTTACGTTTTCCATCTCTTGGAACTGGGCCTCCCAATTTTCATCCGTAAGCTCCACAACCTGCTTACCCTTCCCTTTCAAATCTTGTTGGTGGTGCATCTGGGGAGCCGGGGATGTGTGCTGTACGTAGCCGGTAAATGGCATACCATTGTTAAAGCGACTGTAGCCCTGGAATGTCTGTGGGCGATAGTACGTCTGTGGTTGTGCCATCGGTGCCGGGGAAGCCATGCGGATATCTCCTTGTGGGGACTGCGACTGGAAATGAGCAAACTCGGCAGGATTAAACTCCGGAGACTTTTGACGATAGGCAGCCTCCATCAAAGCTTGATCCTGCGAGATCATCCCCTGCGGACCGAACTCGGCCGCCCATGGTTGGCCAGCAGCCTGGGGAGCATGCTGGAGGTTCTGGATTTCCTGTCGCATAGAGTCAAAAGCGAATGGAGAACCGCTCTGTTGTTGATTGTAGAATTCATCCATCATCTAAAAAGAGCGTCATTATTAGCATGCCTTACCATACTAGTGGATATTTCCATCCAATAATTGATGTTTTCTGAAAAATCACGAAGCTGACAAATCGAAAACGAACCTGCTTGTCGGCCGCAGCTATCTCACCTCCCATAGTCCTCATACCACCCATTCCAGGGGCCGCCCGGCCATCGGCCAGGCGATCTCGCTGGAGAGATTTGTCCTCACCGACATGTTTCGTGAACTGAGCTAGGGGGTTGCGCCCAGTAGAGCACTCTGCCCCACCGAGGAAAGACATTAAGTGTAGAGAGAGCTTCGTAGAATGTGCAATCCGGGGAAGGTAGTTTAATGAAGAGGGGTGGAATGTAGCGGGGGGCAGGTGGGGAGAAGAAACTATGTAGAGAAAGAGGAGGAAGAGGAGGAGGAGGAGGAGGAGGAGGGTTGCCACGAGCTGTACATCACCGTGCGCTGTTCGGTGTTTATGTCTGCTTGACTGGCTGGCCGGCTAGTTGGGGGGGCGTGGCTGCAGAGCGGGTGTGTTGGCCGAGGCCCGTTAGTAAGCCGACTAGAAATCTGATTGACTAACCCGAGGTCGCGCACGCTATGATGGCCACTGGCTCAGCCTGAGAGAGAAGGTGCGTCCACGGTCCACTGAAAGGAGGACGTAGCCCACAGGGGATATCCAGGGAAAGGGGACACCCAATCGTACAATCCCACCCGTCCCGCCCCCCTTTCCCTCCCCGCCACTGCCCCGCTCTCTTTCAGCTGCTAAGGACAAAAACCACCACGATCATCACCAACAACAACAGCGACCAGGGTCCAATGCTTATTCACGTTTAGTTGCCTTAGACTGCTCCCCCAACCATGTATCACCTAGATAGGGTAGAGTAGCACTCAAACAAACGGGAAACATTCTGACGGTCCCAGGAGAAATCACGAATACTACAGGCTCCCGTCTATTATTCCAGCCACTCACTTATCAACACCTTTCACCCATCGCCAACTCAAATAGCCAGCTGTGTCTACAAACGTTACAGTAAACAATATACAGCACTGCGGATATCAGGGTATGCGTGGTCGCAGATCATAATACGGATTATAGCATAACCAGGCCCACAAAAGCAGAAATCTCTTCAAATACCAACCACTGAGTGGTTAAATCGCCATTTATTACCCAACTAACCCAAATTATATAGCAGGACTCCGTTTGAGAAGAAAAAAGAAAGACATTTCGGGCCCTTGAAAGTCTTAGAGAAACAAATACAGTCGCACCTCGCTATGCCGGAACTCAACATGCCGGATCCCTTGCTATCCCGGATGGATTTGGCTGGTACTCTCATTCCTCACCAAAATTAATTTGCTATCCCGGATTTTAGCCTTCTCGTACCGTATGAGAAACTGACCAACTCTCTGACCCCTGTCCCCATGTAAATAATATTTGATATCCCGGATTCGCTAGTCCATATACAGCTAGATTTTCCTATTCACTGAAGGTTTAATTCCGAGGTTTTGAACTCTTCCCCCCCCCCCCCTTCCTCCTAGCACTCAATACTATTAGAAACAAAAGAAATGGTTCAGCGGTGATAATGGACCAAAATCCAGGTTTAGGTTTATTTGTTAAGGATTTGTTTGCTGTCCCGGACGAAATGAACTGAATCTTGGCCATCCGGCATAGCGAGGTGCGACTGTAGTAATAATATTGGTTTCCGCTCTCATAACTGCATGCATACTGCCATGTACCTACATGTACTTTACTACTCTGCCAGTAATATGACACCATACTATATCATACTACCGTTATTGGGTATCGCCCTAAAACCAATCCTAATAACAACATCATTTCCAGGGTTTCGCGTCAAAAGAAAATACAAGGTGCAGGATCCCGCTGTTAGAGCTTTCTGGGTCGGGTCGAGTGAGATCAAATGACCCGCAGGAGCAAGCGGGGTGGTGGGACGGCGGGGTGAGTTGGGAATATTACACGGTTATGTAGTTTTGTGAACACGCTATAGCGCTATACATTTTTAAAAAGAATTTTCCTCTCAGGAGTGTAAGGAAATTCTCTTAGATTTAATTACCCCGGGGTGGATAATGGAGGCCGATGGCAGTGTTAGTTATAAGTATAATTTATTGAGATCAATAGACTTTTGTAGTGGTCAATGATCGTATCCTGACAAATTCTATCGGCCTCATCAACTTCAACAATGCTATCAGGAGCCTAACGGGGAAGGCAAAGCTTATTTCTTCCCAATCGCATATGCCACTCCATTTATCTCAGTTACAGCATCGACAATAAGCAACCCGCATTGGGATCGTTCATCTAAGGGCTGTGAGGATGTTATATTCTTTTCTTTAGTTTTAGCATCCCAAGTAATATCGCATCTTCACCTCGGTTCGGGTACCTTCACTTTCCCTCTTAACTACGGTCAGAAGCCTCACCACTGCCGCCGGTAATTAACACTCAAACTACATACATGTATTCCCAGAGATTTCACAAGACCGGAGTTAGTAACCCGGGAACCTTCCTTTTCGTTCTTTCTTCGCAATCCAAAACAGGGGTTCGGATGTTCCACAAATCGTAATCTCTGTAAGATGAGCACTAGGACCAGGGGAGGGTGGAAGTTGGCCTCAAGCTCCGACTCCCAAAGTAACAAGTAGTGTCGCTGTTGGGATCACCGCCCAACACCATCTAGCAAACTTGTGATGTAGGTAAGAGGGAAGGAATTCTCGCCCAGATCTCACGATTCTACAAAGAGTAAATAGTGCATTCAGATATAAATGTGAGATACTTTTCCGAGCTTCAAGCTCCAGACTTGTCTTGATGGTTGAAGCGGCAACCCCGCCTTGGCAGGGCAAGAGCAAGCGTTCCATAGTATGCTCTATGCCCATGCAGAACAGGGAAGCTGAGGGGGGGTCGGTGCCCCACCACCTGAGACAATTTCCCCTAAAGCTTCCCCAGAGCTCCCCTGTGTGAAAGTTTCCCCGTTATTTTGCTTCTTCTCCTTCCTGTTTCTTTTCTCTCCTCTTACTCTTGCTCCTATTTCTCCATCTCCTCTCCTTAAACCATCTACCCATCCACTACTATTGCTACAGTAGCAAGCATACACATCCCACTCTACCTATCTTTAGTGCAGTGGTTAAAGTAAACAGTAAACAGTAAACAGTGATTAGCTATGGACGCAGGCCCTGACTCGACAAATCCTGTCCTCTTCTCATCAGAGGACAGAGAGACAATATACCTCCTCACGTCGCTCACTGCCGGAAGTTCCACCATCATCACAGCGACGAGCAGATTAGAGCATCTACTCAAAAGCAACAAAGTCCCCTTCAAAGCCGTAGATTTGGCGACAGATGATAAGGCAAGAAGTCTATGGAGTCGACGAGGTGGGGGCAAGAGACTACCCGGGATTGTAAAAGATGGACTGGTTCTAGGGGTGAGTTTTATATCTTTATCAGTTCCGCTAATGCAAGCCCCGCATAATTTTCACATCGATGGATAGGGTTCTAGGTTATCCCTAGAAACTTTCCGTTTATTTGTTTATTTACAATATACCCCTGTAGCATTCCTACAAACACTCTGCTTACATTTATCCTACTGCCATAGAACTACGAGGACTGCGAGGAATGGAACGAGTACGGGGAGCTCAAGCAGAATCTTGGGATCAAACCCAAGAAGAAGAAGAAGAAGGCTACTGAAGACACTGCCTCTTCAACTGCTAAACGTGTAACCGACCTCTCCGGAGCCCCGTCTTCTGCGATACCTATGACCACTTCTTCGCCCAACATCGTGCCCGAGGAGCCAACACCCGTCATGGGCAATGTACAGGCTGCTGCTCTTGCTGCAGCAGCGGCTGCAGCAGTCAAGAACTTGAAGAAGACAGGAAGTATCAGGAGTGTTTCTAGTAAGAAGGAGGGGGGTGAGAGACCTGTTACTCCGATTGCTGCTGTGATAGGGGCTAAGGATGTCAAGGAGGAGGTGACTGTTGAAGCTCCTACTACTGAGACCCAGGCCGCTCCCGAGGAATTGGAAGAACAGAAACTGGTAAATAGTGGTGAAGAGAAGACTGATGATGAAACTGAGGGTAATACCGAGGAGAAAATCGGAGGTAAAACAGAAGAGAGTGTGGAAGCAAAGGTTGGAGAGACTGAAGAGAAGGCTGAATGCAAAGCCGACAATAACATTGTAGCAAAAGTCGAAGAGCAAATCGAAGAGAAAGCTGAGGACAAAGCCGAAGTTATAGTCGATAATATTGGATTAGCAGAAGAGAAAAAAGAACAGTCAACACCTGAAACTCCAGCAGTCACTACTATCACTCCCGGAGAGAGTGAGGAGCTCGAAGAAGAAATCGAAGACAGCTTAGAGATCGCAGTCCTCGCTGCAGCTACCGCTGCAGCCCTCGAAAGGGTTGAGAGAGAAGAGAATATCGAGGAGGAGGAGAAGAAGCCTACCGTTGAAGCCAATGTTGAGATTACCGCAGCTACGGCCATGGACCCTGCCGAGGAGGAACCGGTTATTGCCACTGCCGTTGCAGTTGAAGTGCTCGAACAAGGCGAGGTTGAGGAGGTGCAGGTGGTTGAGAAAAAGGAAGATGATGAGAGAAAGAACGATGAGAAGACAGACTGTCAGGAGCAGCACGCTGAGCTAGAAGATGATGAGAAGGATGATGTCAAGGAGAATAAGCAGCAGGTTATTGAAAATAAGGAGGCGGTAAAATCCGAAGTCCCAAATACTGATAACATCTCTCCAGGTTCTGAAGGGGCAGAGAAGAAAGTTGATCAGGCAGTGAACGAAGATGACGATATGCTAGCCGCTGTACTTGGCGTCACAACTGCCACAACTGTCACTAAAATCGATAAAGAAGAAATCAAAAAGACCCATGAAGATGTTATAGAGGAAAAGAATGTTATCGAGAAGGGAGATGAGAAGCCTGTGGAGAACACATCGGGGAAGACGGTGGAGAATGCAGTGGAGAAGACGGTGGAGGAGGCAGTGGAGGAGGCAGTCGAGAAGGCAGTCGAGAGGCCAGAGATAGAATGCGTGGCTGATGAACAGAAGGAAGAGAAAGTTACGGAGAAGCCAAGTAGAGTAGTAGAGAATATCAAAGAAAAGAAGGATGAAAAGGCTGAAGAGACCGGGGGAGCTATAATAACAATTGCTAACAAGGTGGAGAAGGTAAGTTAATCAATTCCGCTAGGGGACATACATGAGTATTAGCTAACATCTTCACAACATCAGAAGGAAACACCTTTGCCTACCGTTACGGTTGAGAAGGCAGATGATAAAAGCGCCGACGCAGAAAAGGAGCGCAAGGTGATATTTGAAGAGGCTCAAAAAAAATTGGAAGCAGGATCCAGCAAAGTAGACGAGAAATCCGAAAACGAGAAAGAAGATGAGGATGGTGAGAAATAACCTAAGGACAACATACCCCGGCTGGATCCCAGGATATTAATATAAATAAATTTACTCGAATGCAGGCAAAGCAAACAAGAATCGACTGTTCACATGGTTCAAAGTGCGTCTTTCTTTTAAGAAGTCAACCGGTAACCTTAAAGATCCCAACGAACGTGATCGTCGCGCCGATTTGAGAAAATCAAGGTCAACAGATGAGCTGAGAAAATCGACATATGCTTTGTTTAAATCAAAATCTACCGACAAAGCATTGCAAATGCACTTAGAAAAGAACGCCCCAGATGCTTCTACAGTTCCAGCTATTCCGGCCATCCCAGCCATTCCGGCTATAATCAAAACGCCAGCTGCTGTGCCAGCTGCAGCTACGAACACTTCTCCCACCCTCAAAGCTTCATGATGGTAGAGTTTTATCGTATATGTTTGCATATGGGCAAATTTCGTTCTTGGAGTTCTTTTTCATAGTTTTCTGTTGGGATTTATAAAGTTTCTTCTTATATCACCACTACCAGGAGGGTCGTAATGCTCTATCACCGGTTATATTTCTACTCGCTCACTCACTCATTCACTCACTTAATTTTTTTCCTTACCTTATCTAGAGCTACGGAAAACTACACGACAGCAAAACAGATCGGGAACTTGCGGGATTGTATATTCCAGTCGAAAGACTGATATATGCCATCTTTTCAATACCTATCCGTAGCTGGACTCTCGAGAATTGGTTTCGTTTCCTTAGATGTGTATTAGTATGCGCTATTATCATGTACCACCACCCTACCTTAAATTTCTCCTTTGCTACAATGTGTCATTTATCACTTAGCTTTTATTTCCCTCTGTCTACGTTTCCTTATGGCCCCTTTCTCTCTTCATATCAACCGTTGGGTGAGGAACACGCATATCGCGATTCTACTTACCAGATTTTATGGGCAAAGGTTTTTTTATTGTATTATTAGTCAGTCATACGAGAGGAAACGGAAGCCTGGTTGCTCTTCACAAACACTCACTCGATTGTTGTTTCCCGCTTAAAATATGGCTCTGGTAGGATTATATCCAGCGAATTGGTTACTGAGCACTTGCCATTAATATTAGGATAAATGTATTTCCGAGCCCTGTTTATATCGGATATACGGTATGTATCTTGATAAATTAAGGAATTTGTAGCTCTGGTCTTTAGGCTCGGATAATACAAGAGATGCCGGTAGATCATTTAGCTAGCTTGTTGATCTATGGTCAGGACTCAGGAGCTTAACTGGCCTACTAAATATAATTTGGCGTTACAGGTGACCCAGACGATGTTTAATCCGAGATCTCTAGGCAACTCAAACCGTCCAATGTAGCAACATACCAATACACATCCTATCCCACCTTATAGAGTGGCCAGTGAATACAAGGACTCTTTATTTGTTACATAAACCTAGTGCAATTCCCAACCTCATCGACAAACCCCACGTAAAAATCGCAAAAAGAAAGTAACGAAAAAAAAGGGAGACAGAGAACCGCGCACGGGATGCGCGGGTGGGATCACATTGCGGTTTCAGCTATTGTTATGCTCAAGAACTGAGTCGGACACTCGATCTTCGCATTTCATACGAGTGCGACGCCTTACCATTTGAGCTCTTCGGTGTTCATGTTACTTGACCCCGGACAATTATTGGGTACATGCGCCACCGTCCAACCAACCCCAGATTATCCGGCCGCGGATGTACATATGTATGTGCGTGTATTCTCATGCACTCGTACTAGAACACTCTGCTCTACACATGAACAATGCAAGTAAGCTGATCCCGTGGATAGAGCACATGGAGTACCCCATATAGAGATGTACAATGTATCTACTCCTTACTTGCTTGTTGAAGGATCCTAAGGGGGAACGAGACCGACGGTCCGGACACCAATGAGAAGGATAACTCTCTTGGCAAAAAACGTGGTCAGTAGAGTGAGACAACTCTGCGGTGTTCGAAGCTAAATCGGAGTTCCGAGCACTTGGCTAGACTCGGTCTAAAGGAACTACTGGCTATCTTCACTTCAGTATGTATTTAGTCTCGTGCCCACTTTCTTTGCATGGTGGAGGTGGTGGGCTGGATGCGTAGCAACCTATGGTAGGCACTTTACGGTACTGTGGGTTAGAGTACTCTACATATGTACGGCACTGTATGTACTTACTCTACTCGACAGGTTTTTTTTTTTTTCCTTTCGATGATGATGAGGCCGGCTTAGCCCCATATAGTACTAGCTAGATCCATCCGTGCACGTAGCAGGGGAAAAGAAGTTCAAGAAAGAAGGGGATGGATGGGGGAGGAAAATTGTTAACACTTTCCTGAATAACAACTTGAATGTCAACTAGGCAAACAACAGTAGTTTCGATGCGAAATCCTATGGTCAGTGATCAGACTCTCAGAAAAAACCCTGAAGCGATAATTGCTATCAGAACGAGTGACATTGCATGAATGTAGTACAAGCATTTCGGAGAAATATCCGGAATACTAGTGAGCACGCTTGTGATAGATCTTCGTTGGGAGCTTCTAATATTCCCAAGCTTGGGTTGTCTTGATAGTTTGATTCTGATTCCTATCTCCTGATCCAATCGAAAACCGTCGCTACCTGATGGAAAAAAAAAATAAAAAAAATAAAAAAATAAAAAACATCAATCGCTGATATCTTTTTTAGCGTGCCATCCAAGGTCTGTGAAAGTGGAGTAGAGAAAACGAAATAAAAATCAAAAGACTCCAGTCTGGTCCTCGGGAGTTAGTCGTCAAAATCGTAAAATCCTGCCTTTTTTGAACAAATGAACCCTCTGAAAACATGCGCTTCTCCTTCGCCCATCCATGAATAATGCCCAATAACGCCATAATAATGTACCCCAAATATTTACCAACGGGAAGGATAGTAAGAAAAGAATGAACAAAAAAAAAATCGAATCCCCAAATGCATGCATAAAATGTCTAAACTTAAGGCAAAGAAAATTTCCCCCTTGTCGAAAAAGCTTAATTTTCTTTGCCGGACTTCATGGCGCCGCTCACTTTTTTCTTCAGCCCCTTGACCCTGTCCTTCAATCTGCCAAATAGCTTATTTTTCTTGGTTCCACGCTCTTCCACAGGTTTTACTTCATCCTTAGTATCCTTAACAGCCGTGATTTTTATATCCTTAATGAATGTAGTTTTTCGGGCACCCTGTGGAAGTTTCCTAGCATCCTCACCCACTCCCGCAATTTCTTTCAACAACCCATGGGCGCTCTTTTTCCCGTCGCTGCTAGAAAACCCAGAGTCTGCCCTTATAGGCTCTGCCGGGATCATGCTCGTTGGAGCTGTTATGGCAAGGGGTAAATCCTCTGGCTCCTCAATTTGTGTAACCATATCCAGAACATCAGATGATTCTATCGGACCACTCTCGTCGCTAATGGATATTTGCGGCACGTCTGTTTCGACTGGCGATAAAACCGTAGGAAGACGAGATGCGGGAGGTGTGAATTTGGATAATGAAGAAGTGGAGCTAAAGCCTCGTTTCAAGCTCTCGGCGTGGTATTCCTTTGGGTTCTCGAGTGAGATTTCGCTGATTGAGCGACATTTCTTCGGTCTCAAGAAATTATTGATGTCAAATGCTGGTGCAGGGGAGGAAGATGAATACAAAGATTGGGTGTCATCTTCTTTGCGGCTCTCAGAGGTTGGTTCTCTACGCAGCGAGCGCAGCGAGCGCACAGATTGACTACGAAATGATTGGGTTACTCGGGCGCTCCGTTCTTCCTCTGTAGTTTGCTTTCTTGATGTTCTACCTGATACCAAACACACGGATGGTGCAGATAGTGGTATCGTAATTCCGGTTTGCGAAGATCCCATTGAAAACCTAGATAAGGTAGATGATTGTTCCCACCGCTCCATGGAACCAGCCGTGGAGCTTGGTGAATCAGGTGCGGACTCGATGAATATGGCTTCTGAGATCTGATCAATCTGTGTACTTGAAGTGTTGATTGGCGATAAGATCAAATCACGGACTGAAGAGTTGCTGATGGCTCGCATTTTTTCGCTGGAACTCGTCGTAATGATAGATAAATGTTTAGGACGTTGAATACAGCTGACGTTTTCCGAGGATGTGTTCCTTGACTTTGTAAACATGCTCCTAGGGCGCTGAAGACTGACATCATCCGAAGATCCATTCCTTGATCTTTTATAAAGTCTCAATTCGGTCGAGGAACCCTTGTTGCCAAATGTCCGTTTCAATGGTGTTCCGTGTGTTGTTGCTGCCTTATCGAATGCAAATTCACTGTCCTGGGAAGGTCGTGGCTTAAAAGCTTTTATTCTTCGACGGACAGAATCCTTCAATGCATTAGGTCCAGATAAAGTTCCACGAATTGCTGGTGTTCCATCAGCGAAATCAACCGTAAACTTGATTGGCAAAGTTTGTTCGCTGTCCGCAGGGACCTGAACCAATGCATTAGCATCAATGCTGTGTGTGGATGTTAAAGCGCGCAGTTTGCGCAGATAATTGAATAAATAAAGAAGACGCACTTCTTCAATCCAGTGCTCAAATTCAACGCATTGTCCATTATCCTTTGTCAAACTTTCCAAGAACCTTCTCAAATCATCCATCCTTGCAGATGCGTCGCCAAAACGGGTTATGGAGTTTTGGACGGATAACGATTGTCGAAGGCGAGCCACAACTGCATCATCGAGTGCTTGTAAAATTGCGCCAGGTTCAATAGTGTTTAGGAATATCGAATCTGCGAAGATGTTTAGTTCCATGAAAATGCAAAACGCTTCCAGAGAAGTGAATCAAACCTTTCCGCAACTCTTGCATAACTTCCCTGATAGATCGTGAGGACCCCGCGGCGGCGGTTTTAAAAACGGACTTTCTGACAAAGTGGTGAACATAATCTCGATGCCGAGATTCAATGTGTATCTCCGGAAAATAACTGTTCGGGATATCAAACCGATTGAAGGCACGATCGAAGCGAATAAGGGAACATTGTTGAAGTACCGGAGAATTGTTGGTTGCTGGCGGTACAGCTGAGAATTGTGAATGAACCTTGATTGCCTCGGTTTGTAGTTTTTTTAGATGCTGGGTAATGAGCGCTCGATATTGAGGATCCATTGGCACAGTTCCAGGTTCTTCTTTTGGTGAGTGGACATCAAACCCCAAGCCTTTAGGAAGGCTTGGCGACGAATGCTCTGGGAATTTGTATGAAGTCTCGTTACGGCAAGTATTCTGGGTATCAAGAGTTCTATATTGAGCTGAACCGGGGGGAGGTACTTGAATTACAGGTGAATAATATTGTACCAATGCCATCTGCTCCTTTTGCCTTTCCTGTTTTTTTGTCTCCCGTACAACAATCGGGCCATCACCAAGTGGCTCAATAGAAACTACTGAACGTTCTAACGGAAGGGAGGCTATGGCAGGAGCTGGGGCTGGGACCAGAGCTGGAGCTGGGATTTTTACTGGAGTAGAAATGGCGATATCCTTTTGTGTAGCCGGTTTTGGCTTTGTTTCCTTCGCGAAATTTGCTGCAGTTCCAAGAAAATCACGAACCGAAGGACTTTTTTTCAGCGTAGAGAATGAGCTGGAGTTACTGTGAGGAAGGGACGACCGAACATCTACCGGAGTGCTGGGACGGGTTGGAGTGCTGGAGCATGTTGGGGTACCGGGACGGGTTGGAGTACTGGGACGAGTGTTGAATGATGGGGTCGAAATCTTGTTCCGAATGGCAGGGATCTCAGATGTTAATGGTGTTTGCACACGAGGAATCTCAGCTGCAACAATGGCCCGTGGTGCGGGAATTGGTGGCTCGGAGTCTGAAGAAGATACAACGACCTTGGGTACTGAAATCGATTCTAGTGGGAGTGAGGTCGAAATTGGTAGAGTCTGAAACACTTTCCTAGGTGGGAGAGTCCAGAACGGTCGTGGGAACATTTCACCCTTCTGATAAAGGCCATAAACACTTCCTGGCAAAAAGGTCTCCAAAAGGATTTCGGCATCCTGGATGATTATGCCACAGGTGGTTGTCAGTTACTAGCCGTACGCCGGGTCAATAGCATATATCAGGGTGGAAAGAAGTACATACAGGAGGCCCAGTACTCAAGGCCTCGGGATCCAATGGAAACAGTTCCAACATTGGTACCCATTGCTTCAAGTCTTGCAGCGGAAACCTTTGTTGAAAACTCGAAAACATCGTCAACGATGTAAAAAAAAACAACCCAAGAGATGGGATAGTTTTAGTATTCAAATAAAAGAACGCTAACACGAGGGAAGAACTGCTCAAGGAAGAGCATGGCAATGGATGGGGATTTTCAATATTATAGTACAAACCCTGGTCCGCCCAGCGGACCTCTAGTTCGTTCAAAATACAAATCTGCGACACCACATTCTCCGTAACGGCATTGCCACACATCAAACCGGAAAAACACTAATGCAGTAATGCAGCACGAAGCCTGGAGGGGTTGCCTGTACGAGATTAGAACTGACAAACCAGATCGCGGCGTGGATTTCGCCCAATTCGCGATTCCACACGTTTGTGACCTCAATTGGCCGGGAGGTGCGGCAATTATCCGTTAGAGCCCGCAGAGGAAGTGATTTGATAACCAGGAATCCCATTTGTTCCAATGAATAGGGACGCTTTTTGGAAACTGCGCACAGGCCATGGCCCGGGAAAGTTAAGCCGAAAGTCGGAGCATGAGACAGTCTCGGGGCTGACTATCCTAAAAGTAGGAGTTTTTCTGGGCGTGCAGATAGAAAAGGAAAGGGAATGCCCTTTTTTTTTTATTTTTTTTTATTTTTATTTCACCCCCTTCTGTCAAGCTTTGCCAATGATAAAATAGAGATTGGGATGAGTTTTGTGTGTGCTGTTAATAGCCCGATGTTTCGTCTTGTTTCCAGATTCCCCCTGCGATTCGATGCTGTAAACCAGGTACCTGCTGTACATGTAGTAATGCCTCAGCTCGATCATGAAGATGGGGAAATCCCCTCATCTTCGGAGGGCTTCCAATCTTTCGATGGGCTTCAAGTTCGAGTTTTGATGGCATACATAATACCTGAATTATGGGACACTCACACACGCGCAACGCAGACAATGTAAAGTTAGTAGGTGTGCAGAGTAGAATTAGTAGTTAGTAGTTACTTATCTGTATCATGTATGTTCCTGTCAACTACCTTAGCTGCAAAAATCGCTATCTAACCGGAAATATGTTCGCCCGCAGATGTACATACTAGGCTAATATCAGTAATAAACGGTTATTGAAACATCCTCCGCTATCTTATGCACCAACCGGAAGTCCATCAGAAAAACATCCGACTCTCTTTCTCAGTTAGAAGTAGCTACTTCATGCCCGCCAAAGCATTCCTATGGCGTCCGTCCGTCCGTTTCCTGGGGTAAGGCTGTACTCATCGATGATTCAAGCTTGAATCAACGTGTGTTCAGTCCTCAGAATGGCGGCTATTCTTGACCGATCGATCCTCTTCTTTATTCCAGGGGAGGACAGATGGATGACGATGATGGATCAGTTTAGCTTTTGATCCAACAGCGTGCCAGCTCACCTTCAGGGTTAGGTATGAATGTATAGAGTAACAAGGGTGTGACCAGCCAGTGTCCCGCGTCACGCCCTTAACCACATTCTACTGTCACGTCGACGAATCGCAGTATCGCTGCATGAATTCAACCGACGTGATGTAATGCACGAGCGTCCCCAAGAGTCCAAGACTATCCAGCCCAAGGCCCCCAGACCCCAGTGAGCACCCTATCTCTCATCGTCAATCGCAATTGACCAAGCTGACTGACAATGCAGCCGACTTAGTGGACCATAGGAACGCCTCAGCATATGTACCTAAGTATGACAACTGTCTTTTCTTTGGATGGTACTGGGTCCATATACCAACTTGGGCCCCCATCAGGTCTCTCTGTTCTTGAAATCCAGCCTCTCTCACATGGCGTCACGTCCGGGGTTTCTAGTTCGTTGGATGCTTTCTTCTTTTCTCTGTAAGAAACACCACACTGCCAATGATTGTGGGAAACAAATTGTTTCTTCCTTTCCCTCGCGTAAGTGGAGTATGTAGGTGGAAAAGAAGGCATCCCGGAAGAAACAATGGAACAAAAGAAATTCTTCCAAATATTCCACCAATGTCGTGTTTCCAGTCGTCATCAGAGTCAGGCTTATTTTTGTTTCTTCCAAGAAAGAGGGAATAGCCATCCCCCCCCCCCCCACGACATCTATTACCAGTAAATGAAGTCACCACTTACTGAGAAATTTCTCACAGAAAGAAAGTTGATTACTCACATAAAGACTTGTAGAAGGGTGGCATGAATTACATGTGGTGTTGCAACAATCCGGTCGTTGGGGTGAAAAAACAGGCACAGGTACGCACACAGATGCACACAGATAAACGAAACATTGAGGCTGAGGGGGCACACCAACACTAACACGGTTGTTTCCGGAACAAAGAACGAGAACTGTCTTTCAAGCACCGACAGACTACATGTATTGTACCTACTATCTATCGATGCCGGCACTTATTGACACCAAAATACTAACCGGTAGTACCTTTTAGTTCTCGCTGAATGGATTCACCGTACCCACTTTGATTAGAGCGATCAGGAAGAATGGCTGGATTCTGACAAAAATTGGGGGTTTGGATTATGAAAGTTTGGGGGCGCACTGATGAGTAGCCTTTCTGAATTGCGCTTCTCGAGCTCACATGAACTGATATATCCAAATCATGAGACCTGAATACGAAGAAATTTTCTTCCTCCAGCCTTGCGTGGTAACGAATCGTTCAACACATAAAAAAGGAATGAAAAATTTACTGCGATCCCGATACCGCAGCAGCGAACCGCCGGGAGTGGTGACTGCCAATGATCGAGACTTTTTCTCCTCTCCAGAACACAGGTTCCGATGATATATGCAATAATTTCCAGGTCTGTACTGGAGCTAGTCTACGTTTTTTTCTTTCTTTTCTCTGAAAATCAAACATACCTAGAGTAGCCCTCTGCATTTCGTTTAAGGATTAAGCGATGGAACGCTGCATTTCGACAGGATTCGATGGCCGACTGCATATCTCTCGTAACTCTCAAAAGGTACAGATCCGCCCGACAATCGAGATCCCAAACCTCAGTCTCGCATGGTATCCGCAGCTATCCGTGAGCTTCCCATAGCTAGAGCTAGCCAACAAAGTACCGTTATCAAAGGAACTAAGTACGCTACCCCATAAAACCCCATGAATACCTATTCATTCAGACCTGATCAACAGTACAGCAATACTTTATGTAGAGTGGGTAGGTACTAAGAGTACAATGTGTTGCAAATTGAGCTGGAGAAAAATTGGGTTACCGACCCCATATCCAAAGTTGTAATGTCTCTGTTTTGCCCGGCCCCTTATTTCGTAACTCGGCTCCGAGTTGAATAAAGTTGGGCCCCTGAGTTATGAAGATTCTTGGGACAGGGTTGCACTAGGTAGAGTAGAGTGCAGTTGCCCGCCGCTATAAAGAACGTGCGTATTAAGCCACTTTCCGCTCGGTATAGCAAATTATTCGGTACAGCAGGCCAAACTCTTTGCTGGGGGGGAGGGGGGGTAAAGCCAGCTAGGTGATTCGGTACAGCAAATATTCGGTATAGGAGCGTTCGTTACAACGGCGGACGACTGTATGTACCGCAGCTAGCCTCAGTACCTAGCGGGCATACAATTTTACCAGGCCTAGAACCCTAACCAACAAGTTAGGCATCCTTGTCAATGTCGCACAGACAAGCTATTCGGTAGGTTTTCCTGGGCTTGGCGAATCGATGTCTAACATGCCAGGAGCGACACAGAAAGCATTCGATCGAAGTTGACCAAGGTTTCGGTGTTCCCCGCCATCTATCTCGAGAACCTCCAGCTCTTCATCAAATTCCTCAACCTCGGGAGAGTCTCTGTATCTTCAGGAGTTCAAACAGCCCACTTTGCCTGGGAGCAACAAGGCTAAAGTAGCAATCCTCATTTTGGAGGGCAGATAATGGTTTTTGATAGCATGATATTAATTGGCTTACTTCCTTACCCAGACTATCCCTCAGTCCCCTCATCTCGTGATGATTTCAAAATATTGGTTCAACAGCTTTGTTTTGTAATCCGGTGTGAATGAGCCGGTTTATCCAAAGATCAAAACAGGAACGATGACTCGTCATCGCTCGCCCGGACTGGGCCGCATATCCATGCAACAGACTTCTGAGCTAGACGGGCGAGTTGTAGAGTATTTCTATGTGGTTCAACATTGCACTTGGTCAAGCATCTGCAACAGAACGCGGCGTCAAGCGCTTATGATGACTTGTGAAACTTTGAAACTTTAAAGACTTTCGGCGCGGCCCGTTGGTAATTGGCCCTAACATAGATGGTCCAATCATAGTTGATGCTGAATATGAAGGTTGAAATAAAGCCGATCGTATATGGCTACCAAGCATATCGTATTTGACTGGGTGCCTGGTTGTCGGCCCGAATGGAGAAGACCTAAAATGTATGTTAAAGCTTTCGTTTGAAGAGTCTGGGTACGAAGCTACATAGGCAAATAAAAACGCGGTATGATCAAAAGGGAGCATGAGTCACTCACCACTGTCTAAGGTGCAATCTGTACCGGTGGTACTCATTCGATTCATTGACATTGTCAGGGTCCTCTGTCTCTCTTAACCACTTGAAGGCTCGGAGATAACGGAGAAAAGATAGCTAATGGTTAAACACTGTCTTGGCAACGGTAACCACCACTATCTAGAATTTGAGGGTATGCATCAGTCCAAACAAAGCTCATATCCCTCCCACATGAACGTTTAGATGAGGAGTTTCATCCCAATCCATCTCATCTAGCCCATCTCTTAAAATCCCCACGAGCTTCACTAAATATCTATTGTAATAATCAAGCCGCTATTTTGTCTAAAACGCAAAGACTTGAGTTTTAATCTGGTCGCAATAGTAGGTAGCAATCAACCATTGCGAGTCCTTTTTGTTCTGACCAACCTCAAGCTGTTAGATCTCCATCTCAACAGTGCCCCGATCCTTCACGAGCCCTGTCTAACTTGTCGTGCCGCCAGTCGACTGACGCGTGTAACAGGACTTTGACCCTGGCCTGCCTTCGGAATTGATTGAAAATCATTCCACATCGTTAATTTTTCGTACATCGGTACAAACTACAACTGAGGACTGAACTTGACAAAACTAGGCTGTCAAGTAGAAGCTATCGAACTCTTAAACCTGGTATATCCTAACAGCTTGAGAAGCGAAACGCTTAGCAAAAAAAAATAAAAAATAATCACGGCAATAAAAGGAAGCGGGGTAGCACCAATTTGGAACATAGTTTGCACTTCGACTTGCAAACCACGATACAACGAAACAGTGAAGTAGCGCAACTTTAGATTTTATCATGACTCCATCACCCACTTCCTCGTCAACTGGACATTCGCCACCAGAGCAGGCAACGCAGACTAGCTCAAACTCTTACAGAGTTGTGAGAAAGCGTAACCGCGTACCTTTATCATGTGCTCCTTGCCGTAATAGAAAGTAAGATATTGTCTTTCCTAGGTTCAATATAGGTGGATAAGATATGGCTCTGGAACTAAATATCTATTATTCAGACTGAAATGCAACCGCTCTCACCCATGTGAGAATTGTATTCGTCGGGCGGATCCAAATTCATGCACTTATGCAATGACCCCTCACAATACTCGCGCCCGAAAACAGTCATCGAGTTCAAATACCTCATCAGACGAGATGCAATCGCGTATCGACCGCTTGGAGGGGCTTGTCCTAAGTTTGATGGGCTCGAATGGAAGTTCCGATTCATCACCACGAAATCGCCAAAGATCGGATAGCACGGAAGATGAGCTGAGGAGCAGACAATACATTGATGACGAAGAAGAGGATATGGGGGTCGAAGGCGCGCATGAAGGTAGCAAAAGCCAGGATGGTGGTGGGATCGAGGAAGAGGTCGAGGAAGTGCGGAGCGCTCTAGGAATCATGAAGGTTGAGCAAGGGAAGAGCTATTACAGGGGAGAAACTCATTGGGCGGCGATCTTATCGGAGGTTTGATTCCCGGTCTCTTTACTCTTATCAGGTTTGGCTCCTTGCGGAGAGTTTATTCCAGACTTCATGACCCAGGTTCGCTTATTCTGGTATGGAGCTGTTTTACCCCAAAAGGAGCCTCGTAAAGAGAAGCGGTGCGTTTGGGTTTCGGTCTTTGTGCGCCAATTGCTGACAAAGTTGGAACGTGGATAGATTTCGGAGGTCAAAAATTTCTTCAATGAGATGAAACAAACATATGAAGGTAGATTGGCCGATCTCCAGGCCAAGAATGCGTGTTCGCGATTGGAGCGCACCGGTTTCCCTTTTTCAGCCGGTAGGCCTCCAAGCAAAGAAGAATTACTGGCACTAGTGCCACGACAAGATCTGGTCGACCTTTTAGTGGATACTTTCTTCAGAAATTATGACCCTATATTTCGTACGTTCACACCCATGAAACACCGATTTATGAAAGCTTCGACTAACGTAGTCCTAGATGTGCTTCATCGACCTACTTTTTACAAGCAATATGAGGACTTTTGGCGGGATCCATCACAGGTTGACATGATCTGGTTGGGACTTCTAATGTCGATAATGTGTATCTCTTTGCGAATCTACAATCGATCCGGGGAAGAACCACAGGAGCTTGTTGGAAAAACCATCGAAATGTCGCACGCATTTAAGGCAGGCACCGAGCAGTGTCTGATTGTGGGGGATTATTCAAAAAAGTTGTACATCCATACTATTCAAACCCTAATCCTGCTAGTGACCCAGCATCTAAACACAAAGGATCGAGGGGAGGATACTTGGCTATTACTTGGTTCACTTGTCAGGCTTGCCTTGTGTATGGGACTCCACAGAGATCCTAAGAATTTCCCGCAGATTTCTCCAGGCGAGGGCGAGATAAGAAAAAGGCTATGGACCATAATATGCTGTATGGATATTCTGGAGTCTATTAAGATTGGGTTGCCTTCTATGATTCGGATGGATGAATGCGATACTGGCCTACCACTGAATCTACACGACGACGAGATCATCGAAACATCCACTACTATTCCTCAAGCGCGAGGTCATGAGGAGCTCACGGGGGTTTCGTATATGATCGCCAAAGCATCATTATCAAGAGTATACGCAAAAATCGTCGCTCAATCAAGCTCGCTGGTACCTCGACCGGCCTATGACCAAATTCTGAAGGCAGACGCAGAGCTCCGTGAGCTGCATGGAAAAGCACCTACCTTCTTACATCTGAAGACAAAGGAGGAGTCTAAAAATGACCCTGCATGGCTAGTTATCCAACGTTATAACCTGGACTTAATTGTGCAGAAGGCATTGGTTACCCTACATCGACCATACGCCGCAAGAGCGCAAAGTAACCCTAGGTATCAGAACAGTCGACAGAAATGCGTCGATGCAGCCATGACCCTTCTGAAGCATCAGTTAGAAATCTTTCTCGAATCGCAGGGTGCACTACGACATGCAAGATGGTTTACTGAGAGTCTCGGGTGTCATGACTTCCTACATGCAGCAATGATTATATGTTTAGATCTAAGCACAAGCTGTAAAGATCGCAAAGACGATGCTGCTAAAAAGGGCACAGAAGTGGAATGCGAGGCCTGGAAACTCCAAAGGGCAGAACAATTTGAGGTACTCGAAAGCACAAAGATGATATATGAGGATCAAAAGGAAACTAGTACGGACTGTGTGAAGGCTTATGGTGTGCTCTGTGTTATGTTGGATAAGCTTAGAGGTTCAATTCCCGCTGGGTACCTTGATTTACGTTCTAACGTCCCACTCGTGGGATCCCCATCGGCAATTACACCTGGTACACAGATTTCGGCCACAGAACTAAAACCAAATTCTGCTCTATCCCAAGGTACCCCATGTACTGCCTCCGTAGGTACACCGGGGACACAAACATTTACAGCCACCCCATCATCGACAAGTTCGGGAAGTGCTGATTCGCCAAATGACCCATTGAGGAGCGAACAAGCAGCTGCAATGACGTTAGGAATGATGAGTGGCGGTGAAATGACGCCCGGTTCTGCAGCGGCCGGGATGATGCTTGATAGGGCGGTAACTCCTGGGGGTACTAATATTCTTATGGGGGATGCTAGTAATGGTGGCTATGGAAGTCCCGGCTCAAGTGGAAGCCAAATGCCTTTCAACGGGCACTCTGCATTATGGACGCCGAATGGCCCGGATATGACAGCTAATCTAGACTGGGTATGTTCTTAACTCTCAATTGACTCCTGCCTCCTGGTGATGTACTACCCGCGCTAATGTACTTTGAAGGATGATTGGGATTCTTTCATGCAAGGTATAAACATGGACACCAGCCAATCTTCCGCATGGCCAGTTCTAGCAGGGCTCTCAACAAACATGCCCATGACGACCTATGGGGCACCTGGCTATGCAGGTCCCAGTAGTGGTGTAACAGGTACACATGGTGATGATGGAGGTGGTGGAGGGGGAGGACAGTCACAGCAATCGTCGGTATCTGACACAACATCGCCGAATACGACACCTAGTATTCCCGGGCTATATTAACCATCTTGAATGGGTGACCTGTTCGGTGTTTTGGTGGGCGATCATATGTATTAGATTCCCCGTGTTTCAAGAAACTGGCGTGCCTAATAGTGCCCTTTTTCTCTCATAATGGAGGGCATGGAAGCCAGGTAGAGGGGAGAAGTCTTGCGAGACATTTTGTTGGCATGCCTGTATCAAATTTTAGGAGATAAGGAGATGTTTGATACTTTCTCGACTTGGCATGTATACAATGTCACTATACATGTACTCTCTAGTACTCATATATTACAAGTTACAATGGTGAGATAGCGCTCTCGTCAATTAGAAGATACAGAGTTGAACCATATCTCCAAGTTCTCAAGACTCGGGTGTATAATACAATATTTAGTTAGTCAGAGAATCTCTGGAGACTAAAATCTAAAATCAAGTTATATGGTAGAAGGTAAATTACTTAGAAATCATAAATGAATTCTGTGGTGATTTTTCATCAGTCAGGGGGTTAATGCTTTTTGTAAATCTAGTGATTTGTGGGAAATTGAACCTATACACACGTTTGCAGCTGCATGCAGTCTTCTGATCTCCTCGATGGACAATCGTTCCAACACTAATACCAAGCATATATATCTGATGCCAAAAATGTACTTATACTTATGTAATAAGTGTATGGAAACCACTTATTAGTACTTAAAAATATATACATGTACAAGTCGTTTCCGGCCTTTCGGCCGGTTTGGATATATTTAACGAACCGATAACGAATCGTCACAAACACAAAAACTCAATGCCTACTACCAAATCGTCACTAATTACAAAAAACCAAATCCTACAACCGATTTATCAAGAAGAAAGCTCAATCATATGTAGTATTCAATAGAAACATACCACAATCGCCACCAAAAACGATTCCAACAATAGAAAAGAAAATTATCTCAAACTCAGCCAACCAAAACCTTTAAAATCCACATTGGATACTCGGTAACGTGTTTCACCGGGAAAGCGATCGTCACCGGGAAAGCAATCAAGAGTGACAACAGGATGATCCAAAGTTGCTGAAGAAAGTTGAATTTATATACAATTACAGAATTAAGTAGCCAAAAGTGTTATTTAGACGTCTCCCAACTATTTGACATGATTTACCTCTATCTAGCGAGAGCATCGTTTCAGAGAGGTCGTTGACTGGGTTAGGGAGTGTAAACTTTATCGATTCCACTAAATTTTGGTTTATATTCATTATGCAACTCCAGGATTCGGAAAAGGATACACTGAACCCTCTTATATGTGTTTGCCTTCATATATTGCGTTTTGATGCCCAGTACCTCTTCAAAGTCGTACTCTTGAACTGAAATTATCTGTAGATACTATCACTACTGGGGAATCCATATCTAAGGTTCCTTGGCTCCATCTCCTTGTGGTTGGGGAGAAATACGCTTTTGAAGTTGTATTCCCGTACAAATTTTGGTGTGAATGTAAGCTTACTTGTGGAAACCCACGGTACTTTACTTATTAGATATATGGATTTGCATAACGCCTGCGCATTTAATTGGCTAAAAGGCGAAGGGGTCCTTAGTAGGCATGACACTTCAGTACTGAGCACCCACTAGAGGGAAGGTGGTGGATTGGGGGGACGGCGAAGGCCTCCCCATTGAAGGTCGCATGCGCAACGCAACGCAATACAAAAAGCCCATGCCAATGAAACCTAACGCAATGGGCCCAACCTATTATGCTTGATAATTAATTATTAGAGACTTTGTGTAAATTGATGCATAGTTATGATACCTGCTCAGCGTCGTGATGTATGTCAGGTGCGGCACCCATCATTGACATGAGGTTAAGCACCCTTCCTTGTGTAACCCCAACACCCTACTTTAGGTACATACATAGATACAGTCGTTGTCCCAGGTTCGTCGTTGCCCCAAAGTTGACTGTACTGTCGTCTCTGGGTCAACAACAAACCAGCTCAATGGCAAATAGGCCTATCAAAGCTAACAAAAGTTTCTTTGACTGAATATCAGCCCAAAAAGTGGTCATTTGTCATCGAGCCGGGCCCGCAGTTAATCCAGAAGCGACTGCGCATACATACAGCCAAAACCCGAGAAATTGGCTATGAATGCAAAATCAAAATTACTACTAATGGACACTTCTGAAGCTGATCTATAGCAGATAATCCCAGCCAATTTAGAGTTTTGGCGGTACATGTCCTTGCTGATACTTGCTGATACTATTATCTAATCTACGTTATATAAGGGTTAGGGGATGTAATCAATTGTAAGTCCGGGTAATTCCGGCTTATTCACTCTAGGTCTTCTATCATCTTGATGATAGAAGATACTGTTTCTATTATAAAAGGGAAGAGAATAGATTACTCTAGTACTAGTTGCTGTAGTAATGGCCTTCAAAAGATGTATGTATTTCATAAGTGTTATGATGCATTTTTGTATGAATTCACGTGACTTAGCCTTGGTGGGGTTTATCAAAGTTTCCCGCGCTAGGGGGAAAAAAAAATATTTGCCCAAGGTCCGCCTCCAACCATAAGCCCACATCTCAAACAAATATCACGTCGCTCCTCTCTTCTCCTCCATCATTCTTCACTTACATAGTTCCATCATCCTTTTCAGCCAACCTCACATTGCCACTATCGATTGACTTTCACAATGTACGTTTGTATCTCTCATGTCGCTCTACGAATGATTATGTTAAACGCAATATCTAGGTTTTCTCTCCGCCGCCTCGCTCTTCGCGCTGCACGTCAGACTTCAGTTGCAAGCAGCGTTCGTCCATTGTCGACAGCGTTCAAGCCTAGCACTTTCACTGTTTCGAGCAGTCGTCCAAAGAACCTCTCTGAACTCCGTTCATTCGAGTCGCTCTTGCAAATTCGCTACAACTCAACAGATGCTCCAATCGACACTCCAACCCAGTTCACTAACCCCGAACACAGGGGCATTGACGGTACTGATTTAACCCCAGCTAAGACTGTCTACATTGGAAACATCCAGTTCGATGCCACTCCCGAGACTCTTGGTGAAGAGTTCAAGAGATTTGGAGAAGTCAGAGGAGCAAAGATTATCTATGATTCAAGAGGTTTGAGCAAAGGGTATGTCTTCTGTCCTTTTGGAATGTCACATTATAGTTCTTTTGAAGGGGTTCCAAATTGACCACTGATGATTTCTCGTAGATTTGGATATATTGAGTTCGCCGAGATTGAACAGGCTGCTGAAGCCATTGACAAGATGCACAACGAGATGTTTATGGGTCGTCGCTTGATCGTTCAATACGTTGTCAGGCAGGCGTCACGTGTTACGACTAGCCCAGAGTCCAGGACTTTGTTCATTGGAAATTTGAGCTTCGATGTGACTGATGATGATCTCAATAATCTTTTCAAGGATATTGAGAACTGCGTTGATGTGCGTGTCGCTATGGACCGGTATGAATACCCACACTGATTCGTTTTGTCCGCAAGAGAGCCTACTGACTCGTTAAATTATAGTGCCACTGGTGAGCCTCGTGGGTTTGCCCACGCCGACTTCCTTGATGTCGAGTCTGCTGTCAAGGCCAAGGAGAAGCTTTCCGATGCTGAGGTGTACGGACGGCGCCTTCGTATCGATTTCTCTGGCAACAGGCGGGAGGGTGGTAACAACCGTGGCCGTCGTGATGACCGTCAAGGAGGTCGCCCTGGATATGATCGCCAACAGCAGGGACAATTTGCCAATCACCGAACCTTCACTCCTAGATCGGGCATCCCTGAATAAATTACACACCACCCTGTAACAAAAATTGATATGGAACACTAAAAAAATTCTGGGTTTCTGGTTGTTCATGGGGTTCTTGCTTTGATTAGGGATTTTCTTTCTTTCATGTTCTTCTATAGGGAAAAATCAAGATAATGGGGATCGAGTAGCAGCAGAAGAAAGGGTATGGGAGAAGAGGAGTTAAAAATGTACATTTATACACATCCCTTTTTTGTCTATCGTATCCGTATTTTGTCTTGATGCTTCTCTTTTTTTGTATATTCATTGTATCATCTACTTTTGTGCGCTTTTTTGTCGATAGATTGCACAAATCTCTTCTCAAGCGCTTTTGATCATTGCATGCAGGCACATGTAAGGCTAAAGCCGTGCGCCGTGACGTTCGATTGGCCTTGCCAAGCATCCTTGTCGCATTAGTCAAGCCCACTATCACAAAATCTGTAGACGCGTTCGTTCACGCCTTCGTCCAAATGTCTAACTCCAGATCTAACAAGCAGGCTCGTGAAGCCTCGCCTTTCTTCTCACTCCCTAATGAAGACGGTAGTAATATCCACCAAAATTATGATTCGGACCAGTCCCAGCAATCTCAACAGCATGAACCCATAACACTATCATGTGCAAACTGCGAACGAATTGTCGGAGATAGCTCGGCCTTTTTGTGTGCGACCCGGCAGATGGGCACCATCACATTAGATCGGATGGTGTCCATTAATTTTGGTCCCGGAGGATTAAAGACAAGTATAGAGGGCACTTGGGACGAGTTTTGGTATAGATTCTTGGCGTCGTCCCTCTGTATATATGTTGGATGCTGATATGGAAAACAGTAATTACAAAGACATTATATGTGGGAAATGTTCTACTGCCTTGGGGAAGATGTACTTTGCAACTACTTCGAAGCTTTCGGCTCTGCAGTTTGTATACCCTCAAGATTTCCCCTAGGAATATCCACTGATCTGTACCGGACTTTTAGGAATAAATACACACTCAATATAACAGCCCTTTCGTTTTATCATCATGCATCCGATGCACCCTCACTCCCTATCGCTGCCACCTCAGAGATCTATACGCAAATTCATCCTTCCCCCGACGCTCTAGCGGAGAATATCGGTCATATTATGACGATTTGTGTTATGCTCCGTGAAGAACAAGGAGATATCATAAGGGAGCTAAAGAAATTAGGCCAGTCTACGGGAGTAGACATAGACCTGGAAGATGGTGGCACGAGCGGGCTAGAGCTCGAATCAAAACAAAGTTGGATAGGGAGAACAGAAACACTTATCGAGATTGTGGAGAAGGTCAAAGTCTTGGAAGAAAGTATTGGGAAGATAGGGGGAAAGCTTGGAATTCATGGAAATGGCCAAGAAAACGACACTTTGGTTGGAGAAGAAATGTTTCTATCTAAGGAAAACAAACAATTCCGGAAACGAACACAGCAGGATGATATAGCCATGAGTGAAGTTGGCCCGCAATTGGGGTTCCGGAGACAAGAGAAGAAACCACAGAAGGCTCCTCTACCAGTAATGCACAAAAGAAAGAGAAAAGGGGCCGACGGTGATATCGTCACTGGTGTTCGTAAGCAGGATGATGGAGCTTCTATCGTTACACACCATCAAAATAAGAGAGGGTCCAAAAAAGAAGTTCCGAACTCACAGAGTGCGGATGAAGCGGAAGAGATCGGCAATAATGATGGCGGCGAAGAATACCAGGAAACCGGAGGAGACTGGCAGGAGGAAGAAGGGGGTGAAGAGGAGGAGGAAACAGAGAATCGAATAAAATCGCCGGCTGAAAAGCGAAGAAAAGCCATGAGTGTGCCCATCATAGATAAGAAGAAACTTACTGGAAGGAGGGTTCTACAAGGGAAACCGCATAAGTAAAGCCTCGGGAAGGTTGAGCTTGTAATGGGTATTATTACCAACGAGTGAAGTTCATTCTTTAATTGAATCATTTATCCTCAAGTTCATTTAACATAAGAATGATCTACATCCCTTATGAACAAACTTGGCCCCGATTAGAAAAATATTACGACGTTATTTAGTCACCCGAGCTACGGGATGTATCTCAACAAGCTTGGTCGATATGGTGTCGCCGAATATAACTTTCAATATAGCTGCCACACGCCCAAAGCAACCCGAGACCGCTCCCCAAGTCTGGCCGACCCCACCCAAGTAGATTTACATAGAAGGCTCTTACTGGTATTGTAATACGAGAATCCGTGAAGGATAAAAACAGCGTATTACGTGAAGAAAATTGTATTGATTGATTTATAAGATTACACGATAAAGAGTACATATGTAGTTTTTAAGACGTAATCAGCGCTAAGGCTGATTACGTGGTTTAACACGCATCCTTTGGATGATAGGTATATTTACATTCTTCAGTGCGCTCTATTAATTTAATTATTTAGAGAATGGTTCCGGATCCGATGTAACACTTCAAATCTCAAAGGGGTGGGCACGAGTTAACCGCAAAAATGAGGCCCTGACCCAATAATTATCGAATTGCTCTCTATTTCATGGTGTTTCCAGACTAGACTAGGTCTGCATACCACCAAAATATGGTTGTTATGCACGATCTACGCCCATATGCAGATCCAGTCTAGTCCAAAAACGTCATGAAATAAAACGTCATGAAATAGAGAGGAGTATACTCGCTCGTTAGTCAAAAGGTCGGGGGCCGTTGAAACCAAATCCACGCAAAATCCCGACCTTTTGATTAACGCGCGAGTACTACACGGAGGAATGACCAACGGATTTCAAATAATCCTTACGAGCATTATGAACAATTAACTAACTTCAGAGTATATACGGAATTATAAATTACAATAGGGTGAGACTCAGTTGGAGAGTGAATTATCAAGCACTCCAAGATTTGATTGGGAACAATGTGCGAGTGACCACTTGTGACGGACCATATAGTGGGGCCCGGAAAGACAAATAAGAATGCCAAGCCGTTTCTTCTTTGGTCTAAGTGCTGGGGCAAAATCTTTTGGGGTGCATAGGTATCGAGCGTTTATGGAGGAAAGCTTAGGTACAGACCAGGGGAGGAATGTTCTTGTATAATATAGTTCCAACCGCTGTAGGCATTATTCCGCGGCTTCTCGACAGACTTATGAAAGGCCAAGCTTAGACCTTTTTGTTTCTTAATCCAACATCTAGGAAGCCTTTTCCCGTAGCGCAATCATAATATATCACTCTCACGAGTGCCAGACTGTATTGTTATAATTAGTTTACTTATTTCATTATCCGTATGCAGTTTGTAAGAATAATAGTACAGGGTTTCTCTTATTAGGTGTAGAATACTTTAACTGGCATCTATAGTCAGTACGTTCGCATTATTGCTGAAATTATTGGATGCGAGCATGGGAGTAATGTTTAAACTGCTAAGGGATGATTATGCCCATGAAAGTCTATGGAAGTCCATGGTAATACGTATATGTCAAGATAGAGTCATATTCCGTTCCTCTTTGGCATGAATTTATGAGCAGCAAAGGGCCTTGATAATATGCCCCGCTGTATTATAGACAACCAAGGCATCTTCTTCCGTATATACCCTCTTATATTATAATATCTATGATAGCAGCGATTGTAGCCATACTATAATCTCTGCCTTCATATCTAGAGATCCTATCAGAGTATATTAAAAATGCATACATATACATATAACAGAAGTCTCATCACCGCTTCAACAAGAGGTTTACCGCCAAATTTTTAAGAAATTCCCGCTCCGCCTTACGGTCGCGACCTAAAGTTCTGCTTAGCTAGGATGCAATAATTGGTGGTCCCGAATATTCATCTACCTTTAAATCTCTTGATTGATCTTTTCCTATCTTGAATTGACGCTGTATACCGATAAGTATACAAATCTCCCATACCTAACACCAACTAGGGGCCACTTACCAATCTCGTGTAGGAAAGTGACAATATGCGATACCAAAGATCGATATGCTGGATCTATCTTTGATGGAAATTTCACCATCTCTGTATGGCTCCGTCCAATAGGTATCCTAAACTCATTAGGAAATCCCATCTGTGCAGACACTCTCGTCACCATTTCTACTTCTTCCCCAAAGCGCCCATACACGCCCGATTCAGACTAGAAGACAAAAGGTCAGAGCCCTCTATTTGTGTATCTCATGTAGGAGAAGATAATCAAATCACCTTCGCAACAGTTGGGGTTGTCTCCGTCTCATAGAAGCTAACAATCCCGATATTCGCCCACACATCAGCAAGGTGATCACGCTGTTCCTCTAACCAGTGTGACTGTGAGCTCTCTTTTAGTTGGGAGAGAAGATGGAGTCGTGTCGAGTGCGAGTTTTTCTCTATGTCTTGTATCATGTCTTCTAGCTGCGAGACCTTAAGACCCTTGTGTGGAGTTCCAAAAAATATGACTGCGTGGGTTGCATCAAGGATATGTCGACTATGTTGGATATTCTTCGAATGTACCAATGCCTGCCGGAAAATGCTTAGTATATTCTCACATGGCGAAATTTCTCGTCAAACCTGTGCTATCAGAATACCCCCTAAGCTGTGTCCAATGAAGATGATTGGTCTCACTTTTTTCTACTACAGGGTCAGTTTATCATTCACCTAGACAGTTTATCATGGAAAGGCTGGCACCTCAGGTGAATCTCTCGAATTGGTCAATTGCTGGATGAAATGTCGCCGGTAATCCACCATCCCATCATCTATTGTATCTTCGATAAGCTTGGTATTATATCCATAAGTCATTATCCTAACTCGTCGAATATCAGGCTCAATCGGAAGGAAGTCCTGAAGCCACATCTTCTGTGTCTTCCGGCTCTTCCAAGAGCCATATGCGTGCCCTGCAAGGCCTGTCACAGCAACGATACTAAGCGTACAAAATATCAACTTAAAACTTGGTCTAATTATTCCCCAGAGGGGATGTCTCACTCAACGGTATCCCCTCCATCCTCCGGAGTGTTCAAAGGCGTCAAATCGTAAAAATGTGTGTCAATCTCGAACTGCACGCCCTTCTCACCAGCTACATGTTCTGGCACATCCACAAATACCGATTCATTCCCATTCTCCACCACGGGCTTGACGAGCTCCGGCAGTGGGCCCTGCAGCTTCAGGTTCAGAACCGCGGTTTGGCTCACGTCAGCGCCGGAGCATGAGGGGTAGAGTGAGGCGGTAAAGCTCTGGGGATCGAGGCCTTGAGAAGTGAGGTAATGAGCGAATTTGTCTTCGGTCCAGGACTTAGGGATGCCTTGGACTCGAAATGATTTTACCCCTACAAATAATTTTCTCTGGGTCGACGGGGATGGAGGTGTCGGTGGAGAGATATGTGCCTCTACCTTGACCTCCAGGGGAGGCGGGTCCACGGGTTCGGGAGTTGGTTCTTGAATCTCCTGAGGTGGTGGGGTCACATCCTCGATGAGTTGTTCTTCCGCATCCTTTTGAGGAGGTAGGTCTGCAGCTATGATATTATGTTTTTCTTCTTTTTCTTCAAATTTTTGAGGAGGAGAGTCCTCAGGTTTGATACTAGTGTCGCCGTCTTGTACTACTGCCTCTGTATCGATTGTATCAGTTGTAGAGATATTCTCGGTAGTTTCGGGCTCCGTACGTATTGGCTGCTCGGTTGCAATTGTGGTGAATTGTTCTGTACTAGACCAAGGATTCCAATACAGTTCTGAATTCGACAAAGTAGAGAAATCCATAGTGCAATGGTGAAAATGATAGTCAGCTAGAGCTCCCTGGGCTGCTACATATACATATAATTGACTGTATAAAGGCGGGGTTGCAGTCTCCAGCTCATTCCGTGTTGACATGCAAGCCTGTGTGGTGACACGGCGATTCCATTCGATTGGCATTGTGTCTGATCAGCTGTTTCTTATTCACTGGGCAGTATTGTTTGGATTATCGCAGTTGGACCATGCATGACGGGCGGGTAGATAGCGGGAGGGAGGCTGGATGAGATCGTAACCATACAACCAACCAAGTTTCCAATTGGAATCTCGTATGGTGGGGGAAGCCTTGTCACGGAGTAGTTTGGACACCTCAACTTTGACCGCTTATAGATCATCAACCACCACATATGTTTTGATTTTGATAGATAGATCTACTCAGCTTTACCTACTCTATCATTCTAACTGCTCAGATTCTTAAAATAATTCCTCGTTGTCGAGTTATAAAAAGTTCTAACTAGGGGAATGTCGCTTGTATGGTCAGTAAGAGTACTTTGCCCGTCCTGGTAAGAACTTTGTATGTGTTAGTAAGCAAAACGAATGTCGCGGCACTCTGTGTCAAGGCTTCCCCCACCATATACGCTAGACGTCAATCGTCCTGAGCAATCGCCCACATGAGGGCGAGCTTAAATACATGTAGGCAATGTAATGATTACTACTAAACTATTAAACTACTTAACCTCAACCGAGACGTAATTTCTTGGAGTCCGTAATCGTCGGTGGTTTCCGAGGCTTTTAGATCCTGTTGCTTGAATCCACCAGCTAATCCTTTTTGTAGGTCAAAATTTTCGGTTATGCTTAAATTTGATATACCGTCAATATGATAACATACTAAGACTTTTATTAAGCGGAGTGCTAAGATACAGAGTGATGGATAGAAAATCTTGAGGCCTATTTACAGAATAACTTTTTATTAGGAGCAGACCTTAATAAATTTTCTGGTTAGTCTATTATCGGGTTCATATAACGTGTGCATACCTTAGATTACTTCGTGATATCACCAAGCTTTACTCTAGAGCTACCCCCAAATAAAACTTAGGCACTCGTTGAGTTATTGATTTGATTTCCAATAATTAAGCCCAATCCAGTCCAGAGTCATAAAATTAAGTATCATGATTTCACTCATTCCAATAATACAGATTTTAGCCCAACCAGCCCCTCCCTACCTACTTCACATCCATAAATCCAATGCCCCATCTCGCAACTCTCACCGCCTCTTTCAGCTGCTGCTCCTCAGTGTCAGTCCACTGAACAGTCAGCTCATCCCACTTTTTCGTCTTATACTGCTCCTTGAACTCCTTCTGCATCTCGAGCAGCCTCCTCATTTCCAGCGGGTCTCCAGTACCAGAGTACACGATGAACGCCGTGCACTTTGGTAGAGCATCCCAAACCCTCTTGACACATGCCACTGTCTCTTTTACTGCGTCGGCAAGTCTCTCCGTGCTCACGGCTGTCGACGCTGTACCTGTCCAGCCGCGAACGCCCTCTAATGCACGTAACCGGCCCCATACTAGGTGGGCAGGTTTGTTCTGCGAGTCGCCAGACACGCACGCTACGACGCCTTCCACGACATCGTCATCTGTGTTTGCGCTGATCGCCCTGGAAACACCGGGCCACCTCCTCTCGAGCCCTGTGCCGCTGTCGACTATGGCCCCGACCTTAGTGTACACTGGGTATCTCTCCATTCTCTTAAAGATGCTTTCTGTCACCGGCTCGCTGCTGCCAAACTCTGCCCCACGTTCAAGCTTCATTTTGAGCAAGTCAAGGCACGCTCGCGCGTCCTCAATGCTATCATGGCCCAACGGGCCACCGGTCTGTATCTCACGTTTGAGATGTCGGGACGCTAGGGACTTGAGAGATGCTTTGAATGGCGGCCCGCGTGGGTGTGTATATATAACAGACGTATCAACGATATTTGGGTGGGCATGACGCATTGCGATGAGATCGTTATTGAGCCCATGGCCGACAAGGATGGTATCATTGTTGAGTATACTCTTGAGGTGCGCCTGGACATCGGCGAGGGTCGTAGTGATGTTAGCCAACTTTTCAGGGGTCATACCGGAGAAGCGGGTCAGGTAGTCGGTGATTGGGAGTTCAGGCTTCACGAGGGTGTCATAGACGACATCCCCGTCCCAGTCGAGGATGGAGATGCGAGTGAGTTCAGCGCCGGCAGCTGTTATACACATCTCGCAGTCAATGGCGTAGATGGTGAGGCCCTCTGTTACAGAACCTTTTTGATTTTCGCGGGGTGTGCCGCCCGGGGTGAGGTCTGTCTCAGCCCAGCCTGTTTCTGCACGAGTGGCTAGTAGTGCGATCTCCTCTTCGCTAGGTGGGCTGGCGCCCCGGCGCTGGGCCAACTGTGAAGAGTGCAGCGGGTACTGTTCGTCGATGAGCTGGTCAAGGGACATGAGGAGGCTTGAGACGGCAATGCGTTTTGAGGTACGATTGCTAGGTAGGTTGAAGCCTTTGGGTAGTGGGCTGTTGAGAAAGGAGTTGACGGGGGAAATGAGGCGACCGCTACGCTCGTCACCGCCAGCCTTGATGGGCCAGACGTGATTGAACATTTTCCCAAACTCGGAGAGGCATGGAGCGAGCTTGTCGGCGGAGAGTTCGGTGGGCCAAAAGGGCACATTGACGTCGGGGGAGGGCTTAGGCACGACCTTTGACGTTGATTTAAGGTCGATGGGCTTGATGGCCTCAGCGTCATTTCGGGGGATGGCTTCGCCGATGTCTTCTACGACGGGAACAGCGGAGGCAGCGGCAAATGGGTGTAGTAGTGGCGTGGTGAACATATCGAGTGTAAGTCCTGGGACCATCAGCACTACGGCTCTACGGATTTCTGGTTTATTCTGCGCTTCATTATTAGTACCTACGATCTCATCTCCCTAAAAGGGCTATAAGGGCAGAACGTACTCGAACCATCAACCACTGCGGCGCGATTCCATCTGCCACCAGCCAGAGCGCCAGGTTCTGTATATCGCTGATTTTAACTGCGCTCTTCAGTTTTTGCGGGCTCAGCCCCATCTCCGGATAGTTCCTTCCCTTTGTCTCCTTCTTCGCCTTCTTCTGTTTTTTTTTCACAGGCTCCCACTCGGCCCCTTCTTGTTCGCCTCCGTCCTTTTCGGGTTCTGTGTGCGTGGAGGTGGGGCCGTAATTTGACGTGAGCTTGAAGTCGCCAAACTTCACGGGCGGAAGCTCTGGCGGCGTCCCTATAGGCAAGGTGGGGCCGGATGAAGGGTTGCTGGGTTGCTTACGCTTTCTGTTGCCTCGTCCCATAATTGCGACTCGATAATAGTTATGTACTTAGATTTGACAGGAAGGGGGGAAAGGAGCTGACCGCTTTGTGTTCCTTCTGGGTTGGTGCTGCCTGAAGTCGAATTGACGCCGTTGGCACTGACTGACCTCCTGGCATTGCATGAGCCTCAAAGATCAGTTACAGGGTTAGGGCTGGTGCATGGCAGGTCACTCGGGTGGTGGGTGTCACGGGTAGCGTGATTGGTCGTGATGCATGATAGCACGAGACTGGTTCGAGTGTGCATTTATTTATGTGCATGCAGCAGAGGAAGTAATGAAGCACCTTGGTTCTTTCACATGCTCTTGATCCTCTTATCCGAAGTGTGCTCTTTACACGCAATCACGCGATAATTTCAAGATACAGGGCTTCTTTCTCGAGGATTCACTTCGTTTTGTTTCCTTATCTGCAAACAGTAAAACTACAGGGTATCATACCAACAAAGAGAGATATCTAAACCCGCGAGGGGGTGAAAGTAGGCCAGCTAGTCACAACCACCCCCTCCCCCCCAAACACCGAACTAGTTCTGCTTATCCACACGGGAGATATCCCAATTGTTCAGCACCCCAACGCCGGCCGTGATGTAGGTTGCGAAGCTCAACCACGCCAGGTACGGCACCATCAGGTACGCCGACGTCTTATCCCATTGACTCCACAGTGCCGCCAGCGTCCCCACGTTCGCTGTCAGCGCCACAATATCGGCCAGCGCCAGAGCAGGCTTCCTGAGCCCAAAGAACAACGGCATCCACACGAGATTCAGCCCGAGCTGTGTGGTGTAGGCTGTTGTGCCGACGAGGGCCAGGCTGCGAATGGAATGGTCGGGGTGCGCAAGCCCGATGGTCGTTGCGCGGTACGCTGCATAGCCCATGGTGCCGTAGAGCACCGTCCAGACGGGGCCAAACACCCAGGCGGGTGGACGCAGAGGGGGCTGCCGGATGGCAGCATAGACCTGCTTGGTTACCTTCGCTGGAGGGGCGTTAGTACATGTAGCTACTCTACGGACGAAACTGAGGTTTGGATTGAAGCCATACGTCGGGTTGCGTATCCAATGGCCGAGCCGAGTGTTACTGGGAGGAGAATTGCAACTGCAGGGGAGCTAAAGACCTGCGAGGGAAGGGTAATAGAGGGGACGTATGGAAAGAATGACATGGTAGTTGTCGTGGTAGGAGCTCGATTGAGGTATTCACTTGCAGTGTAGTGAAACAGAGCAGCACCGAGAGAGAGAGGGAGAGAGGGAAATGAATGGGTGGAGACATTGATTTGGTTATATATATATATATACTTGTAGACTCTACATGGGCTCTGGGACAATAGAGAACGAACGATCAAACCAGATGCGCACTCGGAATATCGGACGTGGGGATCGAACATCAGTTTGCAGGGCCCTGGGGGGTGACGTGCTGCTTCTCAAGCCACAGTGCACAGCATGAGCTGACCCTGTCATACCGTTGAAACTTTTCTCCGGAATAGTAATAGGTACAGCATTAACCACGTCCCACTGCAATGTAATATACTGGGGCGGAATTAGAAGAGCACGTCTGTTTGAGGATTTTCTGATGATCTTCTCGTTTGGGGTTGTGTGGGCCCTTGGAAGGTTGGTACTCCGTGGTGCGTGCGCGAGCTTTGTCTGCAGTTCTCCACACGCAGCAGAAGATTCACAGGACAACCTGTCAGCTCACATTTGTTACGCACCAAGTCTCATTTTCCATCTTCTTTCCCCCTTCCCTGATCTTCTTACCCACACCACACTCATCATCCCATCCATAAGATTCCATCCTCTCACCCTCTCATCACCACCACAACCACAACCACCACCACACTCTTTCAACGCTCATCACAACAACCATCGCAGCCACATCCATTGCGCTATACAATCCATCTACAGAATAGCAATCCTCATCGTTAGCCTCCCAAAATCTCTCTTTTTCTGTTCGCATTTCTATATCTTTTCTTCTTCTCTTCTTCTCGTGTGTTACCTTTTTTTTCCTGCTCTTCTTCCTCTGATCTTCCACACATCCTACTTCTTCGCTACTCCCCCTGTTTCT
The DNA here is from genome assembly GCA_024713855.1 of Morchella sp. 2016-41. Lineage (NCBI taxonomy): Eukaryota > Fungi > Ascomycota > Pezizomycetes > Pezizales > Morchellaceae > Morchella > Morchella sp. 2016-41. The sequence continues at coordinate 1,941,304 of JAMGZD010000008.1, read as the reverse complement.
TCTCCCCACCCCCTACCCACCTATTATCTCACCTACCCTCTCTTGATTAATCTCTTATCCCTCCCCACTTCGCTCGCATTTTCCTTCGCATTTGTTCCTCTCTTTTTGATCTTTTTTAACGGTTTCGGTCATGTCACGGCACGTACACAGATCAAAAGTCTTCGACCACAGCATTGTCGCGTTTCTCGCGTTCTACGACAAATAAGAGTCTTCGTAACGGCTGACCGCCGGGAGTCCTTTCGTGACTACTAAAAATGTCGTTTTTAACCAACGACCGCTATGCTGGCGGTGATAGGGATAGGGATAGGAGCCGTGGTAGTCGGGATCGCTCCGCCATGGAGAGTGACTACGGTCGATTGGCCGAGAGACCGGAGAGGTTAGATGGTGACTGGCCATATGGCAGTGGGAGAGGAAGGGGCAGGAGTCCTGGTGGGTCTCATATTTCCCAATTTTTCTTATTTTCATCAGAGTGATCGCATGCTGTCACCCTAGCAACAAATCTGGCCTTCTGGAAATGCGGGTGAGGTGGGAATTTATTTTTGGGAAATTACTAACGAATTTTGCATAGCGCCCCCTCGTAATCGCCGTCGCTCTCGATCACCACCCCCGATGTTGACTGGAAACATCGACCGTTATGTTCCCCGTTCTCCTCAGCCTCGCCGCTCGCGTTCTCCTTCGCGCCCACGATTTGATCCTTATCCACACCATCCCCCTGGAATGCCTCCAATCCCAGGGACAAAGCCCGGTACTATTGATCGATATGTTCCACCCCAGAGTATTGCTGCGAACCCAATGCTATTTGACCCACACAAATTGGACTACCAAGTAGCTTTCAATTATTTCTCCGATTGGTACCACCAGGAGAACCCAAGTGAACCTGGTAGTAACAGAAAAGAGGAGGTTAAACAAAAGTATGAGGAGTACAAAGAAGAGCTACAGGCGCGCCTTGCCAGGAGCTTTGTAAGTTCACACAAGAATGACGAATGGTTCAAGGAACGCTATGTTGCCGGTGAGAAAGAAACTGTCAAGGAAAAGATTATAGCCTACCGGAAAGGTGCCTGGAGAAGGTGGAATGTTCTCTTTGAGAATGGGGCATTAGATGGCATCGACAGAGAAAGCGGCAACCACGCCCCAAAACAGGGTGATAATGCTGCCGCCGATCCTGGCGAAGAGATCGAAGAAGTAAATAGAGGAATCGAGGATGATGGCCTAAAGCCCGTTTTGTTGATCAAGACAATCAGTCCCACAGTCAGCAGGAAGCAATTAGAAGAGGTTCGTTCCACTTGCACTTGAATATCCGGTGACAGGTGCTGATATGATAAATGAATTTAGCTTTCTGCCAACAATCTACCCAATTTTCAATTCGTCTCTCTATCCGACCCCAACCCCTTAAAAAAGTTTCACCGCATAGGATTCATTCTCCTATCCCCCACTGATCCCACTGATCCCACTTCTGAACCTGCGACTGTTGATGAGTCTACCGTTGAGCTTCTGAATGGTAAAAGTATCCATGATGATACTCATGGTGACTTTATGTGCCATGTGGGAATTCACAATGGTCCCCCTAATGCTAGGACGAGAAAGGTTTTAAATGAGGCCATGAGCATGCCTGAAAACATCAAAAAGGAGGCCGAATTGGTCGAAAAATGCATTATCAAGTTCGAATCCGAACTTCGTTGTGACGAAAATGATATGAATGCGTATGAGGGGTGGGAAATGATCAAAGACAAAGTGGACGAATATGGCCGTGGGGAAAGGGAAAAACGAGAAGGTAGCGAAGAAGAAGGCGAAGAGGGCGCTGAGGGAGAAGTCCAGCTCAAAATCCAGAAAAAGACCATTGATCTGGGCGTTGAGTACCTCCGCCGCGTATTCTCTTTCTGTATCTACTGCGTGTCTTCATCCGACTCCATACATGAACTCACCAGAAAATGTCCTGGTGGGCATACTAGACGCCCCACCCCGTCCAGTGAGTATGTGCCGGAAACAAGGACAATCAATTGGACAAAGACATGGCAGGAAAAGCTGGAAATGTTTGTTAGTCCTCCCCACCCAGATGATGAGGACTACAGGGAAAGGCTCAAGAAAGTAGGGGGAAAGCCAATTGATGAGGCCGTGGAAGAAGAGATTATGAAAAGTATGAAACAGGAAGATGAAGGCAAGTACAGATGTAAAGTCGCAGGCTGCACAAAGTTATTCAAAGCCGAAGAATTCTGGAGAAAGCATTTGGATAAGAAACATTCAGAGTGGCTTCAAGGTGTTGAGGCTGAGGCTTCCCTGGTCAACAGTTACGTTCTCGACCCATGCCGCGTCCACCCTCCAAAGTTGGAACAAAATAGTCAAGGTGGATTTACGACAGTGCAAGGTGGTAGAGGAGGCTTCCCTATGCTTCCAATAGGAGGATTTGGCGGCCCTGCTGCAGGCGCTTTCCAGCCGCCAGCAAGTTTCAACTTCAACCCAGCATTCTTCCAGGGCCATCACAGCGCAGGTGACAAATACATACCCGGCCACCTTAACGGGGGTCCTGGTGGTGCTGGTCTTCCCTCGGATCCCCGCCGCGACGGAAACGGTGTAGGCCCTATGAGGAGAAGAGATAACCGCTTGCCGCTTGGGGCTGGCACTACTATATTGCCTGTCGGTGGGCCTCCTGGCAGAGAAAGATATGCGCCATATGCTGGTAGACGCGGAGGACCCACTGATAGGAATGATAGGGAGAGGGAGAGGGATAGAAGAGATAGAGATATGCGTGAGGTCCGACAAGGCACTGGCGGGCCTAGTGGGAGGTCTGGTTCAATTGGTGGCTCCACTGGACCCGAAGCCGAACTTGCAGTCTTAGGTAGAAGCGTCAAAAGTTACATGGATCTTGATGCGGCTGGTGGGGGAGAGAAGAAGTCAGTCGAGGAGTTGGATTACTAGAGAGCGTCCATATATAAGATATAACCCTTATACAATTGGCAATAGTTCACGGGGCACTTCTCATTTCGTCCAAGGGGGCTTACTCAAGACTTTTTTATTATTATTATTATCGGTTCTTGATTTCTGATTTTCGTTTTTCAATCCATCTGTTCACCCCCATTTCCTTTCTTCCTTCCTTCCTTTCTTTCTTTCTTTCTTTCTTTCTTTCCTCCTTTTGTCCAAAGGACAAATTCTTTTTATAAATACTCCAATATTTGCTATTCATACAAAAAATGTGTAGGGGTAACTGGCGCGGGAAGAGTGGCTGGTATGGGGCAAGGGGGATAGGCACGGTTAATGAGGGTGGTTATCTATTTGTTGTTCTTTCTCTCTCCTCGTGTTGCGTTTCTTTTGTTGCTCTGCCATCGCGCTCCTATGTGTCTCGAGTTTTGAAAACTGCTGCTGATTTGTATCCTAGTTTTACTACTTTGCAATTTATTTTTCTTACAGTTATTACTAATGGGTCATGGGTGATCAATCGTGTCTTGGCGTGTTTCTGGGGTGTCAAATCCACTCCACTAACAAACAGCCTTGATCAAGTGCGACATACTTGCCTATACCATTGTAAAACAAACGCATGTCCCTATGCACCCTATAATATATCCGCTCTGTGGTGAACCAATGTAGCCCACATAAGCCGTCACGCTTCGTCCTACACGCACAAGTGCTTCACATTTGCTGGCAATTGGATGGGCTTTAGGTAACACAGGGAGGGCTGATCTTGGGGTAGCATATCAGCTCCCGACTACTTCTGGTGTTAATCTAAGATTGGATATGTGTGGCTAGTCGAATACTCAGTCTTTACTCACTGCCGCTATAGCTGACCGGTGTTGGATCAAGCGATATGTTGTGGTGTCTCTCAACATTATTGCAGTTAGAGACAGCGGCTACTTAGCAGATGATTATAACCTACCACAGATCAAAATTGCGACCTACCTAGTCTGGTTTAGCCTAATCCCGTACCTGCTAGTTGGTGCCGGGAATTGATCATTAGGCTTGGATGCCGATTACCTCAACCTGCACATACGACAAACGTTTGAGAGGAAAAGAAAGAGAGGAAACAGGTTGTAGAAATAAATAAAGATACACGGATTAAGTGCCACCACCCACACTCCCATCATCACCCGTTCCACTGAGTGGTTAATAAAGTGCCAATGCATTCATTCTATTAGAGGAAAGAAAGTCCAGCCTTCTAACCTAGCCAGCCAACACTTGCCTCAACTGCAACAAAAAGTGCTCCTTCAGCTTCGGAACCTCCGTAACCACCGGCTTTTCGGGCTCCCCTGCTCTCCGTCTGAGGTGATCCTGCTTTTTCTGCCGTTTCCTTCGCTCGGCCTCGATTGGATCTGCCTGGTCGTCGCTTTCATTTTCATCGCCGGATAGTTCGTCGTCATCAACATTATTAAGGTCGTCAAGATCACCCTGCGTCAAAACCAGTCAGTATAAAAATTGTCACAACAGGCAAAGGTACACACATCAGCAATGCCAAAATCGCCAACGCTAAACTGGTTTTCGGGCCCAGTAGATAACCACGAAGATTGGTCTTCACCGGCGGTAGCCATCTTCTGTCTCGTCTTGTCCTCATGCCACTTTCTCCTTCTCGCCTGCCATTTAATCAACTGGTCTATCTCATCTTTAGCCTTAACGTCATCAACCACACCAGTCTCAACGGCGTGCCTCATCAACTCGTTCATGTCAAGTGCTCCTCCTGCGGGACCCTTTCTTAGAAAACCGAGAATACCCTCAAGCCATCCCATGAGATTCTCAAATAAACCATCATCATGTATATGCACTTCATGAACAAACTTATAGAAGTTGTTTTCATGCCTTGCGCAGAGATCTATAAATGATTGTACGGTCTGATTCGGATCGCTGGACATGTCCTGATTCTGCGCTTTCTCCACGACCTTTATGATGTCATCGACGAATATTGAAAAATCAGTGACAGAGTTGTAGACATTTGCAGACTTGTAAACGCGAATGAGGGGTTCATAGAAGATCGTGAATAGATCTCTAAACAGCTGCAATGTTACTGGTTCTCCTATCATTTCCAGCATCATATTCTTATCGCGCTGGCGGGTATACAACTTGAGTAGTTGCTTGAGATGCGCAAATAGTTGTGCGGATGCTCTCATGTCATCCTGGACGTTTTCGACGGCGTTGTTCCATGCAACATAAGCATTGAACACCGTTTCGATCTGCTTTGGTTCTAGCTCGGGCTGAATGTACTCGCTCCTGAGGATGGCAACGATGATATCTACGCGATCTGCTTCTGCATCTTCTCTGATCTGCTGTTTAACCTCCTCATCTGCCTCTGTGAACCCTTTCAACTTGGTACAGAAGACCGGATCGGCAATATCCAAAGTGAGCGAATCGATGCTTTTCTGCAACTGCTTGATACCGTCTCCTATCGCCATACTCAAAACTCTTTGCATCAACGATCTTGATCCAAAAGGTGTGGCTAAGAACAGATCAAGAACACCAGACATGACGGCAGCAGGATTGGCGATACGGATAACGTTTTTGAGAACGGTGTAAGGGATCAGTGAGTGTATTCTCTTCCCTTGGGCAAAGAGTTCACTGGAGTTGTCTTCGGCGAGAAATAGATGATATATTGTCGCCGCGACTTCGATACGGAGCCATTCAGCGAACTTTTTGTATTGGATAGAGAGGTCTGCAAGTTTATCCTTCTGCCTGATCTCCGCGAAAAGCTTTGTGAGGCCATCTTTATGAAAAGTTCCATTAGAATTGCAAAATATTATAGGGAGTTCTAGGCGGTGGGTGGGTAATTACTTGATTCAACGATTTCCCGTCTGAAACTCTCCATATAAACGTCTAACTCCCTTGCTCTTTGTCTTGCAATCTCATAGAACCGTCGCTGTTCTTCGATCCGGATATTATCCATCGCTCTTCTTCTTTCTTCATCGACTCTCTCCTCCGCATTAAGCGTGATCGGGGTTTCGAGCAAAAACTTTGTTATTGCTCTACTCTTAGCAATCTGCTCGTCTCCTAGCAAAGCTCTCAGGAAAGCTCTTAATGATATTCTCTGGTTTTCGCGCCAAAGCTCTATGGGAGGGTGATCAAGAGAGCTTCGTGATGCATTTCGGCTTTTACTAAGACCAAGTGATGATCCTAGAGATGATCCAAGGGATTGTGAACGGGCATGTGAAGTTGAAACGTTCCCGTTATTAGGGTGTGACTCGCCTGATGAAGATGTCAAACTTGAATTGGAAGATATTGAGGAGCGGTCATCGCCTGTAGACTGGGAAAGATAGGCGGATGCAGAGGAGCTTTGGGATTTGCGGGGAAGGGGTGGAAGGACTTTTCCCGGGATTTCTTGCCGCAACTATAGGTTTTTAGCATGTAGCAGAAACTTCTCAAGAAATCGTTTACCTCTTTGTGCAACCGTACAAAAGCGCCGTATCTGCGACCTACTACAACATCAGGTTGATTCACTCTTTTCGTGCGAAGAAGGAATTCCTATGTAGCATCAAAATTAGCATAATTTTTTCTTTTTCCTCATCCTGGTGCGGAATATCCTACGCACAGCATGTATGTGATGCCGAACGGTCCTCTTAACACTTATTTGCCTCACAGAAGCAATGTTCACGTCCCACCCGTTAATCCAGTTTCCTTCAGGTACATTTATCAATAGACCACCTTCATGGGCTGCTCTATCTGCTCCACCGGCTGCCTCAATTTCTTCAAATCCTACGCGTTCTTCATATCCAGAAGCTGTTGGAATACCAGAGTTCATCATTAGTTCAACAAGCTTCTCGCATTTCAGGGCGAGTTTGCGACGTTTTGTTTCTTCGAGTCGGTCCTCGGATGAGGAGATGCGTTTGTTTGCAAACGATTCAAGGAACTATGTCATCATTAATTTTACCAAACCCTGGCCACCAGTAGCTCAATTTTTACTCACCACTTGCAGGCGATCTTGCCAAAACTCCTTCTCCTTCGCTTGGTTGAGAAACGGGAATTTTCGAACATGGTGTACAAAAATGTATCTGAGAATCGGCAACTCACTATCCACGGGAGCAACCTCTCCAAGTGGGGATCTAAATGGGGCGCCGAAGCGCTGGAGCGCAGTTGGTGAGTTGAGCTCTGCAATCTCAAATTTAACCTGAGTGCCGATAAGTTCTCGCTTCAGGTCTATCTCAGGTCAGCTGTGATGCTAAAGCGGGGTAAATAAGTAGAAAACTGGAAACAAACAGTGCTCTTGTTTCCCCGTCAAAATATTATTCTTGTTCCCTCTATCATTAATCGAGAGGCTAGAGATCTCGGGGTGTGCCATGGTGGACGACGGTGTAGTTCTTTAATGGACTGTTGATGATGATGATGATGCTTGACTATATTGTATGTGCAAATGAGATGTCGAAGCTTTGTGCGGCTGAAGGCACAGAAAGATAAAGGCACTTTTCTTTCTCCTCAAGTTGAATGGGCGAAGCGTATAGATTAATGAAGGTTAAAGTAGAGCAGAATGGTTAAAGCAAGATCCCTCACCCTGTATAATATTAACTTCACCTGGTGTTGGTTCTTTGACGAGCTCTTTATTTATTATTCTAACTTTTTCCACCGGGGATAGGTCGCTTCGTATGACGTATAAAGGGTCTCGCCCGAGCAAGACTGACTGCGCCTCCTGTAAGACGCGCACGCAACGCAACTGTGCATACATACGTCCATCCATCTACCCCTGCTTGATGCACAAACAACCAGATGGAAATGTAAGTGCCCCGGTTGGCGGCCTGGATATATCGTTTTTAGCCCGGTACCGTAGCAGATTAAGAAATAGGACATTGAAATATTGTAGTAGGTCAAATAGATTACTACATGTACATAGTAAGAAAAGAGTTTGACTTTATAGATCATGATTTACGCTCCCTTTACCCATTGTAGAGAGTGTGTTGATATGGGGGATTTGAAACCAAGCTCGTGATTCTATCACGAAAGAAGATACTACCCAATTATTCTAAACACCCCGCAGTCATCTTTTTGGGGCCAAAGTCAAGACAAAAGGGCGCTTACTTTTCTGTTCGCAGTCCGTTTTCGGGGTTTAAACGATACCAAGAGATACATACGTACCCTATTTTCACCATCGGCATTGGCACTCATCACCTCGGAGTCTCGGCGGAAATAAGATTATACCATTTGCTAATACCCGGCTTCGGACAAGGTGATAAAGTATGTAAGGCATGCTGGCGCAGACGCACCCTCAAACCATAGTAAGTTGATATAGATATATCATGTATGTCTAGGTTAACTACATGTGCTAGCTGGACAAGCCGTATTAATGCCACTCCGGACGTTACCCATAAGTCGGAGAAAACCCTTTGAATACCCGGGGCGGGTAGATCTTTGTCAGGCAAGGTGATGTCAGATAGCCATCCGCCCGCACCGGGCATATCGTAGAGCAATCAAAGCTTGGTACATATCATATATCGGTAGTGAATCGGAGGAGCTGTCCATAAAAAATATTACTGATACTCCACCCCCCACGCCGCCGAACTTCCGCCAACCAGCCAGCCAAGCATAAACTAATCTATGTCAGGCCCCCAGAAACGCCGCGTAAGCATGTCTCGGCAACACCTGTAGTTGTACAGATGCGTTTCGTAAAACACAGTACGGTACTGTACGTAGAGTGCTCTGCCACGAGGATGAATACGAAGACTTATGCCTATTAGGACGTCGTCCTAGGCGCTAGAGTTGAATTTCTGCCTTGAGGTTTTTCTATAGCTTAGCGCGAATTATCTCAGCACCAACTATGGCGCATGTTGCCCTACATACATGTATTCATACCATATCACTCGATTGCGTTGCTATCGTTATCAAACTAGTATAGATGTGGACACTGGTACTAGTTGGTGTTTATAAATTCTACTACTCTGCCTTCTTCTGATTGAACCAAACCCTTAATACTTATCTAGTAAGTCCTCAATTTGATTTTTTTATGAGCTTTTCGTAGGCGCGTTTCGAGTCATGTATGATGTACCTAGGCTGCACAGTAGCTAGCTTATTAGGGCCTAATGTTCCTCTGCTTTCGGAACATACTTCTTAGGCTTTTCTTGTTTCGGAGGCGTGTGTTTGTTCTCGGCGCAGTTATTCTGTTTTCGGATATTTGAGCGCTAGCCTTCTATCCGTCCACAACCACATCCAAAGTACAACCGGATGGAAGCTTTCAAGTCGAGAACACGCGCCGGTCTGCAGCTCAAGAATGAGAGCTTGTTCAAGACTTACAACAGAGGAAAGCAGATGGTTGTAGAGAGAATGTATATATATATATACATGTACCTACGTGTAGGCATACATGTACGTATATGTATTTTACCTTCTAAGGGTTTGGCAATATCTAAATCTAAAGCTACATGTACATGTATCTAACTAAGCTTCTGGGGCTCTCGCTCCTTTAATTCAAAACTACATGTACATAGGCCCTTGGTTTCATCCCACGATCCCCGGTAAAACCCGCAGCAGGCGCTATGGCCTCTTGGCAGTCGTTGCGTGGAAATTGGATGTTCGCTCTATGTGTTTTATCATACTCTACATACTTTCTCACTCGTCGCTGCATCCGTACACCCCACGACTTGCATCTATCTCATTGTGGGTCTACAGGGCCTTTTTTCCATGCCACTATGTGCCATATCTTGGTGCTGGCTAGTCCCTCAGATAATCGATATCACGATTTCAACTACTTGTTTGGGGGAACAAATTCTGGGGTTCTCGCTCCTGTAAGCGAAGGGGTATACATGTACTACTACGTTGGGCTGCATACCACATCACACGAGTTTAGGCTTTGGACTCGGCTCTCAGGGGGAACGACAGAAACTAGTCCTGGATAGGTGTATTATTTCGATTTGAGTAGGTCTCGGGAATTCCCTGACGGTCCTTTGAAATCAGGAAGAAAAGAAGAAAAAAGGAATTAAAAGAATACATGTTGAGGTATGCACATGTGTGTATCAGGAAAGTTATTGCCCATCGTCTTACTTGAAGTATTATAGCACCCTACTAAGATTCGTGTGGCAACGGCTCCGAACACCACCTGCTAGACCACGATTATGAGCACAACAACCACAAGTGATCCTTTGAAGAGTTGATAATTTTTAGAGACTCCGGCTATCCTCCCTTGGCTTTTTGGGTATGGGGCGGCGCCATCGGGTTCTGAAAAATTTGTGTCCCGGCGTTGCGGTGTCGCAGCGTTAGAGGAGAGCAAATAGGTAGGTGATGGATTAACAGGATTAGCCCTCTGAATACACATGCATGCATGATCTGTGATCTGTGTATGCAAGCGGGTTGACGGTGGGAGATGGAAGAGTTGGAGTTGGTTCCTGTCGCAGTTGGTACCTGCATGTATCTTGGAGAAGTACCTGCAGCTTGGCAATAATGTGGATCTCCTCCACACTTACACTTTATCCCTAACCCTTGCCTTGGACATCACGGCTTCCTTACATCCATCTCGCCTCCTCCTTCCTACTTCTAATCTCTCCTTTCTAAATTCTTTCATCCCTTCATCGCCCCTCCTCCTTTGCCCGTTTCCCCTGCTATCTTCTTAGCTGTTCACTTCTTCGCTGTTTTGTGTGCTTGCTTCTATCGCACTCGCTCATCCCTTCAGCTGGTCTGTCTTGACAATCGCGGCTTTTGCAGCTCTTTATAAAAATATTTTTTGCTCAAGCCCCTACCTGACTTCTCATCCCATCGTTTGATCGCTTTCTAAGGTGTTGAATACCTTATATTCTTAAGCTATAAGCCGAAATCAGCTATCATTCAGTAAGAGTACTGTTTTCCAAAAGGTTATCATCATCATGTCCCTCCAACAAATCTATACGAGGTTTCTAGCCTCTCCTGACTCAAATACGCTGTTTGAATCTCCATCGATGCATTTTATCACAACTCTCATCACTATCAATTCTGCCGAAGAGATATTAAAATACCTCACTCGCGAGCCTACCTTTCTCAAGAAGCGCATCGAAAAGCCGCTCTCTGCTATCGAGAACAGTGATTCACTAGTTTTGGAAATGGAGACGGAAATGGAATTCATCACTAGTGGGGGTAACTACCTACCTGCGTTGGATGATAATTTCTTGGCCGACCAGGTCGTTATGGTGCCAATTGTAGGTTGCCCCATGTTTCAATGAATATTTAAGTGTGAGCGGATTGCGTAGATGGCTTGCGACTAGAGGTGTCATAGCAACGTGCACTGACACGAGGGGCTAATATCTGTGCTTTATGTTAGATCCACATCGTCAACTTTGAAGATGGGCTTATCAAGCAGATCCGTCTTTACTGGGATCAGTCATGTCTTCTAAAGCAGATTGGCGTCATTGGCCGTACCGGGCGTAACTGGCCTATCAAAGACGGTCGTGACCAGTGCAAGCTCGTGAGAACCTCAGCGGCCGGTACTACAAATGCTCCTGGTGCACCTAAACCTGCTCCTGTAGCCGTGCAGAACGGGAACGGCAATAGGATACGCGCTGGAACAAGGAAAAGTTCAGCTTCCTCCGTTGCAAGCAGCACCACCACAAACCCGACAAGAGATCCTCATCGTAGCTTGTCTCTTTTCACTCCTCAGGAGGATGATACAGAGAGAATTAAGGGCCCAGTAATTGCTCCTCGTAGCTCCGCAAAACCTCCAAGCCGTGATCTTGTCGAAATCATCGGAACCACCGAGAATGGCGAGCCGGTCCAGAAACAGCCTGAAACATTTATGGCTCGCAAAGGAAATAATGGTTTCACCGCACAGCGTACCTTTGAGATCGGCAGCGAGAACGATAAAACACCTAAGAATGTAGAACGCACCGTTATTCTCGACCCGAAAAAGTACCATCATTTTGAGTTCACCGATGAACCTGAACCTGCTCAAGCCGTGTTAACGAAGCAATCAAAACATTCGTCTTCATGGGGCTTTGAAGATTTTACTACTCCCGAGAAAAGGCCGTTAAAGCATCGGAAGGACGACGAGAGTTACTTTGGATGGAATGATGATGAAGAAAAACCAGAGCCAATCAAGATTCTGAAAAAGATGGTTCCCCGCAAAGATTCCGAAACACACTTCTCGATCAAAGATACAGATACCGCCGATACCGTCCCGAAAATGAAGCCAACCGGAGCCGGCCGTCCTGGTGTCAATTCCCATTTCGAGATAGCCGATGAATCCCCAGCAGGGTCCCGCGTCAAGAGACCAGCCCAAGGTAAAGCGGCACTCAACAATATTTCGGGGCACTGGGGCGAGAATGATAGTCCAAGCGGTGGCTTCTTTGAAGCGTTTGGGAAAGAGGAAGCTACGGGAGGGATTAACATCGCTGGTGATGGTATTGGAACACGTAAATCCCAAGGTCGGGAGTGGAACTACGATGACGAAGTTCCCGGCCAGCGGGTACAGGCAATCGATCTTCCAATCCGCACTACTAGAAGCCAAACTCAATCAGGGAAAGGTAATGACGAGAGTTACTTTGGATGGAGTGATGAAGAGAAGCCAGAGCAAATCAAGATTCTGAAAAAGATGGTTCCCCGCAAAGATTCCGAAACACACTTCTCGATCAAAGATACAGATACTCCCGAAACCGTCCCGAAAATGAAGCCAACCGGAGCCGGCCGTCCTGGTGTCAATTCCCATTTCGAGATAGCCGATGAATCCCCAGCAGGGTCCCGCGTCAAGAGACCAACCCAAGGTAAAGCGGCACTCAACAATATTTCGGGGCACTGGGGCGAGAATGATAGTCCAAGCGGTGGCTTCTTTGAAGCGTTTGGGAAAGAGGAAGCTACGGGAGGGATTAACATCGCTGGTGATGGTATTGGAACACGTAAATCCCAAGGTCGGGAGTGGAACTACGATGACGAAGTTCCCGGCCAGCGAGTGCAGGCAATCGATCTTCCAATCCGCACTACTAGAAGCCAAACTCAATCAGCGAAAGGTAATAACACCTAGGGTTATTGATGGTCGCTCTGGGGTGGAACTTAACGTTACTCTGTCATAATAATACCTAAAGCCGGGCTTTCTGGTGTTTTTGAGCTTGTATTTCTCTATACTGGCTGTATATGGCATTTTTTAAATCTTTTTTTCCCTCCACTCTGAAAGCTTGGGAGTCTTTTGGGTGATGTTCTTGAATATCCCTGCAGCGCTGATATCATCAACCTATTCTTTTGTTCAAGTTTATTCTTATACCATACTTAGGCTTGAAGCCAAAAGGGTATCACTAGGGGTTGAAAATGGGATTTGGGATCCGGATGGGTTTTCTACAGCGCTTTTTGTCATTGTTTGGAGCGCCTGGTTATGCCGATTTTATCATAATAGTTTTATTCCTACCTTAACTATGCACTTACTCTTGTTTGCGTCATTCCTTCACGGAATTATACAATGCTCTTCTTTGTGTTGTGAAGTGTAGCTAGCTGTTTGTGTGTGTACATGTAGTTAGTCTCTCGTGGTGATCAGATTTGTTTGATTTGACATCAATAAGAAGAAAGACTTTATACTCCCGTTCCAAGCGAATTTGTGGTTTACTGTAAATTCGCCCTATAGTGACTCGATTTATGTAGTATACCTCACTTCGAGATGAAATAATAGCCATAGTTGCATAATAGATATGCATTAAAAGCAGGGGTGGTTTTAGTCCTTTTAGAGGTCAGCTGTCTGAGCAGAAATTATGGATAATGGTTCTGCCAGGTGTCTGGCTCTCCAGAGCTTGATTCGTACAGTATACCCGTAGATTCGCCAATCGATGTTTCTAGCGGAAGACACGCCATCAAGCTGTATCGGGAGGGGATCATATTTTTTTTTTTTTTGTTTAATTCATGGGAGGGGATCATATCTTAAATGAGTTGAGAATTTTATTAGGTGTAGTTGTACTAAGCATTAAACCTTTTTAATAACACTGGCACTAGGACTGCTGTGACCGGCCTTAAGCTAGCGCTTGCAATTGGTCGGGAAGGGAATATCTCAACCCATAGCTATGAAATCGTATAACTAAAGTCAAGGACCATATTATTCTAACGCAGAAATTAAAGTTATTGAAAACTGGTATTAAAAGGTTTTTATAGGCCATGATGTCACCAGTAAATTACAGATATAGGTGGGGATTCAAAGGTCAGAAACGTTCTCGTGAAATATCTCACATGGTCTATACGTAATTTTAATAGATACATGTAGTTACTCCCACACTTTTATAATCTTATAGCAAATACCAACATTCTTTCCTGCCATTAACTTGTTGTATTTTGTCGCATATACAAAGAAATTTGGCTCCATGGTTACGCTTAGCTATCTGTATAGAGGGTCTAAAAGTGGTTTCCGGCCTTCGGCCGGTGCTACACGTGTATCAATCAGTCCAATATACAAGCAAGCCGCTAAAACCACTACTAATCGATTCCCAGAACCAGTTGAAAACCTATTAACAATCTAACACTACTCAGCACAACCCCCTATGTTCAAATCCAAAACATGTTTCAAGTGAAATAAAAACTCTCTCAATGAGGCAATCAAAAGCTTTCAAATGCACATGCATATGCAGGTTATAATTATATACTTATTAGATAGGCTTCTTGAGGTTGGAAAGAAGAAAGGGGGACTCGCCATATATAAGGAACGTCAACGAGTGATAGTGTATGATTTACTTTATTTGGAAACTTTCCTAAATCCCACGTTTCGATCGAGAAAGGCGCTAAATTTAATTGCTCTTCCTGATTTTATATATGAATCAGCCCAAAAGGAAATGGTGTTTCGGAAATATAAGAGTCGGTGAATATATATTCTCATGTTGAGAGCTCACGAGTTTAGTACATGTATTTACCTGTTTCCAATCTTGGCACATAACTGCCAACTCACGAACAAATTTGACATCTGTGGACCCAAGACAGTCAAGACGAAGGCGGGACAAAGCCAAGGCTCGACTTCATGAAGATCATTATCCCTTGGACGGATGAAATTTGACAAATTCGCGACCTGGACCGTGCACTATCTATTAAGGCAATAGTATTGCTTTTATGGAGGGTTTTATGGTTGACAACAGCATCAGAGCCAATCAGGAATTTACAACAGTTGCCACAACTTACCGGAGTAGGCTAGTGAGAGTTAAAAGAAGTATATGCAAGTAGGTCGCGAATTTGTCAAATTTCATCCGTCCAAGGGATATGCAATTGTATTATGTATGGGACACCCACTTCCATATTTGGGTTGGATGGGTGCTAGCCCCTTTACTCGACATATATGTAAGCCCTAGAAGATTTATAAGCCTCACGCGTCAAGAATGAGCCGCATGATGAAGAATAACGGCCCGTGTTAGAATATATATTGATCGCGCATGGAACCCTAAATGCAATTTCCAGGGATCTTCCCTCCCAACAACGGCTAAAAGGATTATTCCCTTACACTCTAAGCTGTATTAGAATTTATTAAGGTTTATGGAAACAATTCTCTGGTACATGATGCCTATAGCGTTTCACATAGACATAACTAAGTGCTTCGTGATAGAAAATAGTTCAATGGCATTAATAGGCACCATGGCATACGCCACTTGAGGTGAGGGTAGGACATCATGTCTTTCGTCAGTGGTCGAACTATAGCAGAGGTAGCTGGACCCACGATGTAGGGAGTGGATTTAACACACCCCTGGTAGTAGCGTCTATCACGCCGGCCTGACATGTGGTAAGAGCTAGAGAACTAAATTCCAATCATTATCGATTATAGTCTAATAAGTTTTAAAAACGTCATCAATTAATCTCTATAGATCCAATTACCTTTGTAAAATCTGCAATCTACGTTTTCATCTTCACTCTCTCTCCGCTGCGACGAGTTTGTTTACCTCTAGCCTCTAGTGTCTTTTCATCTGGCTACAAACCCTTGCAGCTTGAGAACAGACACAATGTCGGTATCGGGCTATGGCCAGCCCCTAGAGGCAAATTATTGTTTTCAGTCCAAGCCCATATAGCTTACAGTACTTATTAATTCTCGAAGCCTCTCAACCAGTGTTGTCTGCCATGCCAGGAATACAGAAAAACGGCCAACCAAGTCACTTGATTAAAAATTCGCGATCGAGTATTGTAGCACCAAACAACTGGTTAACCGCCCCAGGTTATTTTTTTCGCCTATAGAGTAGTACATATGTGTTTTATTTTTATCCTTTCCCCCTCCAAAAATAGTACGCTACTACAACTAGACCAGTAACCAAGCCACACCTCGCCGGAATCAAGCCGCATAGGTACTCTGGATAGGGCTGTACTCGGTATCAACCATAGAACCTGAAAATGCAGGTGCCGATGACAGGGATAGTTTGTATGGACCAAGACAGTTCTCCATATAAATTATCCCTGTCTCCGTCACTCGCATTTTCAGGTTCTTATGCTGAATCACAGGACCTCGATCATTCGTGCGGGATATCGGCACTCCGGGAAATACAGCGCTTGAGCAAAGGACTGAAAGGAATGAACATGACTTACATCTGTGCTTTCTCCAGGATTCAGGAATTGAATATCCGTTGTCCCAATGGATGAAAATCTACGGCAAAGTCGGTGGTACCTTAAAAATGTGCCTCAACGGACCATCCTTCTTCTAGCAGTGGCTAGCACTGACCTGGAGGTAAATTCGGCTAGGTAAGTCCAATCAGCAGCATTGGGATTGTGCTTTTAGGATTAGGAACCAACTGCATACATATACATACATGTACCTATATTTCTAAACGGCAGGGGCTGTCTAATTTATTTACATGTATTTATCGATAGCCCTTTGGTGTTTCTCTCTCTCTCTCATTTCTAGTCCCCCTAAGGGTAGTATACTTGCGTGCCATATGCCTACATGAAGTTACCTACCGAAAAGATCTAGGCGATTAATTGGCGCTTACGGGAAAGATTTTGGTGGCAAATGCCAGGAAGTGGTAGAGTAGGTACATGTATCTTCATGTATGTATGTACCGATACCGGTGCATATCTGTATTTGCATACCATGTATGTAGGTAAATACATGTAATTTCATTAAACTTTACTACGAGGTGTTTATGATCTCTTATAGTTATGACTTGGCAAGATGTGCTGCTGATTTTTGAGCCTATTCCTTCGTGTGTTTTCATGATCAGGCGCTAATGGGTAGCTTTTATGTACTCGGTAATAAACCTAAACCTTATTCCGTGAACCTTTCACCTTCTGAGTCTGTAGGTAGCTAGATTTTTTGAATATCACCACGCCGTCGCGGGCCTAATATGTCTCTGACGAACGAGGGGGTAGTGGGCGTAAACCAACCAGACATGAGCATCGTCAAATTTAGGCGCGAAATATCGGTAATTAGAGTATATATATCGTGTCTAAACTTTTCATGTCCAGCAGTGGTCGGTCACTGCATAAACACGTCCTAGACTTATACGTGTGCATGAGCATATATCATGTACCCCGCGGATGGGAAGGCTAGGAGAATAGGGAATTTCCTGCGTAGGCGCGTAGATGTGCCACATTTGGTTCACTCCGTTGGACTAGCTTCGTGGCATTGAATATATCAGGTAGTCAACTTTAGACAAATTTGGGAACTGATTCACTAATGAAGCTATCGGGGTCTATAGACACGATTATCGGCAAGGTATTGTCGCGTGAGAAATTAGAAGAGAAAGGGTGAACCCCCATAAGTACATACATGTACTCACATACAGGCGATGTCACGAAGCGATCTGCAGAGAGCTGACAGTACTCTAATTAAGCGCACACTGCTGGCAGGCAGTGGCATGTAGCTACATCAGCCTACATGTACTCTATGTACCTACATGATCTAGGGTCAACGTGCGGGGATCTCGATCCGTTAAGAGACTTAATTTCGGATTACATAATCAAATAACTAAGCGATCATTTCGTTATTGGTCAAGACTATGATTCATGTACTGCACCTGAGCCGCTTCTAATTTGTGCACGTTTATGTATTAGTATCGTGAAACGGCCCTATTTAGAAACAATGTTTTCGTCGTGCTTACCCTAAGGGGGTTCTCCGTACTTTTCGCTAATTGTTTGCACTAAATCAAGTCATGAGGCAATAGGCGAAAGATACATAGTTCTACATTAACTAGAGGTACATGTGCCACTTTAGGTGTACCTATAGCTAGCTACATAGAGATAGAGTCTCGGTATGCACAATCGCATGTCATCTAACCCTATGTACACGAAACGGCGCTTAAGAGTCTATTGCTGACTCTATTGTCTCAGGCCAGTACCTACTGGTGAGCACAAGTGTCGATATCTACCTTGAGGTTGTAGAAAAAGGAAATGTGCACCCCTAAATCCATCCTGCGCCTTTCAGCCCCAACCCCCTATCACAACTGGCGTCCTGCGGAACTGGAGTACCCAGTAGGTACTCTACTCTACCTCCCTGCATGTTGATCCCTACCATAGCCTACTTTATATTACCCTTCCTCCTCCCCCCAAAGCATAATACGGCCCTTTTCCCTTTCTTCTCGATCACCATTTCTCCCCACTAACAAGTGTCTCTCTGTTTTGGCCTTGAGCTTATCGATAGACAAAGATAATAATGGTGAACGTGGTGGGATACAACCGCGTGTTTGCGCTACTGGTTTTGGTATTCAGCAGTGTCTGCGTTTTGACCAATGCCGCAGCGACTCCTATACCTGCTACTGTATTGGAGAAGAGGGCCGGCGAGAAGATACAAGTCTTTGATCTCGAGAATATCTGTAGGATATCAGGGAGTACAAGTAAGTAGAATTAATGGATCTTTTCTCCTCCCTTTTATTTCTTTGATATACACAACCTATAAACAATTGATCGACACCGGGCTAATGATTGGATTTGAGCGTTTCTAGGTGTAATGATAAATAATACAATGTGGATCAACGGAGGAGACATAAACGTATGTTATTCGTCTACGAATTGCACCACCTGGACCGATATTAGTGAGTTTTCTCTTTCACTACTAGGATAATTATTACTAGTATCGTTTTTTTCTTTTTTTCTTTTACTATTCCCTAACAGATTTCATTTGACAGGCAACTACATAATTGCAGTCTCCTTCGACAAAGCCTACACCAATGTCCAGCTCGCTGATGTCGAATACAAAGCCTTCCTGAAGCCGCGCGATGTTCCCGCCTCTACCCGCGGCGTTCTCTGGCGTAACGGCGACGGCACTAAGCTCTACCAATTCGCCGGCCGCATCACAAACAATGCTACGTCCGCGATCCGGAATGAAACCGCCGACTCCAACCAGTTCTGGAGCTACGACATCGCATCGGACACCTGGGAATACCTTTCTCAGTCTCTGAGCCCCTCGTGGGATCTTTTTCAAGTCAGCATTCCGGAGCATGATATGGCCTTTTCGTTTGGGTCGTGGGGAGGGCTGCCGTATCAGTGGAGAAGTAGCTTGATACAGCTGGATGGTGCGCAGAGCTTAGATGAGAGGTTGGAGACGATGGATGCCCCGACGGGTGATAATGATAGGGGCGCTATGATGCACCTGGATATTCCTGGGAAGGACAAGGGTCTGCTGCTACTCACTGGGGGCCATCATGCTACGGAGGCTGGTGATCAACCTGATGTGCGTATTTACTTCCCCTACCCCCAGGTGGATCGGGTCAGCTTGTTAGTTTGTGGAAGCTAATTCAGGGTTTTATATAGGCTTCATTCGAATTTGTGCGTCTGTACGATATTGAAACCAAAACATGGTATAACCAAAGCACAAGCACCGATGGCCCAGACGGATCATACCCAAACCCACGGCACAACTACTGCGCGCAGGTTGTCTCCAAAAGCGACAGTTCTTGGGATATCTTCATGTACGGCGGCGACTACAATGACATCTATAATAAAAACACGCTGAATGGGCTCTGGATCCTCTCAGTACCCACCTTCCGCTGGTTTTACTTTCCAAACCCCAGCTCGGCCGTCCCACTATCTGGCACCACCTGTCAGGCCATCGGCTCCCACTTTGTTGTCTTTGGAGGCTGGAACTACTGGAAACCGTCGCCCGTGTTGGAGCCAAACTGCACGGAGTCCTTCAGGGTCTTTGACCTGAACAAGTGGCAATGGACAAACAGCTTCGACCCCGACGCAGACCTCTACAATGCCCCCACTAAAATCGCCGAATGGAAGGACGCAAATAGTGCTCCCGCCAACGGCTGGGATACGGGCGTGCAGGCGCTCTTTGCCGGCATGAACACCTCATCAGTCACCACCACATCCGCCTCCACCTCCGCCTCTGCAACACCATCTGCGTCAGAAACACCAGTAGCCGAAGAATCATCGGGCTCAAAGCTCGGCCCGATTCTGGGAGGCGTGTTGGGAGGCCTTGTGGGTGTTGGCGCGGTCCTTGTCGGAATCCTCTTCCTCATCAAGAGAAAGAAGCAAAGGGACGCAGAAGAGCGCCACGAGATTGGCGACGAGTCGAAAATCTATGTCGAGATGCCGGCGGTGTATATTCCGCAGCAGCCACCATCAGAATTGCCGGCGGGGGATACGGGCCACTATGCGCCGTCGGGGCCGCCGAGCGAGATGCCATCAGATATGGTGAAGACTAGTGGAGATACAGTGAGGTAGAGCGGTTGCGCATTATAGGCGGGATGCGCCACGCTGGGGACCAAGAGGAGGAGAAGGGGTAATGTACGATATCGTTGTGTGTGGGTCTGTTTTGATGGAAGGGTGTTATATATCATGGTTTCAATATACTGTACTTACATTCTATATTCTTTACTTCTTCTTTTCCTCATCGGTAGATATGCATGTATGTATTGCATGGGCCGGAGTACAGGGGCGCTTAGCTCTCTTTTCTCTTTTTTTATTCCTTTTCTTTATCCCTTGGTTTACTGGGGTCTAGTTTTTAGGATGCTCTAGTTCGTACAGTTAAAGTACTTGTTAATGAATCCAGTGAACAGAAGAACCTGCACCTGCCTGGCTTGTCATTAGTATTTTTCTATATCCATGCCTAGACCCATATATTCCAATACCATCCCATTCATCAGATGTCGAAACACACCCAGAAGCCCAGGATCAGGGGCTAGCAGTTACCATGGTAAGCCTCCATGCTTCCCCAGATGTCAAGAACCTTACCTCTTGCACATGCATACAAGGGCCAGCGAGATAAGCTTTTTTGCTTTACTTTGCTTTGCTAGGAGAAGCTTGGCGGAATCCGGTGAGATGGTGAGAATGGGGGGGGTGGGAGGTGGTCCGATGTGGGCTAGTTTGGCGGTGTAGAGGTATCTGGTTGGGTAGGCTACGGCTACACGGTGGAAGAGATATAGAGGACGAGTGACCTCTCTGCTGATGTCACCGACAGCACGGCTTTGGTCCGGGTCCAGCGCCGGGGCCGGGCGGGGTCTACGTTCTCTTGCTTAGCTAGTAAGTAGCTAGAGTAGGCCATTTCACCGGTGTCAGCATCCGTGGCTATCTTATCCTCAAATATGAAGTCGGTTGGTATTTGTGGAATATAAGGTTCGAGGAATAGCTGTGTAGCTATGTAGGTGATGCGGCGGCGGCGGCGGCGGCGAAGGTGAAGATTATATCAGTGGAGATTAGTGCTGGCCTTTCTTAGTAATTGCTGCCTGGCATGGGTGGCTGTAGAGCTAGGCTGCATGACGTATCTAATATGTGAGTTGGACCTCTGAGCTCCCCGGTGTGTTTTGAAAACCCATATCTCAGTGTTTAATCAGAGATTTTGGTGGACATTATCACGTGGGGTACTAGTGTCAAGGAAAGAGGAGAGATGAGGTGTATTGGAACCTTTGTGCGGGTGGAGGAGGGGAAGAATGTGGATGTGGGGGGTGGAGGAGGGGTGGGGTGGGACTTTGTAGCCTCTATTTTCAGTAGCAAGATGATCTTCTTAGGGGTAAATCTAGGCTTTACCCTCGACGACGAAGAAAAACTCTCCCTTTTGAATACGTTCTATCTAGTACGTAGAAAGATGTTTAGGTCAGTATTTGTTACATCATGGGTTATCACTCGCTCTGAACCGTTGACGTCGATGCCCTGGCTGTTTTTTTTTTTTTTGTTTAACTCATTAATTGCATCGCCCTGGCTGTTGTGTGTTTACTGGGCGTGGCTATTGCTCCCTTCTTGGTCTACAACTCAAGATGGTACTGGCGAGAAGCGACTGGGTTTGATTGATAGCTGGTAAGGGGTGTATAAGATTCGGGTTATAATTAGCGCTGTTCGATTCGGGTCCACGCTGCGCTGGGAGGTAGTTGGTTTCAGTTGGTATCTATTCTAGAGTCTCATGTATTACGTATATGACTATAATATTTATCCTGTTCAAGCATTGTGTTGTGTTGAGAATTGAAATTCCGAGTGCCTTTCCGCGTTGCTAGGTCAAACGCTGCATCACTTTCCGGCACCCCCGGGTACATGTAGTATGATCTGATCACAAGGCGTCACTCGCGCCAAGAAGTCACTTTCTGCAGTGCCCGTTCTGATCGATTGGTTGATTGATTGGTTGATAAGCGGTCTCAGACTGTGGTGCATAATCTTCCTGAACTACTCCCACCCCCGACCTGAACCCAGGCCCGCCCTAGCGATCAAATACTCGGTGTCTTGCCTGACGAGCAGTCTCAATGCATTACTCACTAGACCACTCGTCGATGCTTTACAATCGCGGGAGGTAATACTTTGGGGGGTGGCTGGTGAGGAGACTATTGGGAGCACTGGCCTTGGTTATAAGAGTACACCTTGGACTGGAAATTAACAGTAACCTACATGGCCGTGGTATATCCCTTCGTTCGTCAGAGCAAAACCGGAGACATATCAGGTCCGCGACGGCGTGGTGATATTCAAAATCTAGCTACATACAGACCTGAAAAAAGTATTGGAGAGGTCACAGAAGATGACTCCCTTCACAACCGAGTAAAGCTGCCCATTAGCGCCTGGTCGTTTGTTTTGTTTTTGTTTAATTCATACTCGCATGCAGACCGTAGTCTATGGCGGCGTACTATCCTCTCTAAGCTTCACCTGGAGGGTTCGATCCATGATTGGACCTAATGGAATACCCCAACCGAACTCGCAATTGAGCCCGCCACCTTCACTTAGTCACACTCCTCCGCATTTTTCTCTACATGTCCCATTTGGGCGCCGGGACTGGGAAAACTCTCTTAGCGCCTGGTCGTGAAAACACACGAAGGGATGTATACCTCTTCGCCGAGACGTATTTATCAAGGAGCGACGGCTTTGCAGGCTCGCACCTACTTACCACATGAATTTATTATTAGTATAACATACAAGTACATACCATAAGAGCTGACTGATATCATCCGGAGCTAAACCAACACTGGAATACGCAACAAGCTAGTTATAAACCACAAAACATAAAGAACCGTTTTGAGGAGAATCAACATGTGCTCATACTGACGACAGGTACCTAATTGCTAAATATAAACCGCGGAACCAAAAAAAGAGAAAAAAGAAGTATAATAGCATCACCTCGGCGCATCCCACCTGGCCAACCAGAGAAGAAAAAGACCAGCCTCAACACCTCTCAACGAGCTCTTAGAGAACTTGTTTCGACTTGCAAAACGAAGGGCCCGGCCGACCCGTATCGTCTTACTCGTTCCGGGATATATAGGCTTGAGGAATCGAGTGAGGGGCTGTGTTCAATGTTTGACGAAAATTAGGTTCTCTTATCCCTTGATCAAGTGATTGAGTATTATCCTCGAAACAAACGTCTGTCCTAATTAACTATATAACTATGATATAACTATGCAGTTAGCTCTTCTGCTTAACCAGCCTTATGTCTGTGCCCCACAGTGACTGCCCCGGTCCCAAGTTCTCCGCGAAGAAAACCCAACACCGAAAGTGTTTGGTGTCAAGTTGCTCAATTGAGACAAAAGTCTCGGATTGCTTCTATATATCTACTAAATATCGCATAAACTTCCGTGATCACAGCGGGTTTCAAAACGCACCAAATAATTATATAATGAGGTAGTCTTACAACACCCAACTAAACACAGGGCTACAGTTTACATTTGAAATCTTAAATTGACATATGTGTCTACATTAAAATAAAATAAAAGGCTTAGTTTTTGAGCATCGCGGGCGACGGCGCAGGAGTCATTGCCTGAAGTGTCAATGACTTATAGGCCGTGGTCTCGTCGACGTTTGTTGAATCATAAATATGTATGACCATATAATCCCCAACCTCAAACCTGTTCGGCTTCTTCTGCGCTTCGCTAATCTCCTGGCGAATCTTACGGATCTCCCTGATCTCTCGCCTCTTCATTATACGGAGACCGACGAATGCTCCGATAATCAGAAACAACTGGAACACGACAATAGCACAAAACACTATATATGCTTGCCTAGAGGGACTTTTGCCTAACGGATAGTTAGTATATATTGAAAGACGGAAACCAAGTCAATGGGATGTTAGACTAACTGAGGGGAAAATTGGGATAATTGTTGACGTCCCTCGCAGCAAGGGTACTGGGAGTGGCACCGCGATGTGAGCCCCACATATCTGTGAGGAAACTGTGCGCAGATGCGAAGATGGACGGGGAGTCTTCGGTGTGGATTAGAGCGAGGGGACGTAAGGGTGGGGCCATTTCTCTTTGATAATGAAGTGGGATTTTTTTTTCGGTAAAGAATGTGTATAATTAATCTGATGGTGTTGAGGATTCAACAAAGAGTGACTTTTTTTTTCTGGGATGGGGAGGAGGGTTAGATAAAGGGAATGGGGAATGGGGGAATGAAGAATATTTATTGTTATCTTCTCGACAACGTTCGGTTTTGCTCATCGCTGGAAATAGAATCTACGAGTTTTAATCGATAGGGAAGCTAGTGACTTAATAGGTCTGTCATCACTAAGTTTAAATATAAGTGTTGTGCAACGAGTGCGAGTCCATGACTACAAGTACACCTAACGTCTAATTATAGTTTTCTCAACGGGACTTCAAAAACCATAGATAAAAGATTTTAAACATATTTTCGACAGAGAATATACTGATAGATAATTAAGAATCCAACCCCCGTGAATGATCGATCATGTAACTTATATCACTCTTTTCAACTTGCAGCAGTTTAAGATTGAAGCGTCCATTCAATTGAGTTGCTCTTTAGATTGATTCTTACAAGATGATACAGGAGCTCTACTAGCTAGTACATGTATGTAGGCCTCGTAGGGCGAAAATCGCATCTATATACCCAAGGCATATACATGAT
Organism: Morchella sp. 2016-41; assembly: GCA_024713855.1. NCBI lineage: Eukaryota > Fungi > Ascomycota > Pezizomycetes > Pezizales > Morchellaceae > Morchella > Morchella sp. 2016-41. The sequence continues at coordinate 1,916,251 of JAMGZD010000008.1, read as the reverse complement.
TTCTACCATAACGACACTCTCATTAACCTGAATTGGAGTAGGTGGAAACTCGCTCGTTAACCGTAAATTATTGGGATCTAGAGCTTTGATAGAGATCTTTAAGCTTCGGTCTCGGGAACACCGATAAATCACACTGATCATGAAATACATGTACTCGTAATTTCACAGCGTTTCCGGACTGGACTGGGTCCGCATACCACCAAAATAATGTTCTTATGCACGATTTACGCCCATATGCAGACCCAGTCCAGTCCGGAAACGCTGTGAAATTACGAGTAGGGATACATATTCCTATATGCAAAATCAGAGCAAAAAGCATTTATGGTACATGGCGTGAGTGATGGATACAGAATTGATATTATTATTCCAACAGCAACACACTATTATTGACTCCAATCCAACGCCGGTGCCCAATATGGAGGGGGAACAGTAACTCGTCTCAGTGGACGCTCACATTGACGTTGGAATTCCTTGATCTGGTCATTGTCTTGAAAATTCCCCCTCATACGCGCTGTAAAGGCAACTTCGACGTCTGTGCAATCTCCCGCTGATCATGAGACAAATTACTGCGGTACCATATTCCACCATCCACCTTGATTTCCTAGCTGTCTGAAGCTAAGATGGTTTGTATTAAAAAGAAAACGTACGTACGTTTTGATTCTGGTAGTTAGTGTTAGTTATCTCTCCATAGGGAATTTTTTTAATATATCCTTGACCCAAAGGCCGGCGTTTGCTGGGGAACGTCCCTAGGCAGATCTAGAATTAAAGCCCAATACCGCGGCAGAAATATTCCCAAACTTATTCCAACTTAGACTACACACAGCAATGCTCAATATAATTAATGAGTTGAACAAAAAAAAACAAAAAACACAGCAATTCTCACAAAAAAACCCCGTGGCCTAATCAGCTGATCATTTCAAAAAAGCACATATTTCAAAAAAACTCTCACCACCTCAGAGTGTTTGTTGTCCCTCTCCCTTTTGCCCAGGCCCATCTACCCCAATCTATCTACCCCTCATATCGCAACACTCATATCACGAGCCCACATGCACGTTCAATTAAGAAAAAAAGTGCACATTCACAGCCCATCACTCGTCCCACTATTCTTTTCTTTTTTCCCCGATCCAGCACCTTGTTTGTGCTCGGAAGGCTGAGGTAGCAACTACGCCAAGAAGTTTGTGTTCTCCACATACAATCGCTCGTCTAATACGCGCCTATCCGTCTCGATCTCGCCTCTTTGCAAACGCCATTCGCTCGTTCGCTCTATACGCCCCCCCCCCCCCTTTTCTTTTTCTTTTCTTTCCTCTCTGCCCGGCAGCGCTATGACGTGATCCACGTCCTCGGGAGGCACGTATTGGGGAATTCGGCCAAGGGAGGAGGATGGCATGTCATGCAATGTTGCGGGAGAGGTCGATATGGGGTTTCGATCGGTGTTTGTTTGGTGCATGTTTGTTTCTGCCCTGGCTATGCACATAGCTAGCTAGCATCACGTCGTATGCTACGGCCGGCGGGTCCGGCCAGCTGCAGGGAACCATTACCTCGGAGAATACCCCCCCCCCCCACGCCGACGAGTAGGGGAATTTGAGTCCTATAGAAACCAAAAGAACCCCAGAGAGATCTTGCAAACTGTAACCCCCCCCCCTCCATTCGTCATGATGCATGCAACTGGCAGCATTCGTCGAGAAAGGAAGGGAAAAAAAGGTGAACTGCATACTGTATCACCCAGAACCCACGCATCAGGACCTGACAGTGTCCGTCTCCACCCAGCCGGAATGAAACCCTCCCTGCCTCCGGGCCTCAAAACCCATTCCGCTCCCGTCCCCGCTGCCCTGGACACTCAACTCGTCCCCCCTTACAGCACGTCGTGTAACAATGTGATCTCACATATACCGTCACATATAGGCTCGAGCATACATCATATATGTCTTGTCTTGTCTTGTCTCGAATTAAGCTCGAGGGGGAGGGGGGGAGGATCGATCAAATCTCGGAGAGGAATTGCGATATTAGAAAGGGTGGCTTTCCTGATCCGTACCTTGATCTGGAGAGTGTTTTGGGTAGTGGCTTGATCGGATACGATGACGGTGGTTTGGGTCGGGCGGGCATAGTGCATAGTACGGTAGCGGGGAGAAGGAGGGAGGGGGGGGGGGGGGTTTGGGAGTTGGAATATATGCGGTGTAGAGGTCGGTAGCTACAAAGTAGAGTGGGGGGTCCAAAATCGTTCCAGACATAGAGTGCAGGATATCTACATCGCCGAGCTCGGTACTTCGTGGGGATCGATCCTATCTACATACATACATGAGGTAGGTTGATAGAATAGAGCAAGATGCCCCCATTTCCAATATACCCGGACCGCCGAGCGCTCTGAGACTCTTTGTGAGGTTCTGGAACAAGGCATAGTTAAGCAATGCATGGTATGTTTGTGGAGAGACGAACCCACAAATCTGACTCTGAATACTTGGATTACTCGACAGAGCTAGTACGGTTATGGCTATCCTACATGCATGATAGGGACGGAGATGTCTTTGAGAAGGCGCGCTGGGTGGCCTATACCATGTTTGAGAATAGGCGCGTAATAAATTAATAGTAGGCTTATAATAATACAGTTATATTGACAGCGACACTGACATGTTGCGCTTGCGCTTGTGATGGCCATGGGTCGCTTGTGATGGGTCGCTTGTGATGGGTGCGAGTGATACATAATGACTGGCGGCGCACGCCGGTGGCAGGTTCCGCCTACACGCTAGGATTCAGATCAGCTTGCGCGATTTTGTTAACCATGATGGGGTGATTGACTCTGGGCCAGAGCCTTTTTGTGTGTAGCTCTGTATTTGTCTATTTGTCTATTTGTCATGCCTGGGAAAGTCATTTCTTGTTCGTGCGGTGTGAGTTGAATATTGGGTTATTTCAAGTTGTTTCAAGTACAGGGGATCAGTTCGAAAACGTCAGAGCAATATGGATGGCCACATGAGCAGCAGCAGCAGTTATAAGTACATGTACGTATAGTAAGAACGATATACATGCATGTATGCATACATGTACATGTAGTGGAGACTGTTTCGAAACAGATTCCAAATCCAATTTAAGTCTCACGGCTGTCTCCCTAAAATACGCGCGGCATGCAGCTATCCAGCCTTTAAAAAGCCTACACCACAGTAAGTCCGGCACCAGAGCACGCCGCAAGGAACGCCACCGCCCCCGTCCCCGTACGCCCGCGGTTTCGACCAACACCCATCCCGAGTCCGAGGTCCGAGTCCCCCATCATGTCTCACGGCGACACCGGTGCGGCGTAACGAACCATCGTCCTATCCGACAACAGACGACAGACAACAGACAACAGACAATCCCGGATCCCTGGCGGCAGCACCGACGTTAACGTTAACTGTCAGTTAGGCCCATATCCCCGACCGCGACGTTTATAACTACCCGCGGGCTATAATAGGGGGGTTATCCCTGGCGGTTGATAGATAATATCGATCCCTGTGGTTGGCTACGTCGATACTGGTTACGCTACGTTACGAATTTTAAACTCCTATGATGATATGAGTCCCGCCAGCCAGGTGCGCGGTCATGACCGCTGCCTGGGTTTGGGTTTGATTGAGTGTGTAGATTGGATTGGATTGGATTGGATTGGATTGGATTGGATATTGGGCTGGCCATGGCTGGCTGTGCGGGTACGGTGTGCTGGGAGACCAGAGATCTCGTGTCGTTCCATACCATAGCACCATATATCATATCATGGGGTGATATGAACTCTACTTGCTACCGCCTAGCTATTCCTAGCAGTAGATTGCGGCCAATAATAACTCGGCCAATCAGAAACGGGCCTGCGTATATATGTAATAATTCCCACGGGCCACGGCCCCCCCGGCCCCCCCCCATCTTTGCCGTATGTGGACATTGGTAATTATGAGGAGTGGTAATAAAATAATAGCGAAAATCTTGATTATTTTTTTTTTGCCACTGCCAGATATTGGCTTGTGCACTGCCCCTCGAAGGAAGGAAAGGTGGGCGGGCCAGCTACAGGCTGGTTAATAGCTGGTTAGGTGGTAATTAGCTTTGTGGTGGTCGGTTAGTACATGTAAGTATTGGGGCAGATCTAGGTACAGCAGGAAGAGTCGAGGAGATTTGCAAAGTGGAGAAAACGCTAACTTAGCTACGGAGCCCAGGTATTGTATGGTACCAGCTAGCTTCCTATAGCTAGTAGTGCGGCCGAGGTCGAGGGAGGACCCTGGCCGAAGTCACGGTAAAACATACCTGGTAGCGCCGCCGCGGGAAAAACATACCAGGGAACCGATACTTAGGCACGATGCCCGGCCGGGGAAACTAGAGCCAGGTGCGGTAAAACATGCCATAGGAATCTCAACATGGACCCTGAAAACGTGGGCAGGAAGGGGGAAGCACTTTACTATGTAGGTATATAGCCGTAGATCTGTTATTTAACTGTAGAGGGTATCTATGTATGTACCTGGGCAGAGCGCGGTAAAAGCTGCCCCTTAGCTGGCGGTGGGGGAATTCTTGGAAGTCGTTATGTATCAAACTGCATGTCAGAAACGGCCAACAGTACCTACTTACCTCCGCCGTCGTTTTTCCAATGTAGCTACACCTACCCCCATCAGTGGTCTTATCCTGAGCACCTTCTCCATCACGAGAAACCTCCGTCTTGACATGTACGTATGTACCAGCTACGTAGCGAGATACCAAATTCCAACTACATCCATACATGTATGTATACCGCCCCAGGCGAATGACGGAACCAGCTGTCACTCGGCGCTCATCACGGACCAAGTCCCCATACATACATGAATGTAGATGTCCGGCCCCAACCTGCACAAGCCTCCATTCCCGCGCAGTTGAGCGCAAGACCCGCCCGCGGTACTATGTATGTATGTATGTGTGTATGTACCTACATGTCCTCCCGACGTTTTTGGACGCGACTAATACTGCATACCATATAAAAGATACGCCAAGCTTCTGATATTTTTGGTGTATGCAATAGTACCTACTTGGTGGTCCAGTTCAAAAACGCCAGGGCACTTACACCCGGTACTCTACATACATACATACAAGCGAGTGATCCCACATGAAGCCGATACCGACATCGCAAGAAGAAGACGACGAAGCAGAAATATGACCTGTCCTTTCCTACCCCGTCCCCATCCCCATCCGCTCGCCCAAATCGCCGACCTAAAGAGCCGACTAATGCGGCAATTCGCCGACAGAGAGAGAGAGAGGGAAGAGGGCTATCCAGGTTGCTGGATACATATGCAACATCGGCGATTTAGGCGTGGGTTTTGATTTTATACCTACTCGAGAGTAGCGGTGTGGAAGGCTGTACCCAACGTCCTGGTTGTGGAGGGTGGGAGCGGAGATAGCGATTCCATCTGCCCTACCTATTTCGCCCAGAACTAGGCTACTTGGGGGGGGGTGGTGGTGGGAGATTTGTACCTACATGTACCTACTGTATTATTTAGTATCCAGGGTATCGGTGTGTGGAGGCGAGGTGAAATTTCAGACGGACTTGTTTCTTTTCTCGTTTCTGGTCGCACACACACACACACGCACACACGCACACACGCACACGCACACTATATACAGACGGAGATAGAGCCTCCTCGGCGGGGAAGAGGATTGAGGTGTGGTGCGTGGTCACCATCCAGGACCAGGACCAGGACCAGGTGAGAGGTGCCGACATAAACGGTCGGCTAGAGAAAGAGCAATAATGCTGTCGCGTGCTTGCCGCAACAGTGCGCCAAGCGCCGGACCGGTGTGGAACCGTCGGGCTGGGTACTGCGGACGGACAGATTCAACTACATATGTATACTCTATACGTGCTTGCAAGCTGCTGCTTCTGGCCCGCCCAGACAGCATGTAGATGGAAATAGAATCAAATCTGTAGAGCAGAGTAGGTATATGGATACTCTCGTAGCCAGAGACAGGCACGGCATACCGATCAGCCACCCAAACATTCAAATAGGACACCCGAAACCAAAACCCACCCACCCACCCACCCACCCTCCGTCTCCGCCAGTCAGTCCGGGTGCGGCGGCGGCCGGCCCAGCAGTGGCAGGTAGGTAGGTAGGTAGGTAGGTAGTACATATCACTGCACCTCCATGTATGTACCTACATGTAGGTACATAATAATCCAGATCGATCCGACGCCGGCGCATCCGGCACTTGCTATGTAGAGCATGTAGTACATACATACATGTATGTATATCTCTCTGGACTGCACGGCATTTGTATATCTCACATCTACGTCTCCATCTGGCCGGCGCCGATCCATCTCGTAAGGCTGGCCAAAATATGTGCCATCCGGTGCCAATGATCATTGATACGCAGCGCTGAGCTAGCTACTACCTAGCTGTGTGGTGGTGCCGTGTAGTAGAGTAGGCACGGGGCAGCATGGGGCAGGCAGGTAAGCAAGCAAGGCAAGTAAGCTTGAACCCTGACGTGACTGGCAGCTAGACATACAACTAGTACTAGCTACTGGCTACTATCGAATCCCACGCCGACGTCTATGCCCATATGTTTCCACCCTCTCCCCCCAATGACAAGTGCCTCCCCTCCCAAGTGGGGGGGATCCGGAATGTTTGAAACCCCCCCGCCCGTTTCGTGGCCTGTGCACTCCTTTCCTTTCTGCCTACCAGCCATGGCCAGCTAGCTAGCTCGCTGCCTACTTTCCATGCTAACCTATCGATATCATGACTCTACTCTACTCTACACACGGACACGGACACGGACACGGCTCCCTCCCTCCCTCCCTCCCTCCCTCTGCAGCCAATGACTCCCGCGGAGAACACGCACGCACGCACGGTACGGTACGGCCGGGCGAGATAAAGAAACAGACGGGAGGGAGGGGGGGCTGCGTGGGGAGGGTTTTGGAGTTTTGGTTTTGGGTTTTGGATCCCACGGAGCGAGCTCATGATCAGCCCTGGCACCTAGTTAGATGATTTGCCCCCCTCACCTCGCCGCGCCCCCGATATCATATCGATAGCACGGTACTTTACCTTAGATATGAGATGGGTAGATGTGATAATCGTGCGGATTGATCGGTGGTCCCCCCCCCCCACGGTAGTATTTGATAGACAGCTAGAGGACCTCAGAGTAGGTAAGCCGGCAGTACTCAAAGTAAGAGCAGAGGCCGAAATAAGTATTCCCGGGCTCTGATCATGATGCTCAATTGAGGCCCTGGATTACTATCATATCAGTAGAGCCACTCAAAACCTCCCCCCCCATGTCAAATACCCATCTGTCCATATCTCCATCCAGAGGTGGTAATTAACTGGAGCTACTATTTGCGCCCCCTCCCTCCGTCCCCTGCCATGGATCCGTACCTCCATCTAAGTTCCAACATCAATTGCAACCCGACTCTGCTTTTCCATCGCCATCCACGTGCAATGAGAAATATCGGAGCCATTGCCTCGCCATTGGCTAAACTGTGGAGGAGGCCCCCCCTCCCCTGGCCATGATTACTATCCTCCCCCTTCTCCTCTCCGCCACCCCCCCATGACAATCCATACCTCATGACCACCCTCTCTCTCTCCCCCTCTCTATCTCTCGCTACTGGCATCTCCAGTCCACTCCTATCACATCCGGAGCAGGGCAGGGTATGCAGAACACTAGCTCAATAAAAATAAAAAAAATTGTAAAAAAAAAAAAAGACCAGAAATAGAAACATGCTACGCCCCCCCCCCCATCGGCCTGGGCGTGGGAGGCTCTCTCCCGATCTCTCCTCTCCCTGCCAGATATGCATGCATACAGACAGGACAGGGCTCCCCAGCCAGCAAGAACGGGACAAAAAAAAAATTCCCACTAATTTTTTTTTAAACCTGCAGCCAGCGATGGCCCGCGGACGCGGACGTGGTAGAGTAGGTAGGTAGGTAGGTAGAGTAGTCGGCGAGGTAGGGTCTGTAATGTGTATGTATGTATATGTAGGTTGGGCAGGAAGCTATAAGGAACGAAAGTATTTGTAGCGAGCAAAGGGGGGGGTGTGGAGGAGCATGGCATGGCATGGCATGGCATGGCATGACATGGCATCATGTAGGTGTGTGAAACGGCGCACTGGAGTGAGTGGTTGAGAAAAGAAAGCTAGACAGTCCAGATAGCCAGCCAGCCAGATCAATCGATAGGTAGCCAGACAGGACAGACAGGACAGGACAGACAGGATAGACAGGCAGGAAAGACATGCAACGATCGACAGCCTCCCATGCAAAGGGTCATTTTTGTGCCTTTCGCTACCAGTTTCTCGTGCATGAGGAGGTGCTGCGGGTGGTGTGGGTGGGTTGGTGTGGATTGGGTGGGTTCCGAATGTTGCCCACCACCGGGTTGGGTTGGGTGGAGGGGGAGGGGTGGTGACCTTGCCTGCAGTGTCATGGTAGCTATGTAGTAAGTACAGTGCGATAGGTGAGTAGACGACCCAACAACATTCCTCTCTCTCCCTCTCTCTCTCTCTCTCCACCCTCTCCACCCTCTCTCCCGCCTCGCACTCGTCTCGGGATCCAATCGGTACTTGGGCACGGCGATGGCGGGCGCCGGGAAAGCAAGCAGGCAGGCAGGCAGGCAGGCAGGCAAGCGAGAATCGAGGAAGAATCAAGAGGATTACCGAGAACAGAGACGGCTGGCTGGTACTCTGCTCTGCCTGACGGTGGTGACACACATGGTAAGGAGGGAGGGAGGGAAGGGAAGGGATTGGCTGGTCAACTCGAGTTGTATATCTCTGTACCTAGGTACCTACACAAGAGCCGGAAGATGCCTTGATACAATACATGTATGATATGGTGGCAGCTCAAGACTCAAGCTGGTGGGTACCGTGGGGTTCTGTCTACATGTAGGTACATATAGGTACATACATGTATGTACCTGTATCGATCTACCTATTTGCATATCTCCATAGCGGCATAGGTACATGTATCTACATGTAGATACTCTATAGACCTCCCCAAAGCAAGACCAAGCTCGAAACCCACCCACCCCACCCCACCCCACACGAACCCAGCGCACGATGGCCGCCCGCCCCCCCCCCGCCCTGCCTGCCCTGCTCCGTACGTTGCGACATCCCATTCTGACCGCCACCACTGTGGGCTGTATTTTACCGGTGAATTAAGTGGCCTGTGCCCGCAATCCCGCCCCCTGTCTGTACCTTTTTTGGGTGTGAAGCCAGCCAGCCAGCCAGCCAGCGCACGTCCCCTCCCTCCCATTCGTTCCTTTAGAGCAGGTAGAGTAGAGGAGAGTAGAGCAGAGCAGAGTAGGCTCATGTCTGAGACACCCTTTTTTCCCGTTACAGCGCAGCACACAAAACGGAGACTCGGGGCTTTTCTGGCCCTTGCTATGTGATGTGACTTACTCAGAACTCTACTCTAACGGTGTATGTACTTACTTCAGCTCCGGTTGGTGATTGGGGGGGAAGGAAGGGGCGTTCACAGGACTCCAGGACCGCCGTTAAAATAGCTTAACATAACATACGCCCCCCCCCCTCCCATACTCTATACCTACATACATATACCTACAAGGAGCTGCGGTTCTAGTTCCAGCACTCACCTCCCGTTATTTGGCATTTAGCGAGACCCCCTCCCTCCACCCTTCCGGTATCTGTGTACCTGCTGCTGTGTGTGTGTGTGTGTGCAGAGTATGTAGGTCGGGGCCGGTACCTATGGACGTAGGTTGCCTATGATGGGGCCAAAGTCTACATTTCGGTACCTGCACATCCAATGGCAATCCCGAGTGATGTGATGTGGGATGTGCAATTGAGCAATCATGTCATCTCATACCATATCACATCTGACCCCCCCCCCCACCTCCCTAGTACCATAGTTTATAGCATGGCAGAGAGATAGAGATGGAGAGAGCGAGCGAGAGAAATAGACGGATGCTCCTGTCGATCTCCCAATCCCACTGCTCCGGGAGTGCAGAGTGTGTGTGGGTGTGTGTGTGTGTATGTGTATGTGTGTGTGTGGGTATGACCAAGACAAAGACAAAGGGGTGCGCTGCGCTGCACTGCACTGCCGTCGTTACAGCTAGTACTCTATGTAGCTATAGCAGTTGTGAAGAAATTTTTTTTTTCTTTCTTTCACGGGACAGACGACATCTGTGAGGAGAGAAGTGTTTGGAGACGTCATGTGTGTGTATGTATGTACATGAGTTTAATTCAGGGCCTAGACAATCCAGACAAGAGCCCAGAGAAAGAGACAGCCAGCCAGCCAGCCAGAACAGAACAGAACAGAGCAGAGCAGAACAAAGGAGACACCACACGGCCAGGTCGAAATAAGCGTTTTACTCTGTCTGCCCTATGTATGTATGTAGGCCCCAGCTATCTACCATAGGCCGCCCTCCCCCCCCCCCAGCACAACCGGCCAGCCAGGGAAGGAAGGAAAGAAAAGAAAAGAGGCAGCCAGGGCGTGTGACGGGTACCTATCTGTCCCGCTGGCAACCTCAGTTCTCGCGATCGTTGCCAGTGGTAGACTGTGATAATTTCCCAATCTTTTTTTTTCTTTCATCTCCCTCCTTTCTTTTTTGCCTTGTCCTTTTTTTACCATTATTATTATTATTATTTTTTTGCCCTTTCTCTCTTATTCTTGTTCTTCTTCTCCTTCTTCGCTCTGTGTACCCTGCGTACATGTATGTATGTAGGTAGGTATTCTAGGTAGGCCTGCTGCTAGCTACATACATGTATGTGTATGTACGTACATGGAGGTACCTCTACATGTCCTTGCTAGGGAGAGGGCACCCAGGGTACCGGGAAGCATCCGTGCGCGGGTTTCAAGGTTTCGTGTGCACTGTGTCCAGGGCGGTGAGAAGGGGGGAGGGTGTGTGAGTGTGAGTGAGTGTGGGTGGGTGGATGAGGATGAGGATGAGGGTGAGGATGAGGATGAGGGTGTGTGATGTTAGGTTAGAGCAGAAATGGCAGCTCAGACCCTCCAGGGGGGGGGGGGGAGGGAAGAGGTGGTGGATGTGGATGGTGATGGGGGACGGGGATATTATTATTGTGGCACCAGCAGCAGTAGCGGTGGATTATAATTAATACTTAGACGTCCGGTCTGCCCACACACACACACACACACACACTCGACTCGACTCGACTCGACTCGACTCGGCCAGGCACACCCTCCACCAACCCACACACACTCACCACTCACTCACACCTCACACTCACCCCCTCATTCACTCGTCCACTCACTCATTCATAGTACTGCTCGATTGTGAACTGTCTGCTCATATATACCCCCCCCCACCCCCTCCCCGACACAACACAACACACACGCCTGCTGTTGGGTTGGACGGACGGACGGACGGGAACACGAGTGCCACTGGATCATCATCATCATTTTCTTATATATATAATATATTATATATACATACATTACATCTCTCCATCTATAGCTAGGGTGTTGTAGAGACAGCTAGACTGGACTGACTGGACTGGCTACCATATATATCACGGCTGTTATTTGTTGACCCCGACTGCTGCTGCTGCTGCCAGTGCTGCTGCCATTGAGATTCCATTTAGCTAGAAGCTACTGCCACTACTACTGCTATATCAGTTGCTGCTGCCCTATAAACCTACTGGCCTCCCTCCCCCCCAATCATTACTCCATATATATCACCCTTCCTCAACCCACCACCACTCCTCCACCAATCCACCAATCCACCATACCACCATACACCCACCGCCCACCACCACAACCCCCCCAAAGACCACAATGGTCACCGGCGTAGTCTACGTGCACCCGCGCAGCGCCTTCTCCGCCTCCACCACCTCCCTCGCCACCACCGCAACAACAACCCCCGACAAGTCCTTCCTCAAGCGCCTCTTCAACCGGCACCGCCCGCGGGCCACCCCCACCCCCACAACCCTCCCCCCCACCACCACAACCACAGCACCCACAGCAGCAGCACCATCACACCACGCCCACATGGCGCCATCACCACACACGCACCCGCTGCTCGCCAAGCCCTGCGCGCGCGACGAGCTCCGCCCACGCACGCCGCTCGCAAAGTACTCGCACCTCGACGGCACCATCTCTGCGGGCGGCGAGGGGTTCGTGCACTCGCGCCGGGTGCTGCTGGCCGGGCGGCCGCGAGAGCCGTCTGGCGGCGCTGGAGAGGCGTCGGGAACGGGGACGGGGATGGGCGAGGGGCGGTTCGTGCAGGAGTGGGGCTTCTTCATAAAGTGCTACGCCGAGGGACGCTTCAACCTGTCGAACCCGCCAGACCCGCCGCCGAGGCGGGCGGGGTTCGAGTATCTGGTTGCGCCGACGGCGCCGGGGGAGAAGGCGAGGCTCGAGGTACGTGGTTATTCTCATCTCATCTCATCTTGTGCGTGTGTGTGTGTGTGTGTGTGCGTGTGCTGATTGAGGGGGGAACAGGCAGTCAGGGCCTGCAGCGTCTCGCTGCCCGACGCGGCAAACGACAAGCACCACCGACTGGTGCAGCTGGCGCGCAAGGTGTTCCACACGCGCATGGCCGCCATCAGCTTCATTGACGGCGAGCGCGAGGTGTTCAAGGCCGAGCACGCGCTGGGGCGGCGCAGCGTGGCGCGCGACGAGAGCATTGGCGCGCATGTGCTGCTGTCGGGCGAGCCGATGGTGATTCTGGATGCAGCAAAGGTGTGTAGATCTCTGTCTGTCTGTCTGTCTGTCCTATATGCCATTTCCTGTCATTGGAGGTTGGTTGTGGTGTTTGTGTGTGTGTGTGTGTGTGTGTGTGTGATCATCCCGGACCGTTGCCATCGGCTCCCGGCCGGAGAATAAACACTCTGCTGGTTGCGTGTGTGGTTGGTCGGCGGCTGGGTGTGTGGCTGTGGCTGTGCATTCCTGTGATTGGCTGTGTGACTGTGTGACTGTGTGACTACATGTATATGGCTGTGTGTGTTGCGACCCCGCGGCTAATCTCAACCAAACAGGACTGGCGCCTCTCCGGAAACCCGCTCGTCGCCGCCGCGCCGCACATCCGCTTCTACGCCGCCGCGCCCATTGTCACCTACGACGGCCACACAATCGGCACCTTTAGCGTCTGCGACACCGAGCCCCGCGCTGCCTTCTCCGTCGCCTGCCGCCGCAAGCTCATGGACTTTGCACGCCTGTCCATGACCGAGGTCGAGCTGGTCATGGAGGAGCACGACATGATGCTGAGCCGGTGCACGTCAAACACGACGACGCTCGAGCGCCCGCTGTCGGTCAAGAGCGCGCATAGCACGAGCTTCGAGGTGACTACGACGACATGTAGTAGAAGTAGTAGTAGTAGTAGTAGTAGCAGTAGCAGCGGCGGTGGCGGTGCGTTTTCGTCGTCGCCGCCGCCACAGACGGTGGCGGTACTGAAGCGCGATGCAGCAGCGCCGATAGCCCGCCCGCTGCCCCTGCCCATGCGCGCCCACGTGCCGCCGGCCATCGACATCCCACGCGACACCAGCCGCGACCGCCAGTCACGCACGTCCACGCGGCTCTCAACGATGCCCACGCCGCCCCACACCCCCAGCCGGCCCTTCTCCATCTCCACGGCCGCCTCCCTCTCGCTCTCCTACAGCCACACCTTCTCCTCCCCCGTCGCCTCGCCAACCACCGCCACCGCCGCGGCCACCACAACAATCACGCACCGCCCCGCCGCCGCCCTCCCCCCCACCACCAGCCCAATCACATCCCTCGCCGAGGCCTCCTTCGCAACCTCCATCATCGCCCGCTCACTCAACTACGACCTCGTCTACCTTCTGCGCGTCGCGCGCACGCGCACGCCCGAGCCGCAGCTCTACGACGACCCCACCGCCGGCCCCGAGGACCGCATGTACACCAAGCTGCTGGTCGCGCACGGCGTGCCCGACCCGCAGCCCGTGTTTGACGCCGCGCTGCACCTGCGCGCGCTGCGCAGCGCGGGCGGCCTCGTGTACCGCAATCCGCAGGCGCGCGGCAGCGACGAGGACGATGTCGGCTATGGGCTGGGGATCCTGCTGCCGCTGGTGAGGGATTGCAGGGGGGGGGAGGAGGAGGAGGCGGGGGTGGTGGCGGATGAGGGGTATTGCTCGGGTGGTGGTGGGGGTGGTGGTGTGGAGAGTGGTGGGGGGGCGGGGTGCGGGGGCGGGATTGTGTTGGCGGCGTTTACGAAGGAGGGGGGGCGCGAGGGGGCGCCGCTGTTCACGGCGGATGAGGTGCATTGTCTCAGGGAGTTTGGGGAGGCGATGAAGGATATCCTCGTCAGGGTGGATCGCAAGTTTTAGGCTCTCTTGGTTGGTTGGTTGGGGGGCTTTTGAATCTCCCTTTCTTCTTTTCTTGTGTGCTTCTTTTTTGGTTTATTCATTTATTTAGTTATTGGCTTCTCTTTGGGTTCTTTTGTATCTCTTTTTATTGGGACTGGGTTTCTTTCTTGTTTCGTGGGCCGGGGCTCTTTTAAACATATCACATATATTCCTTTCTTTCTATCCTGCTTCTTCTTCTTCTCCTTTCTTCATATCTATTTATTCCCCACCGTCTTCTTCTTCGTTGTCTATTTTTCTCTTATACCTGTTATCATTATCATTACCGGCCCCCCCCTTCTCTCCCTCTCTCTCCTTCTTTTCTTTTGCAACCCCCTCCCCCCTTTCGATCGTACCCGGCGTTCTGGTGGCTTCCTGCTTTGCTTTTACCTTTTTCCTTTCCGTCTGTCTGTCACGCACACACCGCAACTAGCTCTCCTACTACATCCATACTATCCACCCACCCCCTGGCTGGGCCAGGCGATAACCAACAGCAGCAACGCACACGCATCGATCTCTTATGTCCCCTTGTTTCTTCTTTTTTTTTATTTTTATTTACACGGTGTCTGGCTGGGAGTTTTTATCTGTTTTTTTTCTTTCTCCTTCTTTCCATTTCTGGGTTGGGGGGGGGGAGGGGCACGGCAAGGCACAAAAAATCTATTCTCTTAAGGGTGGGCGGGGATCAAGGTAGCTAGGTAGCTATATGGCTAGTTATGTTCGAATCAAGTAGAGCAAACACAGAAGCACAAAAATAAAAAAAATTCCAAATAACATTGCGGTGCCGAATCTGATCACGCCAGATATCTGGCTGCGGATACTCCGTTGCGGAATTGAGCTATTTCAACGACATCAGAGTGTCCATGAGGGCCACGGGTGGCAGCACACTACTTACATGCTACTGGGGAGGATTTAGTACACGGTAAGAAAGAAAAGAGAAAAAATGCTAATCACAGGGCTACTATGTGGCTGATTAATTGGAGAAAATGCTTTCCCGCTCTGCACCACCCGCGACCAATGATCGCAGCAACCGGAAATGGGGGTTGTCAGTCACGTGGCACCAGTGATATGTAGGCGCGGGGCATGAGTGATCACTCGCACACAAAGTACGGTCTACACTCCCGCCCCCACCAACAGAGGGCCAAGCCGCGGGACCATTTGTCTCCTGGCCTAAATGATCACGTCTTTCACCCCCCCCCCGTTGACTGTACTTCAAATGAATGTCTCATAGATTTCAGCAGGATAGGTGTCAATCCGGTGGGCGATTAAATATAGTTCGAACGGGGCACGGCGGGCGACTATCCATGAACCCGAAAACCTCCATTTTGGTCGCCAGATACTTTTGATCTTTTTGTTTGCTTGCTTATTCAATTCATACTCGCTGCCTGACTTGATCTGCTTCTCAGTGTTGTCTCAAAAGGCTAATGTATGCATACCTTAATCCGGCCTGTGCAAGTGGAGAACGAGTGTTTCCGGCCGGCCGCTCAAAGTGTGTATATCGAAAGAACTAGTAGCTATAAATACAGTATATCGATATAAGAGAGACATGGTATGTTATGTTTATCCGGTCTGAGGTGCTTCCTCTCGCCACTGACTCATATGTCGTCTGGTTGCACTGACCTCTTCAAATAGTGATCTCAACAACCTGCAACCCCCCCCCCCCCCCCCCCTCACGCAGATTGTCACCCAGGACCACCCCCACTTCTGCTCCACCTAGACTGTGATCTATCTGAGTCAACACAAGTCCCTTGGCCGGTCAAGTCCCTGAAGTGTTTTATACCGCTTCCTTCAGGAAACGCCTCCACGGCCCAACCATATCTTGTTGCGCAGTTTGCCGTGAGAGCTGGCTATTGCGTGGCTCCCAGTGCCAAAGCTGACTGGTCCCATAGTAAAGCCAACACATGTCTTGAATGTGGTGGAGACGTGATGGAAATGTCGACGAAGGGTTCAGGTAGTGCATGTTTGGTATGCGGCAGGGCACAGCTGTCCAGAGTGCTGTTGGGGTACCTTCGGCGCATGTGGCCTGAATTGTACGCTCCCTGTGGTGAGTGTGATAGGTATACGGAAATTGAGGGTATATAAAGCTATCTATATTGTACATGAGTACGGGAGCAGATGGCTGAGAGGGATAACTGTTACTGTAGATATTATGGATACAGTCAACTTGTATATATCCACACCGTCCGTCCCAACGTAGTGAGATGGGCCAACCGACGCCGCTCTGTGCCATGATCAAAATAGCATGTTTCTGGCCTGAGATCGGGTATTTGCAGGTTGTATATTGGCTTATATTGATCCGAGTTAGGTTCTGCATGTATTTTCACCACGATTAGCATCTGCTATGTGTAACAAAATTTTAGTTATAGTAATATTATTCTCATGTATGGTGACTGGTTGGTAGTACCATAGAGTAGCACCCATAGCCGAAATCGTATGTGCTTAGGTTCTTGAGGTGAACTAAAGTATCTATAGGTACATATATGCATAGATATGTAAATAAAAGTACATGAATATCTTGAATGTCTTGAATGCTCAAGGCTGGCCTTAGTACTTCAAAGGAAATATCACACAGAGAGTACATACACACAGAGATATGGAATTGAATCTGACATTATTCGGGATTCCATATGTATTCTCACGGGGTACGTCTGACAGCTCGAGAATACTCATAGAGTCTGACTCGGGACTAGGGCTATCTAATCTTATAAATCCAGTATATTCGTCCATTGAGGCTATCAGTCAGCGGCCCTGTAATGTGCCAGTAGATTTCCTGCCGTCAGACACTACCATGACCGGTCTTTCCTGGTGGTATCGCCGAGTCAATAGGTCGGGTTGCTGGACTTCGATCGTGTAGAGCGTCGATCGGAATCTGATCGAGTGAAATCGAAGGTAACCACGTGCTCACCCGAAAACTCGAAAATGAAGGAATGGAAGAGCTGAGGCTAACCCAATTAAGCAGCGACAATATCGAAAGTGTTTGTTTTTCTCCTGTGCTCTATCCCCCGAATAAGTTGTCAATCAATGCCAGTGCTCTCTATTGATTCCCGTCACAGCACGTCACTCAGTCCAGACACCTTATTAAAAGAAAGAACACGCCTCCCAGCATACATATCTGAAATTTAGAAGCTTCGAATTCTTTACTGCAAGTTATTAACTTATAAGCCGATACATATAGCCGATAGTACAGTCGAAAGACATGCTCTTTGCAGCATCGAAATGGCGAGTGCGACTTGATGATCGATATAAGCCCAACCACAGCCGACGAAAACAAATCAAGTATGAATAAGCGTACTGTCATCCAATAGAGCATGTGCATCCGTGATGATATCGGTAGGGGGTCTGATTGGGCTGTGCGATTTGAGACACAACAAGAACAGGGGGGTCGTTATGAGTCTCGAAAACTTGACAATATCGTCCTTCGGGACATTTGGTCAATTTGAAACGATACAGAGAAGATTAGCATGGCCCCTGCACTAAGGATGACACGCTTCACAAAGATGAGCTAAACAGTTTTTTTTTGAGGTTGTCCCGTCGAAGGTTCAAGTCCGAATTCGAGCTTGTTCTAAGACATCCAATACTTGGTGGCAACCCTACGCACCTTTTTATATATCTACATACATACGTTTATCTAACCAAAGAAGGTTTATGAAGTTTAAATAGATTGCGAAATCAAACCTTCATCCAGCACCGTATTCTGCCAGATAAGGTACTTATTTTATATACTTTCTTACTACTTTATCCTACCCCGGTTTAAGCTTTCACTGTCAAAGCAATAAATGATGGAAAGGCCGAGACAAACCCAGATAATATCTTGGACTACATATTCGAGCATGAATTAGTCATGATTACACGTTCAGGCGTAGATTAATGTGAGAAGCGAAGACGTGCCAGAATCGAACCCTTGGAAGCATCATATGTTATTCTGGTAATAAATCAATAAGATATCACGAGTTCAGCTAAAAGATGCATGTATGTGGGAACCATTCCTCATTCGCATCAGAAACCCTATTCTAGTTACAAATACTTATACAGACCCTGACTGAAGCCCTCCGGAAACCCCGAAACAAAAGGGAAACATTTCCCAATGCCTCTTTAGATTTGTACACGCTCGACGTTGGTAATAAATTCTACAGAATACATGTAGTAGCCGTCTTGTGTACTCAGAATATTATCGCTCTATGCTGTGTTCTATGCTTGATCTGTAGCAGATACGAGACTACCACAAAGCAGTCGACACTAATCAAATCATCGAGCAATCCCTCTATATATTTATATGTAATGCGTACCTCAAGTACTAGCGTTAATATTTTTATGTAGTATTGCCACTTGGCCTCACGATGGAGTCGAAAAGGCCCCGTGTCCCCAATTTTCTCCCGCCAAAAATAGTCCGTATTGAAAGAAAAAAAAGATGAAGAAAATTTGAAATTAAGTGAAATAACCCCCGCAATTTTTTTTCAGAAATATAAGAAAGGGAGACTCGACAGATGATGATGATTGAATGCAGTGACAAGATGAGAAAAGAAGGAAGGAAAAAGGAGGAAATGCTTTGAACTCGCATCCTCGATACTTTTAAACAAATTGTCTTAATTTTGTGATCTGCCACAGAAAACCCCGTCAGGTCCGAAAAATTCCACTTTTAAGGAACTTTATTGCGAAAAACAAATGTGAAAAGAAGGTCAAGAGTGAGTTATCCATACCTCATTAAGTAATTCTTGTAGATCCTCATCCGAGATCTTATCCTGAAGACTCGGAATGAGAGTTTTCGCCTCTTCGGCAGAGTCGCAGCATAGGGTACCTGACAGAGTGCGATTTAGATGGTAGGATTCAAATGAAGGAGGTACAGAGAGAGGTAGGTACCTAGCTGTGACTTCTCGAAGGCAACAAGATCCGTCTGCTGTGCAAGGATCCGCTCTACGGCTTGGACACTCTCACGCTGCTTGAAGCGCGAGAAAACGTCGAGATAGGCTTGTGTTTTGGTGACGACGCTATTAAACGACGTCAGACCCCCACTCATCGCACACCTCCCTTGCTTGTGCAAGGAGAGAGAGGGAGAAGGGGGATATACTCATTGTCGGGCACCTTAAATTTCCCCTGTTCCCTTCTGTGATTGAACACAGCTGTAAGCACCTCCTTCGTCTCCGAAAGTGTCAGACTGGACACGTTCTGGAACTCCCCGAGCTTCAGCTCAGCGCCAGCCTCTTCATCACCGTGGATCACCTCTTTCGCACGGGTCATTGGGGGTGCTTTATCGCCGTTGGTCGCCATCTTTGTTATTATTACTATCGATTGATAGCTGCTGGCTCCTCTATGTGTGTGTTCGGCAGAGCTGAAGGGAAGAAAAACGTCGGTTCAGTCTGTGCCCCCAAGAAAAGAGCTCGCTTAGGTGCGGCGAGTCGGATTCTATGCGTTGAGATTCCTGGTTTGAATTGACAAAGCGATGGGGTAAGAGTGATGTTGTTAACTATGTTGTGGGTGTTGGTGGTTGAACGGTTGAGTAAAGATAAAGAGGGTGTCTGCACAGGCGATGGGGAGGTGTTTTGTCTGGTGCCGCTGAATTCTAAGGAACGCCGTGGTTGAAATTCTATATAAAGAAAAATCATGACAAAATATTTGATAGTTCATCTATTTAGAGGCAAAAAGAACAAAAAACAGAAAAACGGGATAGTCGAAATTCAATGTTCCGTCGGCTGACCTGAGGGCTGTCAACACCGGAATCGAGTTGTCAGATCGATCTAAAGCTATGAGGCTTAAACTAAACCATCAACGTCTGCCAACCCTTTCCCTCCAGAACAAGCTCCCCCGCGCAACTCAAATCTAACCTCCTAATACCCCCCACCCACACTTCACAATGGCTATCCTCTCTATTTTAATCCTCAACAAGGCCGGCGGTTTAATCTACCAACGCGACTTCAACGAGGGTCTCAAAAAGCTCTCCTCAAACGACTACCTGGTCCTTGCCGGTACCTTCCACGGTGTCCATGCCATAACCTCCCGTATTTCTCCCGTACCTGGGTCTGGAGGATTGGAGGTTATGGAAAGTGAGCACTTTAGGATGCAGTGTTTCCAAACCTTGACTGGTACTTCTCTATTTCGCTACTAATAATAACGCAAGAGCTAACGAATGACGATAGGCACAAAATTCTTAATATTCGCACAACCACATCAGCCGAATATAGATGTTATTGTAAAACGCGTCTACGAGTTGTATGCGGACTATGTCATGAAGAATCCATTCTATCAGATTGAGATGCCGATAAGATGTGAGGCTTTTGATAGGAATTTGCTGGCATATATCCAGCCCAGGCAGTAGTTAATTCAAGGGTCAAACCGAATGAGGGTATTGGGATTGAATAACATAGGCCTTAGTATCATAGATGTGAAGAGGACAAGGGAGAAATAAGAGGGATCAATGAGATACTTACTACTTTTCCTTTTTTTTTGTTTCACTGGGAATAACGGGCGTTCTTTTTCGGGAAAGCGGGTCCTTTCATGTATATATTGCGAGTTTCTCTAGGGGCGGAGATTAAACCCTAATAGTACCAGTCTCTAAACTACCGGTTGTAGAGTGATATTTCATGAATTATGGTACGAAGTCACGAAGTTATGCATGTGCTCCAAAGTCACGCGTAGCTGGGGACGAGTATTAATTTCTTTTGTACAACCCAATCCAGCTCAGCTTCATATCCTTGGGCCTAAAAAATAAAAAAAATAAAATAAAAAAAAAGACCCAGAAACCAATGTGCTTCGCCTTTTTCCCAACCCAAACCGCGCTCTCGCCAGTTTTTTTTTTCTGTATTTTGCCAAATTGTGTCTTTCCTATTGACGGCCCCCAATCTTCGAAAACCACGGGAATGCAATGAAGAAAGAAAAAAAAAGAATAATAAGAAACAGCTCCTATGGAAAATGTTGGGTGATAAGCGGTACAAATTTAACTTCCAAAGCTGAGAGGATTAAGGGCTGGTAACATGAGAAATAGAACGCCACTAAGTAGTAATCAGAGCTTAGTGATCAGATCAGAATGCGCCGTTAAAAAATAAAGATCAAAAACTCGTGATTTTGAGATGTAAAGAGAGATCAGTGCAAGCCGTCCAGGAATGAGTATTGGGGAAGAGGGAAATAGTGATATCGTAACCTAGAATCGTGAATGCTAAAAAACAAAAACAATAAAACAAAGATTGCCAGCCACCAAACCCAGAGCAAAAAAAAAAAAAAAAATAAGAAATATTCGCAACGCCGTTTTCCATCTGACCCTTACCAGAAAACCAGAAACAGAACCAGGCAATAGGTTAACCCAAATTCAACTTAGAGAAAATCGCATCATAGTAAAACAGTTGTCCCTCCGAAATAAATCCAATGCCTTCCTTAAATATCCATAAACTCCCCTTTATCACTCTTGCTTCTCTTCATCTCGGGAGGGCTTCTCCTCGCCCGACTGGCGATCATCTCTCCAATGCTCCTGCTTTTGCTTGGCTTCTTTCCACCAGCTGCCGAGAGCTCGTCATCTGCATCTGCATCTTCGACTCTTAGACCTTCCTTGAGTTGTTTCTCTTGCTTCTCCTTCTTTTTCTCAAATGAAGACCTTTTGCTCTTTATTTTAGACTCCGGTGAAGACGGCACCAATGTTGGGCTATTGCCTTTGGGAGGTGAGACATGAGCTGAAGAGGACCTTCTTCTTACAGGTGGTTTCTTGACTCCGTCTTCTGACGGCGTGCGCGATCTTCTGGGGGGTGATCCCTTCGGAATCAGGGATTTAAACCTCTCAGTGGTAGTTTGTAGTGGTGGGGTTACGGAGGGCGTAGGAACCACAGGTGGAGTCCTCGAAAAAGGGGACCTGGATGGAGACCTGGATGGAACGCCTGCTGTACTTCCAAATACCGGGGTTGCACTGAGTGAGGGTGGCAACGACATTTCGGGAGGCGATGCCAAGGGCTCAGCTATATTACTGAAGGTGCTGACAGCATTGATTGCACTGACATGCGTTGATAGTGGTGAAGGCATACGCTCGATAGTGTGGGATTGGA
The DNA here is from genome assembly GCA_024713855.1 of Morchella sp. 2016-41. Taxonomy (NCBI): domain Eukaryota; kingdom Fungi; phylum Ascomycota; class Pezizomycetes; order Pezizales; family Morchellaceae; genus Morchella; species Morchella sp. 2016-41. The sequence continues at coordinate 1,894,015 of JAMGZD010000008.1, read as the reverse complement.
GTCTTGGAGGTGCAGATTCCTGATGTGTCAGTGGCGCAAGCGGCGATGATACTGCTACAGGCGGTAAAATCTCTAAGCCAAGGCTAGACGGCTTGCCGACATGAAGCTTTTCCCATTCGTTAGTTGTTGTGCGCGAAAGAACTACAGGCTCGCTAGTGCTGGTCACGGAGACCGCATCATCATCGTCCATTGAAGAAAATTGCTCTGACAGGCGCCCTCTCCTCGTGCCCATGCTCATAAATCGTTCTACTGTTGGTGAGATTCGCCCAGATTCCTCGTAATTAACTGGCGGAAGTTTATTGCTATTGTATAACTCTCTCCTATCTGTTAGAGGTCGCTCAAGTCCAGCTGGCTTCCAATGACAATTGCGTTCCAGGACCTCTGTAAGCTTTGGTATTGTCGCTGGCTTCTCGATCAATTCAGTAAAGTGATGGGGTTCATTGAGGTCCTTGAGATAGCCAGTAACGGCCACGATAGGCGTGTTGGAATTGGGATTTCTGCTCGTACGAATCATACGTGCCACATCTTCACCATTAATTTGTGGAAGCTTGAACTCCATGAGTATGATATCGACTGTTTTGCGTTAGCTTCTACCTAAAATTATCACTTTAAGAGAATCGAGAACTTGCATTTAACTTCACCCATGGCACATCTCATTGCCTCCGCTCCGTTATTCACCACGATAGTCCTACATTTCAACCTCTCTAGCAGCCTTTCCATCACCAATTTTGATACAGGATGATCCTCGCAAACTACTTGAGATTAGCCAAATTCACTCACGTATATAACAAAGTTTCGTACCTAAAATATCCAGTGGCCTAAAGACTGGGCCAGTATCCCCAAGACTAATATTTGACATCCTCCTGGAGCTTTGCCGACGTCTCTGTACCCGCAACAATGCACTACCCTTGACCTCCTCATTATCGGATGAAGAAGGCGACATATCAAACACCTGACTTCTCCTCTTCTGATGTTTGAAGCTCTCCAGCACTGCCGCATCGCCATCAGCGGACCCGATGGTAAGTGAGCGTACTCTGGGGTTGGGGTTGCGGTGATGATGTTGGTGTACGTGAGTCTTTGAAGGTGAAGGCTGGGAGGAAGACATAGACAATGTCAATTTATCGTGAGCTGTCTTTGTAGGAGAGGTGGAAGCAGAAGACATGATGAATGGTTTCGAATGTGTCTTTGTCGGCGAGGAGGATGTAGAAGACGGGGCAACTGGCGATTTAGCGCTGCCGGGAATGACCGCAGGAAGGCGTGGAATGTCAACCAAGGGAACAGGTTGAAGAGGGCCTAGTGAGTGTTGGGACAAACTGGAGGATGCACTAGCATTAGAGGCCTTGCGTCTATCATTTAGTCCAATCGCCGTAAATGACATCAAAAGTGGTGAAGACGGCTGTGAAGCACGCGCAGGGGAAGAATTTGAATGGTGCAGATTAGATGGGGAAACTGGGCGCTTCCCATGCTTGCTCGAAGGGTTTGACAAGGTCCTGGATAAGGACTTTGAGGAAAGAATGGGACTCCCTTCAGAAGGCGATGCAGGATTCGAAGTTGTCAAGGCTGGAGTTGATTTAAGGGCTTCTGTGCGGAGTTTTTGGATAACATCCTTATTTGCTCTATCTAGCACTGGCAAATTCTTGAAGGTGAAGGCTCCAAAGTCATCCTGCGCACTCGTCTCGCTCAAACGCCTATTTCTGCCCTCGCGAACATGGGGGGGGATAGAAAGAGGAATAAGTCCCCGCTTATTTGAATTGATTTCCTTTCTCACACGAGATACAGCATCATGTGGACGTTCTGGTAAATCTGCACCGGGTGTCAGAACTTGGGGTGAATGTGTCTGATCTTCAAATTCTTCATTGAATGCCTGTAATGTTGCCCCTCTTGAATCAAAATACTCGGTATCTTCAGGATCCTGGGGTGTAGGCACGAACTGGGGAGTCTCCTCGAGCAATGTATCCCATTTGATTTCCGCAAACCATGGGTGCCGTTTGACTTCCTCAGCCCCACCCACGCCAAGCCTCTTGGTGGGATCTGTGCACATAAGACGATTCATCAGGTCTTTAGCTATGTCAGAAACACCCGCTTCATCCTCATCATCATCGTCCTCATCTTCCTCTGGCCAAGCAATCCTTCGATTCAAAATATTATCAAAAACCTGTTCGTGCGTTTCCGCATTGAAAGGCGGATACCCATAAATAAATTCGAACAAGATGCACCCTAAGGACCACCAATCGCTCATTTCATCTTGTCCGCTACCGTTGATAGTCTCCGGTGCCAGGTAATCGGGGGTACCAACAAACTTGCGATTGCTATCTTCAGGGTCAAAAAGTGCCATCTGAGGGGGCAGCATTGTATGGGCGTGCGGTTGGACGTGGCTTTGGCTCATACTAGCATACGTGGCTACATGTTGAAGCCCAAGACCTGCGCTAAAATCGCTCGAGGTACTGCTTTCACTTTGGGCATCCTCATCTCCTGTAGGAGTTCGTCGAGTATATAAGGAACTTCCGTGGTTGTGGTCCAATGAAAAGCTACCGAGCATTGAGACTAAGTGATCACTCCCACCTGTTTCACTTCTTCCATTGGATGATCGTCTCAAAGAACTCTCGCGGCTCAAAGTGCTCTCTCGATGATTTAAATTGAAATAGGATGGGGTGACCAATTGGGCACTGCTATCAGGAGTAATGAGCGGTGTGCTTTGGGGCGAACCGCCTGGGGGGAAATCGTAAGAAGTGGACCGTGAAGAGGCAACGGATCTTGATCTGGCAAATGGACCCTGTTTTAATAGGTCAGGAGTGGATTCTGATGATGGATTCTGGGCTCTCTTCTGTCTGCCCAACAATCCCATTCTCGATAAACCAAAATCGGTAAGCTTCAAGTGACCCTTCTGATCAATCAGAAGATTATCAGGCTTCAAGTCTCGGTGCACGATACCCCTTGCGTGTAAATGCTCCACCCCAAGAACTACTTCCGCCAAATACTTCCGTGCCCATTCTTCCGGGATACCTCCCAAGCTTTTGATAAGAGCAGCACAATCGCCCCCATTGAGATATTCCATTACCAGGTAAAGGTAATCTTTACTTGCAAACGTCCAGAACAGTTTTGCGACAAAATCACTTTCCCCTTGTACCATCATGATTGCTCTTTCCGCTCTGACATTTGTAACTTGATTTTTCGCTATCATATCTGCCTTCTTCAAGACCTTGATTGCAAAATAATCGCCTGTAGATTTCTTCTTTGACAGGTAAACACTCCCGAAAGCACCCTTACTGATTGGCTTGATGATCTCGAAATCCTTGATGGACGGTGGCACGACACGGTTTTGCTGCTGTGTAGGATTCGTACTGGGTAGTCTTGGGGAAACTGGTGGTTTACCTATGTCCCCAGATGAAGTCACTGAGGATTGCCGCCTATGGTGATGATTGAAACCTTCAAGCGCGGGCGAAAAGTCTCCAGTTGATAAAAGAGGTGATGTGATTGGAGTAGGCATATTATTATCATATAGTACGTTTCGTGGTTTGTTTATCCTTAGAGGCGAGGACGAAGGCTGAGTTCTTGCAGGCGATGCTTGCCGTCTTGGGGAGTTCAAACCCTGACCAATCTGAATGGCGTTGGTCCTTCGCTTGTCTCTAGCTGCAAACCTGGCTGCCGTCAGTTCGTGATCCGAGACTGGGCTTTCTGTCTGTGGTCGACCCATAGCAGCAGCAAGTGAAGATCTGCCACTTGTATCACTATCTGCACCGTCGTTATCAAAATGAATGCTTCCACGATGAGTAGTAAATTTATGTCGTCTACTAGCGCTCTTCGTCAGGCTCTGCTGAGATTTAGGGGTAGGACACTCCATCGGACTTGTAGAGCCTGAGTCTGCAGGTGATGAGTGCCTTCTGAGGCGTCCTCTAGGCTTATCCACGAGACCACTGGTATTTAAAGGAGGACCAAATGACGCCGAGAAGAACGGAGTATCATCCTCAATGCCAGAGTCTTCACCGTCACTATTACTATAACTATCATCTGGTTCGTCGGTTACCTGCTCAGAAGCCTTGCGTAAAGCCTCGTCAATGCAGTCCTGGACAAGCACAGCAAACTCTAGCCGTATCCTTTCTGAGTATTCGATAGTATTTCTGTGGCGGAATACCGCCTCAACTTTTGCCCTAGCAACCGCTTCTGTATCCTGACAAAGCTGTATTAATCCCTTCCCCTCTTCGTTTTGGTAGCTCGGCGATGTCCACTGCATGACCTGATTTATACGCGCTTCTGATTGGGGGGATTGAGTCCGGAAAGATCCTAACTCGCCACCCGCATACGATTCTTTGATAGCCGGAGTGCTGATTTCGATGGCAGTATCACACAAATCAAGCAGTAGCTCAACAATTCGGACAAGGGGTCGCCGAGCAGGAAATGAACGTGATCGACTACCTGATGCAGAGGAATCACGTTGTTTGGGGGAAGAAGCTGCGGGAGAAGCGGTGCCTGAAGAAGATGAAGAGCCGGGACCAATGGGCAAACCACGGTACTCAATAGGGGTAGGAGGCACAGTAATCTCACCAGAAACCGGACGAGAAGAGCGTCTCTCCATAGCATCCAGTATTTTGACAATTGCATGTCTATGCATCCCTAGATTTTCTTGGCACAGTTGGACATCGCTCTCCGCCTTGTGTTCCAGCATACAAAGCTCAGAATGCTTCTCAAACCACCATGGCTGGATTTGACGTTCACAAATTCGACAGAGTACTGGCATAGGGGGAGGGTTGTTGGCTGGATCTCCAGCGCCCTGTTCTGCCAAACTAGTCAGGTAACGAGCAAGCATACCTGCACCAACACCAAGGGACTCGACCAAAACAGGAGGGAGGTCGATGGTGATTTCGTTAGGCTCAACAAATGGTCTAAGGACCCACATTGTCTTGATAATCAATGTCAGTCTTGCAGATACAGTAAACTGAGACACAGAGAGAACTGACATGACTTGGTTCACCATCTTGTTTGTCCTGAATGATTATTCCCTGTCCTTCTAGATGCAAAACGTGTGGCGCTTCTTCTTGCACTTCTTCCATCGGGAATGCCTCTTCTTGGCCAGCTGTAGTCTCTTCTCCGGACCAGGTTGATTTGGATCCCATGACTACCGAAAATCGAACTCGACAACTCCTAGTGTCGTCAATTCGCATTTGCTCAACTGCATTCTTGAAAATTTCTTTATCATCTAGTAAAAAGTCTGAAATGGGTTTATCGTGAACTGTATCGCGGGAAGTCCTTGAAGGGTTTAAGGTTAGCGATTTTCTGATGCTGAAAAACACTTTGTTGGACACTTACCCGATCACATCCTCCCAAGAGGGGCTAACCCATCGCACCTTTCCGTCGAGGTTTAGGTCCATAATCACAGTAAAACTGTCTTCTGCTGCTTCCTTCAGATCCTCCTTTTCAGCTCTAATAGACATACTAGGTGTTCTCTCCATAGGCCGTCGCATCGATAGGTCGTCATTTGGCGGCGGTGCCAGGCTTCCTCCCCGGGACTTTGGGGGTACAATCTCCGTCGACATTTTGAAGAACCCTTACAGAAAGCTGTCAGGGCGGTAGATTTTGGTGGGGGGATGGGGGGTGGGGGGCTGAGGGTGCACAAGTTTTGTTTGCAAGTTTAATATCTCGATTCGTGATCACGGCGTCCTTGTTGTTGTTTTTTTCTTGTGAATGTAGAGAAATTTAGATATATAGCGTATCTGTCTGATCCAGAGATCAATAAGTTGAGAGTTGTGGGTCCGGCTAGGACGAGTTTCGCATGACGCCCATTGCTGCACGGGTATTGGCCTCAGATATTTGCAAACCCTTCTGGACAATGTTTGAACAAAGTAGAAAGACTGTGCTGGATCTTGCGGAGGTGCAGAGTGGATAGGGTGAGTGAGTGAGGAAGGATGGTGGTGGTGGAGGGGCGGAGGTCTGGGGGGTAGAGGTGGGAACGAGTGTAGTCTCAAGAACGTATGCACAGTAGTCCTCTATGAATGGTTGGTTGGTGTATGATGGATATGGATATGTACGTACACTACAAATCTATCAAGGGAAATGAAATGAGTGGAGTGCAGCAGCAAGTGCGGTGGTGGTCGGTTACAGAACGCCGCGATGCTGTGGAGATAAAAATCGGTCAGCGTGTGAGCTGGTGATCTGCCGATTATTTGCTGCAACCAGTGGTCTGGCACAGCCGATATGTAGAGTGGGTACAGCAGGAAACCTCAGAGTGTGGAGGCTGGGACACACTCAAAAGGCAACCAGATATATTTTCTTATAATTACCCAAGAGACGAAGACGGTGTTTGGAAGGTGGGAAGATGAGAATGTCACAAATTTGGCCTTCACGTCGACGACGCAAGGAGAATTGAGCATGGATCACCAACTAGGTACAGGAGCAAAAAAAGAATTATTGCAGTCGATTTGGACTTCCTCCAACGGTTTTTTCTTTTCCGCTTCGGTTTCCCCAGTAACTTTTTATTTTTTTATTTACTCTGTGCAGCGTGTTTTTGTTTAGAAGCAATGCGACATCGTCAATGGCAAGAATTTAAAGACCCGAGCGTATGTACTCTATTGGGGAGTACATGCTTTAGTGGATGTAAGCCAATTGTACCTCAAGACCAATTATTACTGTTACCACTTTATCACTTGTATGCTCTATGCGCCATGGAACTGCCCGACGACTGTTGCGTTTTTTTTTTATGTGCTCTCCTATGCTATCTGGCCGAGCCGTCCATGCTGGAATATTCCTGGGACATGGTTTGACATATATATGCGGTTGGCGTAGTCTAGGACCTTAATACTGGAATCTTAAGGTGACTCCTTCACGTACTTTTGGGTCAAAATCAGCTGCATAGCTTTCTATCTGGAACCCCAGGGAGACTTTCGATCTGCGAGCCTTTCCGGAGCAAGCTTCTCCGTTCCTACTGGCGTGGTTTTACATCGGTAACAGACGATTCCTGTAAGGTATGGCACGAAGCGGCGGTCATGATCTCTCTGGCTCGATTCCACAGAACTCCAGTCAAGCTCACTGGTCCTGAAAGATTGAAATTTTTCTTGCTTTTGTCTCCCTCTAACCATTAGAAACTTTCTTAGCTGACCTGCGTAACTTTCCATAAAAAGAATGTTCACCATTGTTTACAGGAACGGCTAACGGTGTCAGACCGACTGACTAGAGGTGATAGAGACAGTGCGACGAAAGCAACACGACACCCACAACGCTGCATGGTCATGTGCGGTAGTTGATAAAGCGAAGTCAAGGCTGGTTGCCACACATCGCTCATTCCATTTTTTTGGTGCTCCCGGATTCCCGTTGGCATGTATTGGGGTTTCGGCTATCTAATGAAAATAACGACAAGAGTTCCGGGACTTACACTTGCAGATATATTATCACTTACTGTCACCGTGCCATAGAAGCGCACACAAAGTACGTAAAACTAGGCCCTCCAGAATGATGCGGAATCCCGTCCATCATGTACCTACACCCCTCTCTCGGCACCGCTGGTAGACCGCGGGGTAAAGATGTAGATACAGGTAACAAGCATGACAGCGCCAAAGTGGTCTACATCAACCCCACGAAACAACAAAGAAACCCCCCAACGATTTCTTTTACGTAGCCTCATGGGGAAGTAGATGGACGAGGGATGCCCGAAGTAGGAGGGAAAAAGAAGGTGCACGTCCTTCTGGACACCCTGTCGTCCTATCTGACACAACAGGACCCTTCTCCTTGTGCCAACCTCTGGTTACTGGTAGCAAGCAATCCATGCTCTAAGCTCCACCATCATTGAACATCACACGTACCTGCACCCCACTCAAACTCGGCGTAAGTAGGTGTTCTACCAGCTCAGAGGAGGCAGCAGCCAGGATATGCCAGAAACTGCAGAGAATCCCACTTCCGTATGTTTATTAGCATACATTCTTGTTTCTTCTCATTAATACTGCCTGAAGACAACAGCTCCCATCTAAAATCTTTTCATTGCAACGTGCCGCTTTGAAATTCTGCGCGAAATCGATCGAAAAAGAGTATATTATGTTTATTGTTGTTTTGAAATGGTTGCAAATGATTTTTTCAGTTCCCATGCCAATGGATACCGTGTAGCATGTACCAGGCCAGGGTCCCAATCACCCTCGTTTTCTTATCAATAATAATATGGATTCTTCAGGGTTTAATGGCTGTTCGAATTAGAAACCCAGCGAACTTTTACTATTCATTGCTTTAGAACTGACGGTTAAAACCAACAGCTGCTGCAGGGAGTAGAAACCAGGCGGCATAAGAAGATTACGAAACACAGCAGTTTATACAAAAAGATGGCGCTTTTTTCTATCCAGGGTGCGATTAGGTGTAACCTTACTGTCCTTGAGCATCGGGCGCGTGCGGTGCAACCCGAGAACATTGGGGGTAATAAACAAAAGCATCAGAAAGGCGTGGGTCGATATTGTTGACGATTTTCCCAACTAGGACTTGAAAAATGTGGTACAAACAGAGGTTATAATCGGGTGTGGCAGGGGTGGAATATTGATGGGAAGAGATGAATGTCTCTGCTCTATCCTACAAAGAGGTTGACCTCGTGATTGAAGAATATACATGTACTTCGTGTTCACCTTACACTTTATGGGAGAACATACTGTTTCGCCCCCTGATGGTATGCCCTTCTCAATTTTTTCCGGATACGAACTCAACATTACATTCCACAAAATTATAGAAGTACCTACGCACTAACATACTCTACCTCATTTTAGTCCGTTCCTCCGGATCCCCACAAAATGCTACGAATCATAAACAATCCCCAATCTTCCCACGTTCCGCTAATCGACATGACCGACGATCTTTCATTTCAATATGGCCCAGTTCGTCACCACCGACGTAGGAGCTTTTTGCACGGCCCTCAACTATCCCACGATCTTCACTACCAGTTACAATGAATTTTCCTTGTCACTGGGGCCGGTCAGTGCTAGCGAGTCCAACTGAGCAGCCTATTCACTTGTGGCTTATTTGTGGTTTTTGTTTTGGCTTTGGAGGGCCGGCCATATCTGGTGGCTCTTCGTAAAAGCTCTCAAGATCTTGTTCATGTAAGTTGATACTCTATCGTCCGCCCGCTGCATGTAGTGAGGCCTCTCCAGGCTCTCCAATTACCCCGCAATATCGGCTTGCATGCTCCCGGTAACCAATAATAGAAAAAGATAGAGCTTGGCACTCTTTTGAGTTCTTTGTCTAAGTTGATAAAAGTCATTAATGCACATACACACATGTGAATATGCAATGCAAGCCCTTATCAAAGCATTCATAGACTAACAACTTTCAGGCTTAAAGCGCCGAGCGACTACTGAGTACCTCTGGATCCGCGCACGCCTTTATATAACTCAAGGTTCTCCTATGTTCACACACACCTCTATTTAATTCTCACGATGAATCAGCTAGTATCTGGCCCGCAGCCTTATACGCTTGAGGTGTCCCGCGCCATGAAGTTCTTTTTTTTGAGCACCCGATCATGGCCCTGGACTTCGGAAGATACCTGGCAATGTGTTGCTTTTCCACAGGCGTCCACCGGCCATTACCCCAGATCGACAGTTTAGGTTGTGTGGTCTTCGCTTACTGGCAAATATCAAGATGAGATAGAGGTAGGGCGGCCTGGCCAGGTGAAGAATGCTACTCGAGCGAGTTGCCTCTAGATGAGAGTTTGGATTTTGAGATTCAAGACACAAATGTGACCCCGAAAGCCTCACTCTCTCTAGAGAGAGAGACTCTATTTAGTAATCGTCGATCAATACCTATTGCAGAAGAAGGAATTTTTAGACGACGTGTAGTTATATTTCATGATCTCACGATAAAACTGCACTGTAGATATGGCACTGGTTGATATTGATTGGACTTCAATTGCGGCGAACGCATGTTGATCATTGATAATATGGCTCAAGCCGGACGAACTATTCAGTCATTGCTGCTCCTGAAAGCTGACGTTAACTAGCGGCGGTAACAGCCTTGAGCTTTGGTATTTTTGTTTCTTCTAGAAACGCCGTAGAATAAATGGCATAATTTAAAACCTGAGCCCTAATAACCGTTGATAGTAATCCCGACCGTTTATTCTATGCACTTTCGATATTTGCGCACATTTATCAAAGTTTTAGACCTGTATCCAAGTTCAATTGATTAGTGTAGATATCTCATTGCAGCTCAACCGCATACCGATTATACTATGAAGCCAACCTCCCGGAGCACAGGCAGCATGAACGACTGTCAACCAAGCCTGCAGCTCATCCTTCTTATCAACCCACCCTGTCTTTTTTCTGCCCGCGGGAGGATATGAGATGTTCGGTATCAATGTACATACAAGCACGATATAGTACTCTGCCGCACCGCACAGTGCACCGTGATTTCCCATGCTCGGATATCTGCACACGTCGAAAAATACCCGACTGGGCCCTTGGTATTTAAATTAAACGACAAAAACAAAGCGTCTACCCGTTCGCTTCCCTGTTTGAATGTGATTTCTTCTTCCTCAGTTCAACTCATAAAACGGTGGTTATTGATTGTGCTGAGCCTAACCATCTTGGGACACAGGTGCAGCGCGGATTACGCCGGGGAACACAGAGTGATTCCTCATCGCTTCGGGCCACATCTCAGGGAAATATTTTTCTTTCTTTCTTTCTCGGGCATCTCGGAAGGTGGTGTAAAAAATTATCTCCGCACACAGGGGCAGGCTGAAAGATCTTTTGTGTTCATGGGTGCCTTCGACCGAAAGTGGTGCGCCGTATCATGGCGTATCACTCGCTGCCGTTGTATCCGCACGGAGTAAAATAGCAACACCACTTAACAGAAGAAACGTTAATCTAGTGGCATCTGGTATGGTCTGGGTGTTCTTATCCTCATACATGTATGCAGCTTTATCCTGAACGTTACATACCCACACGCTGGAGACCAATCATTGAACCAATTACAAGTGAATACAGTGCATGAGAGCGCCTCCTGGCTCGTATTAAAATGTTAACTGGGCTTCAGCTTACGTCGAAGAGTAAACGGTCGTCGCGTAGGTACAGACACGGTGATTTTCCCTCAGTCAACCGGCAATTAAATGCGTTAAGGCCAGGAAAGCCCTATCCACCAAGTTAACCACCACCCACCACCACCACCAGGAGGTGTTTCCTCATGTTGGTAGCACCGCCATTCTTTGCATGGGTGGGGGGAAACGATAAATAAAACGTGAGCGTCTAAACATGTAGGTACTCTAGAGTAGAATCTAGATAGGTGGGTTGGATCATGTAAGTAGATAATCTTGCCTGTATCTCACAATCTGCCTAAGTTATGCATGTCGCTCGCAAGGCAAGGAAGAAGAGATGAACGAGCCTTTGTTTTCTTCTCTCTGCAGGCTCCACCGGCCGGGCACCTTCCCTGCGCCGCGAGGATATGACTTGGCGGGCCCTGCCGCAGTGCGAACCCTAAACCCTGACCTGACATGACGAGTGAACACCGCTACGTCCTTAATCTCCTGAAACAGAAAAGGCAACCACTATTTATCAGGTACCGAATAGTGTATTAAATAGTGTATTATGATTGTTTGTTTTGGGGTGAGCAACAAAAGACCCTAATCCACCTCCCATTCCTTTCCAACAGAAACATCCTACACGGGAAGCGGTGGCTGTGTTCAGCGGGGTCATTATAACAGCTACAAAACTTAAGGATGACTATATATAAAGGATGGAAAGAATTCGAGGAAATAGACTACTCATGTGAACTTTGAAAAATTGTTAACTTTGCCAAGTCTTGTGCAAGAATTGCAGCTCAAAGAGTAGGTACATGTATGTACCTACATGTACTTATGTACCTACATACTGTAGCTACATGTAGGTCAACCACTCTTCTGTCCAGGTAGTAACACCAAGGCGGCCCCTCGATCGTATATATACATGTACGTAATTAATAAATGTTCTGCCGTTGTGAAGCTCCACTGTAATTTACACCCGTGTTTGTTTACACCCGCTTGTTTTGACGACAGGGAATAGGGAATGTGTCACCTCTAAGGACAGATGCAGGATAGCTTGGGCAGCTCTGACATTGGCGATTCCTGAGTGTCGATCCCGGCCGCTTAATTGCCAGACTGCTCAGCTTCCAACATAACAGCACAAGACTTATTGATACCCCAAGCATAGCTTCAGCTTCCACCGTACATAAACCTCAAACGGAGGACTGATAATATATAACGCCTCCCACCGCGTACTGCAGATACTGGGCCAACAAGCAGAGGAGGAGGAGGCATGTCCTATAACTCCACAAACTATTGGAGTTCTTCCCCGAGCCGTCCTGACAGCGACAATCCATTCGAGAAATACAAGGCTCAGAGGAGTTCAGGTAGCTCAAACCTAGGGTTCAGAGCGCGGAAAAGGGGATATGGGATTAATAAGGCCTTAAAGGTCTTAGGTTTGCTATTTGTATTTGGAGTTCTCGTGGTTGCGTGGAAAGGGTACACGGGGAACCTCTATGGTTATGGTCTAGGCTCACTCGATGCCAGTGGGGAGCATACAGCAATAAAGAATGCGGGATCGATAACAGGCCTTCTCGCTGAGAAGGCAGCGGCAAGAGAGCGATTACTCGCAAGTAAAGGAAGTGTGCAGATAGGGAAGGAAAAGGCTTCATTGGTGATGCTTGTACGGTACGATCTCCTTCGAATTCTATCTTGTTCGACATTCCTCCACATAAAATTACTATCATACCATTTTTATCGGGATATCGGCTGATCAGTGCATTCTGCGTGTTCTAACTCGCCAGGAACCGTGAGCTCAAAGATGCACTCACAGCGATGAAGCAGATAGAGGATCGCTTTAACCGCAATTACCACTATCCATGGACCTTCCTCAATGACGAGCCATTCACAGAGGAGTTTCGAAATCACACCACTCGCATGGCATCGGGCGCCACCGAGTACGGGTTGATCCCGGAGAACGAATGGAGCATGCCCGAATGGATATCGGAGGATAAATTCCAGGAGACAATCAAGTCGATGTCCGAGAAGAATGTCATTTACGGTGATTCACGGACTTATCGTCACATGTGTCGTTATAACTCGGGTTTTTTCTGGAGGCACGAGGCGTTGAAAAAATATGACTGGTGAGAATCATCCCACAGGTCTAATCAGTCCCGGACGGGAACAAAAAGGCGGAGAAAATGGTGTTACATGCTGTTGTCGGGATCTGGGATGCTAATGTGATGGGCAACTGCAGGTACTGGCGGGTGGAACCGAGCACAAGCTTCTACTGCGACATGAATTATGATCCGTTCACATTCATGCGCGAGAATAACAAGAAGTACTCATTCGTCATATCACTTCCAGAATATCGTGAGACCATCGAAACACTTTGGTCAACCACACAGGAGTTCGCAAAGCTGCATCCAAAGTACATTGCAAAGGATAATTCGCTGGGATTTATTACCGACGATGATGCTAGCAAAGGGTGAGTTGGATCGCCAGACCTGCCCATTCTACCCCACAATTTTTGCTAACAGTTCTATAATCTACAGAATCGAGGGCACCGATTACAACAACTGCCACTTTTGGTCCAACTTTGAAATTGCCGATCTAAACTTTTGGCGTGGGGAAGCATACACCAAATATTTTGATTATCTCGACAAAAAAGGCGGTTTCTATTATGAACGATGGGGAGACGCTCCAGTTCATTCAGTCGCGGCCGCTCTGTTCCTCCCTAAAGATCAAATACACTTTTTTAGTGACGTTGGTTATAATCACGTGCCATGGTAAATTCAACCCCCACCACTGTACTGCCCCTTTGCCTTACCATCTCATGTTTTATGCGCACGTGCGCGTGGTGTCACCAGTAATCCGATGAGAAGGAAAGAGAAAAAAAAGGAAAAGGAAAAAGAAAAAGAAAAAAAAAAAAAAAAGGCTCACCAACTACTAGGGGACGCTGTCCAGCGGATGACGAGAGTCATGACTACGCAAGGTGTATGTGTCCGTTCGAACGCGAAGAAAGTTTCGATCTCCACCAGTGGAGTTGCTTGAAAAGATGGTGGAAGCTACATGGTAAGGCATAAAGTGCCATTTGATACGTCAATCCGCCCTCAGTTATCGTTCTAATATGCACAATTAATCTGATTGGGACCCCGATTGTGCTTTACAGGACTCGATGAGCACGGCAAGAAAGTTGACTAATTAACGTTGGTCTTTGCTTTCTTTTATTTTGTTATTTTATTTTGGCGGGTCCCGATGTTGCAGCCAGCTGCGGGGGCAAAATAAGCAATTTTTCGTTTAGAGTCCTACGAGCGCGTTTAAGAGTAGGCGGGTTACTTAGGTACGGGTGGGCATTCATTCTTGCTGCAGTTCCTGCATATTGTGTCCTTCATTTACAATTGGCGTTATCATGTGGTCAGAACTAGCAGAAGTAAAAGGGGAAGGGTGAAGATCGAAGAGGATTAGAAGAGGGATCAAAATAGTCTTTAATGATTGATATCTCCGGCGGCCTCGGACCTGATATATATATGTGCGAAGTCATTTCTATAAGGTCATAACAAAAGGTTATAGCCGCCACATTGAAATTTAAAAAGAAATTTGCATTGTTCGAAAGGCGGGGAAGTTGCCAAAGAAACAATTGCGAGGAGAGGTATTAAAGTATGCAGTGTACATACTACACCTTATTGTGAGCTGTTCCGAACAACCGCTGAGTGATCCCTAATGCAAATAGATCCGAGCGAAACAGACGATTGTCGGTATCCATGTGTAAAAGAGGAGATATAAAATTTAAATTTACAAAAGAAAAAAAACTAAAACGCCAAATCCAGCCACCCGATCATTTCTCAACCTCAGGCCTCACCAGTTCATCCTCGACCGCCTCGTCGACGACGAAAAAGCTACCGACCTTCCTCTTGGCCCTTTCCACGGCATTCCATGATACATCCCCACCCTCACTCACACCCGCATCGTCCAGCTGCTTCTCCGTGCCCATGACATCTTCGTAGCTGTACCTGCCCGCTAGGCGGACCTCGTCTCGGATCGCCGCAACCGGCACTACGCCAAATGTTTTAACTTTGGTCAGGTAGCGTACAAAATGTAGGTGGTCGTGAAGTGAAGCCGGGTCGGCAGGTGGTGGGAGCGCGGATAGGCGCAGGAGGTGTGCGAGTGTCGACGGTGAGATTGTGGGCGTACTCTTGGTGGAGGGGGGGTCGGAGCTAGGCAAGAGCGTACGCACCGACCAGCTGGGGGGGGGGATGATAGTGCGGGTAGAGTAAGAACGCTGTAGGCGGGGGAGGCGGGGGAGGCGGCGGCGGAGGGCGGACATGTTTTGATTGGTATAGATGTCTAAAGGTTTGATGCTGCGCTTGCTTGCTCTGACAGGGATATCAGAGGGAATTCGTGATGCTTGGCAGTGATTTCATGGATGAGCGAGCCAAGACATTGAAAGCTTATTAGTACCTACAATGACAACAACGACCATCTTGTCCGAAACCTTCTCTTGAGCTGGAGTAAATTACTACGGAACAGAGGGGTAATTCTGCCGGCTAATAGCTAGGTAGCCATACCGAAATCAAGAATAAATAGACGAGTCCCAGTATCAGAATGCGCAGAATTCGGTAACGAGTCTCGATGATCATTACCCCGCGTACCAACAGTAAGTCTCGTTTTTACCGACCATCCCAACTTGCTTCGATAGAATATTCCATGGCCGGTATGTGACTCTCTCCCGATTTCTTATAGATTGGGACGTCAGATATGACGGTTGATCTACTCGACTCCAGAAAGAAAAACCAAGTTCTGAATACCTCCCTGGGAGATAAGCGGACGGCATATGGTGGGTGTGGTTCCATATATAGTGACTCGTGATGTAACTTATATTAGAGTAGTAGTTTTCGCTCATCATCATGATGAGGTACAGGGCTGGGTGCCTCTATCACCAACCTCTGTGTTTGTGCGCCGTTCTTATTCGCTCGTCTCCTATATTCGAAACATCCCAAGACGTTGATCAACATCCTCATATATCGGCGTGCATACGCGAATCGACATCTGCCCCACGCCCACCTTCTCACTCTGGATCCTGGGTTAAGGGTGGTTGGACGGGTACGTAGAAAGATCGTCAATGCGCACGGGCTTTTTGATAGCCTGTTTTGCCACCGGCGATCTGAGAGACATCTGTGGATGTTTTCGTGTTATGGCATTTTGTGATGGGAAAGGCACAAGACTTGTTATTGTGGTGAGCTGTCACGTCAGGGGTCAGTAAGTAACGAAGTTGATCCTTCTGTCCTCTTGAAATCTTTGTCACGGAGTGATCTGCAGAGGGGGAAGTCACATGAAGTGTGGCGAAGGCTAGGTGAGTCGGCGTGTTACAAGGCTGGGCTTTTCTGTGACTTGTGCAGTATCTGCTTGCAAGATGGTGGGCAATGATTCTGTGCTTACATGTAGGGGCGCTGTGAAAAAATTATTGTGGTGCTCTGAATAGAGAAGGGCTTGCTTGATACATGAGTGTCAGCGAGGTTGTCTGTACTAATAAAAGGGCGAGGACCGATATCCAATCAATCCGTTGGTCGTATCGGGGTAGGCAACGACACAACGCGAAGTAAGTGGGCGAGTTGCACGACCCGTATATCAATACCTAGAACAGTTTAGATCTGCGGTTCTTGTCTCCCATTTGGCGTCATGCTGTATCACTCGATCTTAAAAATGGCTCTATTGTAATGTAAGCACAAGATTGATTGCATTTCAGACAGGCGGGAGCGGGAATTGGTTGTTTGACTGGAGCGCATGCATGAGGTGCCGGTGGGGCTACTTGTAACGACATGCACTTAGCACACAAATAAAGTCAACATGACGTGTCCAGTTTCGTTGTCGACAGCATGCCATTTGAAAACAATACGTGCATCCAGAAAAAAGATGGCTATTTATTTTAGTTATTACGACGACACCCTTCTTTAATTAATTTCGCACAGGCAAACGGTGGATCTACGTATGTTGTTTCCTAGGCCCTTGTGATATGGGCCGTTTCAGCATCATAGGGGATCACTCGAAGGTATCAAACCATATAATGTAGCCCTTAATTGCCTACGGTCCTACGGTGAATTAAGGAGGGCCAATTTAAAAAATTCATTGGTAAATTCTAAATATGGGAAACTCTGGGTTGAGCTTATCCTCTATAGTCAACCAAATGTCCCTGCCCCCGCAACTATATAGAAGACACATGATCCCAACTAACCCAGGGAGCTTATTCTCGGGCTGTTTCTAACCTCGTACCCCTAAAAGCATTACAGCCACTGATGGTATTTGGAATCCTGGAGTATTTAACAGAGATCATGATTCAGATATCAAACCACAATTGAGAGAGAGATAATTACAAGCACATTATCAAGACAGCCAAAAACAATACGAGACATTTGATAAAATAAATTTATGTATAATAGGTCACTCCACAGCTTCAGCGCGAGCAATATTTGCCCTCATATCTGTGGTCAAATATAACATCCATTGGACCTGCACCAATTTAGATCATAGACCATCACTCGATCAATAGTATTAATGTCTCTTCTATGGTTTTTTTTTGTTTAACTCATTAATTACATGAAGACCGCAGTATCTCTTCTATGGTATGTAGCGAGCGCGCTTATAACTCATGTACAGCCGTGTCCGCAAAGTTTTGGCACCCCCAGTCTCGAAGCTCATGATATTAATAATCGGATAAAAAATAACTATAAAGAGAAATTTACAGATAGATATTTGCATACTGCCATATATCACAACACTCTGTAATGACCATCATTCGAAATACTTTGGCTGTTGCGATCGTGGACGTTTTACAGGGTGCCAAAGCTTTGCGGACATAGCTGTACATGTATCACAGTAATATGGGCCGTGGTCTGAGGAGAAGGGGCATCGCGGTGTGGAGCACTCCACTCCACTACTTATTATAACATCCAGGTGTTAGGATGCTGTGAATGTGATGATAGCACTTCTTGCACTATACTAATCCATGTTGTTAGAATCATTGGTATGTAGTTTAAAATTCGTGAAAGCAACCGTTGTATTATTTAGATTCTTTCTAAGCTCTAAGTGGAAGCAAAGACAAAGGGGGCTGCGCAACTAATCATAACAAGACGAGCAGACATGACAGGACTAGATTGGGGAGAAATCATCGAAGGAATATGAAGGTTACAGAGGAGAGAACCTAAAGTTATTGCGGTAAGAATTCGGAGTTACAGCAAAAAAGGAGAAAAAAATCAGACAGGAAACCCATGACGCCAATACCAAGTTGCTACTGATAACACTACATCATTACTCGTCGTCATCGTCACTGTTATCATCAGTCCCAAACTTCAAGAACTCTGCCAGTCCACCTCCCTCGCCACTAGCCCACTCTTCCCAACAATCTTTTGGTGCCTTCTCTGCTGACTTCGCAAACAGCGCCAAAAACCTCACCCACGACTGTATCCACTCGACATCTAGTGTCCCCTGCGCCTGGCGGAACTCAATACACCCCATCGCTACTAGGCTCTGGAAGTTGTACTTGTAATCTTCCCCGACACCTTGCTCACAAAGCAACTTGCTGATACACCCAACACTCTCCAGGTCTTCAATCAATCCGACCAACTTTGTTGCACTGCGGTCCCCACGATTAGACCGTCCGCCACCTTCCCCATAGATATATCTATGCTTTGGGTGCCAGCACACCTCAATTTCACGTTCAAACACCACTACTGCCTTCGCCAGTCCCTTTACATGTTCGAGACTAAACCCCCCCCGACGACCCATGTGGACACAGAGTCCGCAATAAGGCGTAAATTCCACCATGTCCTTTCCAAGTGCCCCAAGAGCAGAGGAAATGCCAGTGACGGCAAAATCGATAGCGTTAGGGGAGCGTAGGATGGGTGTTTCGACGACGATACCACACGAATGATGAGCCATGGCGTCTGTGATACCACGATGGAGGCTGTGACGGGTGGTTACAAGGTAGTGGCGTGGAGATGGATGGTCTCCGATCCAGTCAACGACGGGATGGGGGAGCGTGGGGGAGCTGGGGATGAGACGTGGGCCTGCAGCAGTGACAAGAGTTGTGGGGGCGGTGTAAGGGCCCGAGGCTGGGGAGAAGAAGGGGACTGAGAGATGAGTGCGGAGATGAGAAGCGATAGTGGTAGGGGAATCTTGGGAGCTGGGGAGATGAGTTATGAGCTCGAGGGTGAGGCCGAAAGTGAGTATTGTTTGCGGTGGTTTGATGGTTTCGGAAAACATGTTGAACTGGAAGAGAGGCTTGCTTATGGTTATGGTTGTGGTTGCTGTGGCGATTATGCTGATCTCTGCAGATGAAGTTTGTGAATATGGTGGGGAGTGTAGTGGGAGGTGTGATTAGGAAGGATGACTGGAGGGTTTGGCGGGGGGGTTGATGGATGATGGTGCAGAGAAGCTAGGGCTTACAGGGTCCTGCACTTTATGCGAGTGTTCGTCTTCTCATCATGGAAAGGAAACAAACATCATAGTAGCGGCACGAGTGATACTCTATGATTGCATATTCAATGTCTACTTAAGTTCCCATCTGCTCATATCGACTTTATATCTCTTACAGGCTCATACGTCTAACCTCTACATCGCCCTTCAACGTTCGAACTCAACTTCGTCGAAATGTCTCACTCCGAAACGCATCACGTGATTGGCTTGTGACTCTCTGTTCTGTTTTTGCAGATTCGATCATTGGCTCTCATCATATACAAAGTCCACATAATGGTTAAGATTCTACGATGATGATTTTTATATTTTATCATGGGTGTTGGTCAGAAAACTTGTGGTAGAAGACGAGATACTTTGGTGCATTCTAGAAGGTCGCAAATTTAGTGTATATCAGCAGTTTCGGTTCGGGCTTAACACTGTCATGGGATGGTTGTAATAGCGATAAATATATAGAGGATCAGGCAAGCTCGCTGGTCACGTTCGAATTCTTGGACTTTGGTGGTAGATTCTGCAGGCGCGCGGTAGTCACGAGACTATATACATATGCTTTCTGCCATCTACATCCGTTCAGCTGCTATTTATGACTCACGGGCCCCAGTAACTTACAGCAAACAAAGTGCACCCAGCGGAAAACCTACCAATCAAAGTCGGGAGTCTGGTTCCGTGGGTTTTGGTCGTAGTACTAAATGTCAGCGCTTAACGTCCCTTATTAGGCGGTCTAGTTCTTTTGTTTGGATGCCCACATACACGTTGGAAAACCGTCCTCGTGACATATGTACAACCCAGCCGCCACCTAATGAATTAACCGCTCAAAATCGGCAGCATAAGAATTGTATGAGATATCGAGTGATAAACTATGAGCAATATCACGTGAAACCGCGCAACCTGCTGCTCATTATATTGATTGTATTGCTCATTACAAAGAGATGTGTATGAGCCTGATTTAAAACTGTATTTGGTCTTCATTCTGAGATATTCCGGTGAGATCTATCAAGGTACAACTTAACTTGTCTATGAGAGTGATAGGTATCACTACATGTAGCTATAGGGCTATGGGCTACCACGGGATACCATTGATTGAGATTTTACACTTTTGTTCATTATTTCCCATTTGGGCGTTTGATTTAGTAGGGGACCTAACATTGTACTAGTATATATAGTAGAGACTTTGCGCAAATGGAGGCCGCTCTATTTCTAACAACCTGATTGGTGCCGATCACACCATTAACCAGTCAGATGATCGAGATATAGAGCTGGCTCCATTTGCTTAAAGTCTCTATTATATAGTACCGACAAACAATTCCCTTTTTGATGGGATAGTCGTGATCACCTCTTACCCACTATTGCCAGTACCCTTATATATGTGTGTGTTTACGGCATCGTCCTATGAGAAAAGGGCTTGGTGAGTACAACAGTATGTACCAAGGATAAGTGAGTAGAACCGTTGGCACGCAGGAAATCTGGCGCATGGCGGGATAGGGTGAGAAACAGCCAATCACAATTAAGACAACAACTGAGTGCCTTAGTTAATCGACCCCCCCCCCTCTCGGCCCGTTTTCCGTCACATGATTTATAATGTGAACCACGGAACTGTAGAATGGGTTTGAAACGGAGCCGTTAGGGTGGCCCTGTTCGAGCTCGCAAATCACTATCGTCCCAAGACCGGCGTATGGGGAAAATACGTTAAAGATTATTTCATCTGGCCTAGGCGCTTTATATGAGTTTACGTGGATGTGGACCCTGTATCCCCCCCCCCCCCCCATGCCTGATTGATCTGGACGGACCGGCCCAGAACCCCAGGGGTGTGTTGGTACTTGGGTGCTTTCTAGGATGGCTCGGTTTTGTCATCAATCCGCGTGATATTTTATGACTGGCGATAGGTGTTCATGGCTAAGAATATATAGTAAATCAGGAATGTCTATGGTTCCTGGTACTGCGCTACTCGACTTTTATAGCGATTAGAGCATTTAATCCATCCCTGCAATCCATTATTCGGACGTATTTCTTCCACGTAAAATGGCGTGGTGCAAGTAACTTCTGCGGCAGAAATATGGAGACTAAAATAGGTACTCTATAGTAGCCCTTGGTTACGAGATGTCAATATCCACAGACCTATAGAGCCCAAGCCATTCGTTTCCTGTTGACATTAGTATGCAATCAGATCCGGAAACGTGTTTTCGGGATAAGTTTCCAGCTTTGAGAGCTCGCGTTCCTCCGACCTCCCAATCAATCCTCCTACATTGGTTCTGAAACAGGCATTTGAAACAACTCCATCGACAGTTCCCTATCATCTCATCTCTCTACCTCATCAGGTTTTTCTTACCGGCGCGCGCTACGTATGTATGTATATACATGTAGTTCTCGAGAGAGGATAGGTGTGTCAACTTGAATTTCAATTGGCAGAAGCCGGCCTTTAGTTCGAAATAAGCGTAGATTAGGGTTTTTACCTGAAGCTCTTCCTACAAAACCAATTGCCACTCAAGTTTACACACCCACCCACTATCGAAAATCGAGCTAGATGTATGTATGTCCGTTTCATGTGGCGTTAGAACACCACCAATCCTATTTGCATCATTTCTTTTCTCCAGTAAGAGCTTGGGCATCTTTACGCCATGCCAACGCAGAGATTATCATAGTTGGGGCGGACCGTCTTCCCGGGCAGCGGGGTATCTACGAAGTTCGGCGAGAATCTTCAATGCCTAAGATAGAGGACTCTAGAAGGTTTAAGGTTAAAGTTTTACATATGTATGTATATGTATATGTCTACGCTACATTTACTTCATCTCGAGGGATGAAGCTGCATTGTAGTACGAATGGGCATGAAACTACATAGCAAGTAGTCTTCGTGCAGACCACATGGCAAGGTAAATTCCGGCAACGACAAGTAAAGGTCTGATAACGGTACTAGGTAATTCGGAAAGCTGCTGGGAGGCATTTAATCGATTTCTTGGGTACAGATTGATAGTCCGATAGCCGAGTCAAGCCGGCTAGAGTCATGCTGGGACATGCTATACAGAAATTTGCATACATCACAACGATAAGTTATTTGTTTGAAGAATTGTTATTAATACACGATTTCATTTTACAAAGATAATCGATCTTGTCGATTCTGGAAAAGCCATCAGCCATAAAATACAAATGAAAGCGTTTTGTGCAAAGGTGCTCAGCTGCCCTCTAACAGAGAAAGTAGGGCAGGAACCCATTGTCAGTCGAAGAAAAACCCATTACTCCCAATAAACCGATTCCCAACTCGTTAGCATCATACTCTTACACTATAACCTCTCCTCTGCTATTTTTTCCAGCACTGAAAGACCTGGCCTTTCCCTCCCAGCTTTCGTTCCCTGCACCAGCCTATGATAGACTTCCTGCACTCCATCTCCTGTTTTCATACTAATACCTTTCCCATCTGGGCTGGTATAGAGTGATTCGTAGTAGAAGTCGAGTTCTTCCGGTTGGGCAATTTTGTGTTTCTCGATCGCGTCTCGGGTCTCCTTCTGGATCCATTTCACAATCTCGCTTTGGCCATCCATACGTTCATTCTCTCCCCCATCTATAACCTCGACCGCGACATATCTCTCTAAATCCAAATTAATGCGCGGTTGTTTTTGTTGTACAGGTTTCCTCGTGCCCCAGCTCAAGCTCTTCTTTCTCGTATTTCCCACCAGACTAGTTGGGGGCGAATTGAGAAGATCCTGCTTGTTGAGAACGACGCCGAGATAGTGGATCGAGCACGAACGCTCTTGCGTATACGTTATGACATACAGAAGCTCTTCGAATGCCTTCTGAAGAACCTCGGGGCTTGAAGTGACGTCAATGAAAAAGAGAATTGAGAATGCCTGGCCTGGCATGGCCTTGAGAAATTGAAGCCGAACCCCTCGGCGGTTTGTGCCGCCAACCTCGATGAAGGTTATTTTCTCGCCTTTTTTATTGACCTCAACCTCTTCCACTAGATAATTGTCAGAAAAAAAATCTCAATTGGTTTAATTTTTCTTTCTTGCAACTGGGAGTAATACCGAGAAAATCGTTCGTGGGCTCTACATCTGTGTATTCCCCGGTTTTTATCCTGTTCACAAAGGTCGTTTTTCCACTTCCCTCGAGTCCTAGCAGCAAACATCTTGGGGGTGGTGTAGCGTCGTCGCTGGCAGTGGATGAGGATGAAATAGAAACCATAGTTTCGCGTGTACGGAGACAATTGCAATTTTCGGAGGAGGAGGATGTGCAGGTACTACATATACCAGTATCAGCACCGGCTACGCTATGGGCCGTCTTGCCTTGAGAGGTTTTGCGGCGGGGCCGGATTGCTGAAAAGAGCCCGAAGCCCGAACATAGGCGGCCTATAAAAGACATAACGGCGGAGCTCAATAGAGGGTGAGCCTAAACTCACTCGCTCGCCCGGGGAGGAGAGTGCGTTGGTTGGAGGAGTGTGTGTGTGTGTGTGTGGGGGGGGGGGGAGGTGATGATTATTATAAAAAAAGTCGGATCGGAAATTAGATGATGACGCGGACACTCTCAAGCACAACTGATGGCAACCGTCGGGTGAAATTCAATGAGGAGCTGGGCGACCGAAAAAGAGAATGAGAAAAAGCTTAAGAGCGCCCTTCCTTGGATACATATAGAATTTCTCCACGCGTCAGTCAAAGCCAATCGAGAGCACGGGCAATACATGCCCCTCCTCTCGCTTTCCCCCTTAGAGCAATATACATGCACAAATCGTGGTTGATCCTCCGCATCATATCGGAGGGTTTTGTACTGCATTTGGGTTATCGGAGGCGGTTACTCTCTCCCGTGTGAGACATACATTGGTTCGGATTGCTGGCTCGCAGGCCGGATGCACGGCCTACCTACTAGAGTAAGGCAAAGCTACATGTAGGTATGTATGTGGGTACTCGAGTAGAGTAGAGTAGAGTAATTCAACTGGTACTTGTATTGGATTCTGTGGGAACACAACAGCAATCGACAGATGTCTCGATTGCAAACATGCCGTTACATCTGGAGGGGTTGCATAGCATGGGATGGGTTGTCACTTTCTAGCGAGTGATTGATGGTGATTTTGGTCCCGGTTCTTCACCTACTGGTAAGACAGGCTGAGAGTTCGGGCCCTGGGAGGGGTTGATTGGTAGAAGTGAAAGCGTTGGCTGTGGATTTATCCTAGCTTTCGATTTTCATTATGCGAGTGAAGTGCAAGTGAATGCGCAAGTTTTCGATTTCAGCTGAGTGTGCGAGCCCTCGGTGTGGGGGTTTAGTTGATGCCTCGCTATCCACCATAAGAACCTGAAAATGCGAGTGACGGAAACAGGGATAATTTGTATGGAGAATTGTCTTGGCTCCATACATATCATTGGCATCTGCATTTTCAGATTCTTATGGTGGATAGCGAGTATGATATGGGATGTAGGTACATAAAGCTTACATGTATCTATACATACATGTATGTTGCAATCCGCAGCATCTTATGTCAGTAAACGGCGGCGGCGGATGTGGCATTCAATTGGGAAGATACGTATATGTACTTGTCTTCTGGAGCAAAAAGGTACACCATCTCCTTCTTCCCATCTCCTCCCCTCTACTCTACTCTACTACAGTTTTGCTTGCCTGAGGACTTTAGCGAGATCTCTAGCAGATGCAGCAACAGGGTTAGGTGAGCCTCATCGCCAAGACTTCCCGCCGACCACTAACCCAAATACTTCTTCCCTACCGCGGGGCATCTCTTGACTTTTTCAACATCCACCCTTGCCTGCATGACCTCAAACTTTTTTTTTCTATTCTACCAAAGAAAAAAAGAGTGCCGATTCTCTATTTTCCTCAGACATCCACCAGACCCAAATTTTCAGCAGTTTGCAATTCATGCAACTTGTCACCGTGTGTGACTCATTGCTATAAGTACGACCTTTATTCACACTCTTCGCAACAAACTTTTGTTGTTGTCGAGCGGTTAGCCTACTCGCCTACTCGAATGGCGAAAAACACGTGCCCGGGCTGTGCGAGTTCGAACCCCGCCGACTTCGACGACAGCAATGGCACACTCGTGTGCACGAACTGCGGGACGGTCCTGCAGGACAGCCAGATTGTCTCGGAGATCACCTTTGGCGAGACGAGCAGTGGAGCGGCGATGGTGCAGGGGAGCTATGTTGCTGAGGGACAGACGCATGTTGGTGGTGGAGGCAAGTTTAGAAGTGGGACCAGTCTGGAGAGCCGTGATGCTGCCATTATGCATGGTGAGAGTGACCATGGCCCTTTTTTTCGAATTTCTTTTGTTCTATTTGGAGGAGGGCTTTCTATTGTTGCGGCGATTAGCGACCTAGCGTCTCCTCTCAGTCTACATCGGAATAATTATTTTCCGGAATTGTGGTCAATCATAATGATGTTAGTTTTTTTTATAGCTAATATGCCTCTTCTGAATCGTAGGTAGGAGAAAGATCGTACAGCTCGCCGAAGCACTCAAATGCCCTTCCCACTACGTTGACACCGCTCAGCGATGGTTCACGCTCGCTGTAACAAACAACTTCACCAAAGGTCGTAAAACCCAATATGTTATCGCCTCCTGCTTGTATATCTCTTGTCGCAACGAAAAGAGTTCTCACATGCTGATTGACTTCTCTGATATGCTCGGGGTAAGTCTCCTTCCTCTTCCCACATATAGGAAAATATTAATAACTAGCTTTTATGATAGATCAACGTATTCACTCTCGGGCAAACATACCTTAAACTTGTTCAAACACTTGAAGTCCGCCTTCCCCACATCGATCCCACTGTCTACGTTCACCGTTTCGCCAAGCACCTCGAATTTGGCGACGACTCTGTCACTGTTGCCAATGATGCTCTACGTCTCATCCAGCGTATGAACCGAGATTGGATGGTTCAAGGTCGACGGCCATCCGGTATCTGTGGAGCAGCCCTTCTTCTCGCTGCACGAATGAACAACTACCGCCGCTCAGTCAGAGAAGTTGTATACATTGTCAAAGTTGCAGATCTCACCATCCAGAAGCGCCTAGACGAATTCAGGGCCACGAAGAGCGGTGATCTCACGGTTGAGGAGTTCCGGAATATTTGGCTGGAGCAGGGCCATGATCCTCCTAGCTTTGGCCCAAAACCTTCAAGGAAAAGAAGGGTTAGGGAGGTCAACGATGATGGTGAGGTTATAGGTGATAAAGAGAATGAGACGGAGCAGCCAGCGCAAAAAAGGCAAAGGACGGAGGTTCCAGTGGTCTCGGCGGAGCCAAGGAGGGATAAAGATGGGTTTGTTGTTCCCGAGGTGCCGATTGATCCTGCTCTGCTTCAGGCCGGGGCGAACCCCACACCACCGCCATCAGGTGATACAGAGCCAGATCTGAATCAGAGCGGCTTGTCGGGCGATGCGGACCGTAATGATGCAATTGCAGAGGCGTGTATTGAAAGCGAGATGATGGCGCTGATCGATACACCTGACTCCACGAAGGCTGTTGAGGAGCTGAAAGAGGCACATCGGAAGGAACTTGAGGAGCTTGCTGCGAAGAATCGTGAATTGGGTGTCAGCGATGATCCGGATGACCTGAGGGATGTGGATGATGACATTGAAGTCATGGGCGCGCTGCTGGGGAAGGATGAAGCGGACCTCAAAGAGAGGATTTGGGTTGAGTTCAATAAGGACTATCTGCGGGAGCAAGAGTGTAAGTTACATCTCTATTTTTATGGTTGTTTGCGGTTTGTGGCTGATGGGTGTCGCTGGTGGATAGTCAAACGTCTCAAGCGCGAAACCGATCTCCGCAATGGTATCGCAAAGCCTACAAAACGTCGTCAGAAGAAGAGGCCAAGAGATAGCACTAGCGAGGACCTTGCGGCGACGCCCGCAGAGAGCGCGAAGCAGATGCTGCAGCGCAGGAGCTACTCAAAGAAAATCAACTATAAGGCCATCGAGGGTCTGTTTGAAGACGACTGATATAGGACTATATTTGTGCTGTCCTCCTTCTCTACTGACTTTGCTTTATATCCAGCTATAAACTACTGCCGTTGATTCTTACTTTCCCTTCTACTAGCTACTTTACTTCCCTTCAGATGTAAATACCTCCTAGGGCTCGCTCATGGTGATGCGAGGGTGTTGATGTGTTTTCTGTGGAGTTTTTTTTTTAATGAGCCTTTTCTTTCACCGTGGTGAGGCTACTACTTTATGGCATACATATATACATAGCGGGTGGATTGTGAGCAATAAAGGTCTCTTTTTAATGAGCATGACATAAATCGGTTGATTCATCATGATGTATCACTCGGTGTCTTGAGTTTGCAAATACAAGGTGTGGTAGGTATCCACTAGGAGTTAATTGAGGAACATTACAGACATCAACACTCGTGTGGGCTGGATCCAAAGGATTAACGTTAATGTTCTTTTGGGAAAGTGGCTGAGGCCGAGGCTAGTGCTGGGGGCTGGGGGTGGGTTGGGGGTTTAGGGTAGCTATCGTGACGTCAAGGAAGTATCGCGAATATTACATAAGGCCTAGGTGTTTTCTTTCATGCTTTCTATTCGGTTATCTCCTATTATATCAATGTGATCAGGCTATGAGTTTGGATTGGTACCATGGCGCTATGTCACACAATAAGTATATAATTATAACCTGCATATGCAATGTACTTTTATAGTCTTCTGATTGGTTCATTGAGAGAGAGACTTTGTTTCACTTAAAGCATGTTGTGTTGGATATTGCCATAGGGTATTGTGCTGAGTGGTGCTAGACTGTTAATCTGGTTTCTACTGGTTCTGGGAATCGATTAATAGTTGGATTTTAGAGGCTTGGTGGCTGTTAAAGGGATATACTTGCAGCTTGAACTGGACCAATTCACTGACATATGGAAGATATCAGCAGACGCACATACAGATCGACCAGAGCAGATATAGTGATGGACTTTGCCTGTTAGTCGGGCTCTCGAGGAATAAGCCTATATATTGGTCTAATTGATATACGTGTAGTATCGGCCGAAGGCCGGAAATAACTTGTATATGTGTATATATGGTTATCATAACTCGACGCATAACAGCCAATATCTACCGCGCAGAATGACACAATAGTTAGGTTTTTTCTCCTCTTTAATGTCGCCCCTCCCGAACAACCGAAATATATATAAATACACAGTTAAACCCCGACTTCTTCGCCTATTCCCACTGTTGAAGTACCCACAGAGCCCCCATATCTTTTTCCACGGATCGATATATAAGATCAATACAACATCCCAAGCAGTACACTAAGTCAACCAATATATTCTAACTCATTCATGATGAGTTCAATTATTGTTGTTTATAATCAACCCGCAAATAGAGTAGGTGGACCTTTAATGGAACCTCATATAAGGCCGATATTTCGGTTACGACCTGATCGTTTGCGGACTGTCCCCGATTTATAAGTAAGCACGGCTTCACACAATTCGACCAGGCCTTCGGTCACGCTAATTTATGGAAGTTGGGACCAAACATGGGAGAATAAAACACTTCCTAGTTTCTCACTGGAGATGTTATTTTTGTGTGGATTTATTGGAGCCAAAACTCAGGGGATAGTTTTGGTAGAATTACTCCGCAGAGGAAGGAGTGAGCTACCATGACTAGGTGCAGGTATGCGGAATACAAATGCCGTTCTCTGGATAGCATGGCATATGAGCGAAAAAGTGCTTACTAGATCACATAGACCTAGAGCGAGATGTACGTTTCGCCTTTAAATTTCTTCGAAACGCATCACTGGTAACATAATCCCGGATGGCACCGTTTGGTTTAATGGACGAATGCTTGATTGGCTCTACTGTTCTCTATTTGCCGGCCCGGTAGAAGGTCAGAGAGACGATCCTCATCACGGCGGCTGCTATCGATTACCCCCAAAACCAAAAAACCAATCACGACTAGGTATTCGAAAAACAGATCTACGTAACGATCCAGTGGATTTAGAGATTGATTAATCGTTATTACGTCGATAGAGGGAATAAAATATAGCCTGAGATAGCTATTGCAATATGTAATGTTCTATCAGCTCATGGCGGGTTTAAATTCTACAATCCTGAGAGAGAATATGAGCAGGTGCATGGGGGGGCGGTGTCTACAAGCTGCATGTATGGATGTTGCAACTTATCTGGGCAAAGATTACATCGACACAGGAGAGAACAAAAAGTCCTGGTATTGTAAGAAAGTCACCAGAAAAACATGAAAAGAGATACGGAAAGGATGGTGTCATTTATATACAAGTAACTAATCAAATTGGGGTTGCTTACCGGAACATGAGGCCGGCTTTACGACAAGGCTCTTGAATATACCAAACGCGCGGTGGAAGGTTATCAAAAGTCATTAGGGAAGGAAGACTTTGAGACATTGATGGCTACCAAAAACATGGCTCTGGCATGCATGAATCCAGAGAGATATGACAAGGCCTTGGAGTCCACCGCTATAATGCGGTTGCTGGTCTTGAAAATAGTTTCTGGAGTTATTCTTCAGTAATTACACGTGCTATTCGAGACACAAGCGCTACAACCCATCAGAACGTTATTTGCGAGAGTCGGGAACAGTGCATACTTTACAGTAAAACTCTTCTAATAGAAAGAAGAGTTGAAAATAGTTAGTTCATGATAAAATACGGGAGTAAGTTTTCTCTAGGCGCAATATATATCACCTGGAAAAGGACATTTCCAGTTTATATAACGTAGCGCACCTCATAGTCCATAAAGATCTGACAGCTAAAGCTGGTTAATGACCTGGGAGAGCTGTTAAATTGGTTGAATGGCAGCTGTCCCTGAAATTTGCGCGAAACGGCTATTAATTGCTGACCGCCGGCCACGGCATACGTCGTCACAGACCTTTTTTTTATATATATATTATTATTATCTCCACCATACATATATATATGTAGGCCTCCATACTTTTGATTTCCAGTTCCCGTTGCGTTATCGAGGTTTAATATATATATGTCATGTATACTTGAATCATGAATACGCACTCGCATGCACACATACACTGTAGGCACCAGTGAAATGCTAGATCTTTGCTAAAGATCATAGCCATACCCATACTTGGGCTAGAGAGAAAAAGCGATTACAAACCAATAACTATTCAACAAAGTCCATACATGCAACGTATCTACAGACATATTCTCAGGGGATAACCGGTTCTAGGCCACGGTTGCTTACTCATCAAAAAGCAAATGATCGAACAAGCAGGTGAAGGGTCTCTTCCGTAGCTCGATGATAGGTAGAGGTTGCGGCTCTTCGATAGGACGAATTTGATACATGTGATGCTCGTTCATATTGGAAGCTACCCCTGCCTTGTCTTGTGCTCATCACAGTGGAAAAAAATAGACCCTTGTTTTGCGTGATATAACCCTAACCCTCAAACAGTTGGGTGTTTCCCCGGACAAAAAGAATTCATCCAGCAAGGGTCCGCAATTACGGCATCGGTTGGGTTTGAAATTTTCAGGTGAGAGCTAGGCTGCAAACGGAAGGAAATGTGGTAGAACAGGAGGATTAAAAAAAAAGTGCTCTTTTTTGTCTGGGGGGGGTTTTTTTTTTTCATGCCTCTGCAGCACTGCTCGTTCTTTATTGTCCCCCCGCATCTCCCATCAAGAGTGAAATAGATCCTAGCTCTATCACATCAATTACAAAGATTGATTAGGAAAAATAAAGCGTGCCCAATTCGAACGAGTCATAGTTGTTGCGCCCGTTCTCCACACTGGTTTAATTTACCGTCCTGCTTTGCTTGCCCAGAGAGTGAGTGGCCCTCGTTATATAAGGTCCTCTGGCTTCCCTTTTTTCATCGCTCAACACCAACAAAAAACACAACCACATCCCACCTCAGTCTTTAGATATAGTCTCCCAACCCAAAGCTCGCCTACATCCATAAAGATCCATCCCGAAGAATCACATTCCATCATGCCTCCTGCCGCCAGCGAATCTAACGGCTCCACAAACAGTATAGCTCCCCTCCTCAGATTCTGCTGTGTGAAATTTCGCAGTCCTTGATTGCTCAATTGGCTCCTCCTATGAACTTTCAATACTGACAATCAACCTTAGAGGATGCCTTCCAAGCAGTTGACCCAGAATCCCGCACTCAGCGCCCTCCAATCAATACCAGAAACCCCTACCAGCCTGTACCGGACTTCCTTAGCAATGTTGGCTCATTCAAGATCATTGAGAGCACACTGAGAGAGGGCGAGCAATTCGCCAATGCCTTTTTCGACACTGCTAAGAAGATTGAGATTGCCAAAGCGCTGGACGATTTTGGTGTTGATTACGTATGAGTCACTTCATCACTTTTTTTTTTTTTTTTGAACAGTCGACTTCCCCCACCCGATTACCCGGAGATACCGGAGCTACCGAGGCTTTAGCTTGGAATAATTTACTGACGATTTCAATTTAGATCGAATTGACCTCCCCCGCTGCGTCAGAGCAGTCAAGGCTTGACTGTGAGGCTATTTGCAAGCTCGGATTGAAGGCTAAGGTTCGTGTTCCTCCTTTATTCCAGGAAAAACACAGAAAGCTTATGTTAGCTCCCGGTCATATAGATCTTGACTCACATCCGATGCCACATGGATGATGCTCGAATTGCTGTCCAGACTGGTGTTGATGGTGTCGACGTCGTTATTGGAACGTCATCTTTCCTCCGTGAGCACTCTCACGGAAAGGATATGGACTACATTGCGAAGGCTGCCATTGAGGTCATTGAGTTTGTCAAGTCGCACAACATCGAAATTCGTTTCTCTTCAGAGGACTCTTTCCGATCAGATCTCGTCGATCTCCTCAGCATTTACCGCACTGTCGACAAGATTGGTGTGAACCGTGTTGTAAGCTCGTCCTATTCTGGGCCAAAGATGAGGCTTTCTACCAAACATGTGACTCACATAGCGAAACTTAGGGTATTGCCGACACTGTTGGATGTGCTTCTCCCCGCCAGGTCTACGATCTCATCCGAACTCTCCGTGGTGTCGTCTCTTGTGATATCGAGACTCACTTCCACAACGATACCGGGTGTGCTGTTGCCAATGCCTACTGCGCTCTTGAGGCTGGCGCTACCCACATTGACACCTCCGTCCTCGGTATCGGTGAGCGTAACGGTATCACCCCTCTCGGTGGGTTGATGGCTCGCATGATCGTTGCCGACCGCGACTATGTTATGGGCAAATACAAACTCCACAAGCTCCGTGACCTTGAGAACCTCGTCGCCGAGGCCGTTGAGGTCAACATCCCCTTCAACAACTACATCACTGGTTTCTGTGCCTTTACCCACAAGGCCGGTATTCACGCTAAGGCCATCCTCGCCAACCCAAGCACCTACGAGATTATCAACCCTGCCGACTTTGGTCTCACCAGATACGTCCACTTCGCGTCCAGGTTGACCGGATGGAACGCAATCAAGAGCCGTGTTGAACAGTTGAACCTGGACATGACCGATGCGCAATGCAAGGAGTGCACTGCCAACATCAAGCAGCTTGCTGATGTCAGGCCATTGAACGTTGATGATGTGTATGTTTACCCCTTGTAAAGGCCTGAGCTGTGTTTCTGAGTGTTTCTAACATGGACCCATTTAGTGATTCCATCATCCGTCAATACCACTTCAACATCAAGACCGGCAAGGACACCCCATTGCTCAAGGGTCTCGACCACCCTGCTCCCGTAATCGATGAGATGGCTGTCGATGGTGAGCCAGCAGCCAAGAAGCTGAGATCTGAGATCGATCAGGATGCTACCAAATGCTGCTAAGTTCTACGCCTATACCACACCCGTCATAACTCGCTGTGAAATCACAGAGATTTTTTTGGCGTTTCCTTGTTCTATTTTCATTTGTAGGAATGCTTATGCATCTGGTGGAAAAAAAATTTCTTGTTTTTTAATCTTGGAGTTTTTATGATTTAACGTAACTGGAGGGGCAGTGGTTGGGGAGCAAAAAAATAAGGAAAGGAGCGCAAGTCGCGGATTTTTGTAAATAAGATCGTGGGTACAAAACCTATTTCCTAACCAAAAATTATATGTATTACCGGCGGTAGACGTGCTCGCTCATTTTCACTGGCGAATCATCACCTTGCAAATATTAGTAGGAATTCGCATAGGGCCTAGCGCCCTGCAGTCTCAAATATGGGGCATCCATGTAGAGTAGGCATCTCATGGTGGAAATAATTATGATCGTGCCAATCAAAAGCCGCGAGACCCATATTTATAGTTGTTTATATCACCATGTAGGAATCTGCCGACAGCCCCCAGCTCTCTGCAAAACACCGTTAGGCTTAACCGCTACTGCAATCTTCTAATTTTAAAAACCCTTCCGGAGAACAAAAGGAAGCCCACAAGCAAGTGGACATCTCCCGGAGGCACTGGCAGATTTCGGCCTGCATACATTGGTCCCAAGCGAGGAATTAGTACCATGGGACCGCCGCATCGCACCCAACACCTAGGCCGGGCCCATCTACATATCGCGATACCCCCGCCCAAATCCGAAATGCAGTTCACGGAGAGAGAGAGGAGCCATGTATGGAGCCCCATACCATTACATTACATTACCAACACCCCTGGAAAGCGCTACAACCCCATTATAGCCCACCACATCGCACCACATCGCGCCACATCTACCTCGGCAGCCGCCTCGGCGCCCGCTCCCCCGGCTTCGGCCCTTTCCCCATCAGCTCTGTGAGGCCCAGGTCTTTCCACGCCGGCTCGTGCTTCTTCTGCTGCGCCTGCGCGATGCTGAAGGCGGCGTGCTGGTCTGGGATTACTTTTTTTTCTTTCCGTCAGTGGGAGGAGAGGGATGGGAAGGGGGAAGGGGAAGGGGGAAGGGGAAGGGGGAAGGGGGTACCGTCGTCTTCGTCCTCGGGGTTGATGGGCTGGTGGTGCGGAGGCACGTATATGTCGTCGTGGGGGAGCTTGTCGCGGCAGAAGTCTTCAAAGAGGTCGGCGATGCGGCCGCTGGCGAAGTGGAGGTAGGTGTGGGAGGAGTCTTTGGGCTGGTTGGGGGGGGGGTGTTAGTTTTGGTGGTATGGGGGGGGGGATTGGGTGGGGGTTACCATTGTGGTGTGTGGTGTGTGGTGGTGGTGGTGGAGATGGCGGGAGATGGAGGTGTGGTGGAGACGGTGGTGAGGTGAAGCTTGGAGCTTTGGTGCTGTGGCGGTAGGTGCGTTTTGCCAAGACGCTGCGGCAGGGGGGTTTGGTTGGGTCAATGATTTGGAGATCAGGTACGTGGGTGAGAAAGCAGATAAAAGCGTCTGATTCAGGGAAACAAGCTTCAAGCTTTCCCGAGTAGTGATATATCCGCAAAATCAAAGATCCGCACCAACAGAACACAGCTCTACAAAAGAAACAGATAAAGATCATCACAGCTGAACTAAACTACCCACAATCCCCCCCCCCCCCCAACACTACCTACCTACCCATACCGCCCCTCCCACCCCACCCCATCCAGCCTCTCCGCCAGCGTCTCCAAATGCGGCATCACCCCCGCCCTCGCCACGCCCCGCAGCCCCGCCTTCACAAAGTCCAGCATGGCATTAAACTTGACGCTCGCCGCCACCATGCGGCGCCTATACCCCTCGCCCTGGTAGCCCGTGTCATGTCCCACTCCCCTCCCCTCCCCTCCCCCTCCCCCTCATCAGAGTCAGAGTCAGAGTCAGAGCCAGAGCCGCGGTTGGCCCGCCGCCGCTGCCGCGGCGAGGACATGTCTCGCATCGACATATCCCCCTCGCTGGCGCGCGAGAGCAGCTGCGCAGCGCGCGCGGCGTGCGCGTCCGAGAAGGCGACGGCGAGGTCTAGCAGCGTGATGATGGCCTGGTGGATGGGCGCCAGCTGTCCTGTGTTAGCCCCTACCGACCGACCAAGCGAGCGGCGAGTGCCACCAGATTGGGGGGGGAGAAGAAGAGAAAGAGAGAGAGAAAAAAACACACCTTCTGCCCGAGGAGGCACTGCTCCTTTATCCTGGCAATGAAGTCCGCGTGCACGCTGATCATGCCGTCAACGTCGAGGGCCGTGGCCATCTTTGCGCGCATGCGGGCCGTCTGCGGGAGGAGCACGAGGTCCGTGAGGTAGTAGTAGATGTTGTTTGCGAACCAGAGCAGGCGGTGCTTGAGCGAGTAGTAGAGTGCGTCTACTTCTCTGCTGCGGGGCTCGCCGCCCGTCGTGCGCGGGGCGGATTTGGGGATGGGCAGGCGCTTGAGCAGGTGTTGGGCGCGCCGGATCTGGAGGAGGAGGGTGAAGACGGCTTTGTAGACCTGGAAGGCTTGCTTGCTGATGATGTTCATGATGGGCCAGGGCAGCTTGCGCCAATTAGTGTTGTGCTTTAGAAAAGGGATGATGATAGTTTGGTAGAACTCACTGCGTAGTCCACCTCCACGCCCTTCAGCATCTTGACGCTCTTCCTCCCCTGCCGCAGCGTCGCCCCGCCCCCCTGCGCCATCCGCCCCCTCATCCGCAGCCGGACGCCCTC
Organism: Morchella sp. 2016-41; assembly: GCA_024713855.1. Lineage (NCBI taxonomy): Eukaryota > Fungi > Ascomycota > Pezizomycetes > Pezizales > Morchellaceae > Morchella > Morchella sp. 2016-41. The sequence continues at coordinate 1,858,196 of JAMGZD010000008.1, read as the reverse complement.
CACACACGCCACCCCCGCAAACACGCCCTGCACCATCTCCGTCAGCAGGAACCGGTCCCCCCACGTCTCCACGCCCTTGTCAATCTTCTCAAACACGCCCCCGGCCAGCAGATCAAACCGGTACCCGTCGCGGCACAGATACACGCAGCCCAGCGCATCCAGGCTCCTCCACAGCCCGCAGTCACGGTACAGGATATCCCTCAGCCGCGAGCTCACGCTGTGATGGCGGTCGTTGATCCACGCCTCGAACGCCGCGGCAAACACGTCCTGGAACGGCGCCAGCTCCACGCCGCCGCCCCTGTCGGGGGGCACGGCCAGCTCCACGCCGCCGCGGCTCTCGCGCTCGGCGTTGGCCGCGGCGGTCGAGAGCATGGCGGACGGCAGGTGGTGGGCGGCGAGGCGCTGCAGGAACACGACGCTCTTGCCGGTGATGAAGATGCGGTCTGCGGCGGCGTGGACGAAGCGCGGGGCCTGCAGGGCGCCCGTGGCGGGGTCGGTGCGGAGGGCGAACTGGTCGTGCCAGAGCCCGCCGGGCTCGACCTGGTCGGCGGTGAGGGTCTGCGAGACGAGGAAGATCTCGGCGGGGCGGCGGAGCTCGCCGCGCTCCATCCAGGCGCGGATGGGGCGGAGGTAGGTCTGCAGGCTGGTGAGGAAGAGGGAGGTCATGAAGGTGAAGGTCGGGTGGTCGCCGGCGGCCTGGAGGGCGCAGGCGGAGGTGAAGAGGTGCTCGAGGTGGAGGGTGGCGAGGGTGGTTTGCGGGATGGGGGCGGGGGGGTTGGTTATGGCGTCTATGATGTTTGAGAGGAGGATGTAGGGGTGGAGGAGGGGTTCGAGCTCGGACTGGAGGGAGAGGAGGGAGGCGATCTGGTTGGCGGTGGCATTCCCGACGAAGCGCTGCTCAATCTCGATGAGGCGCTGGTCGAGGAGGAACATCTTCTCGGCCACGGCGGAAGTGAAGGTTTGCTGTTCGGGCGAGACCTGGATGTTGAGGATGGATGTGAAGCTGCGGATGCGGTTGAGATGCGTGCCCTTCCCGCCATACCACCCGAGAAGCGCTTTGAAGGCAAGCAAGGACGTGTGCCGGAGCGCAAACTGGGTAGACAGCGCGGGAGTCTCGACCGAGACTATGCCATTGGCGCTTTGAAAGAGGACGCATGGGTGGCCGAGGAGCATGAAGAGGACTTCACGGACAGCCTGGACCTCGGAGATGATTGATATGTGTTCCACTGCGCAATCCCCCATAAGCATAGATCCAGTTATATATTGGGCAAGAGTGCAGGACAAACCACCACCACCAGAGCCCAGGGAAACATCAATCTCCTCCTGCACCGCCTTCACCCTGTGCCCCACATCCCAGTACTGCGCCTTCTTGAGCGCCTCCAGCCCGCCGCTATCCCCCTTCAGTACAAACCCCTCCACGCTCGCGCCCCTGCCCACGCCCACCCGCTCCTCGTCCTCGTCCGCCCACCGCCCCTTACGCTTCCTCCCCTCCCCGTCCGCCTCCCTCTCCCTGCGCTCCCACACGTCCTCCTGGGCGCCGTCGTCATCGGACCACTCGTCGCTGCTCTCGGCGCCAAAGTCCACGTCCCTCCAGAGATCGCCCTCCAGCGGCTCCTCGGCGATGATGTCCGCCCACGTCAGCCCCTTTGGCCCCTGGTCGTGGCGGATCAGCGCGTCGAGGTCGTCGAGGCGCGCGTTCTCGAGCGGCCGGTCGGAGAGCGTCAGGAAGAGCGAGAGCAGCTCGGGCGTGAAGGTCGATGCGGGGAGCTCGGTGAGGCGGGCCCGCAGCGCGTCGGCGATGTCGTCGCGGTTGTAGATGCGGAATTTCTCCTCGAGACTGTGTGTGTTAGTTGATTGGCTTGTGGGGTGCGGGGACGGGGAGAGGGAGGTACCCGGAGAGCTTGGAGTTTACGTCAAACTGGTTTGTGCGCCCGAACTTGTAGCCCTTGAAGTTGCGGAGGGTGAATTCCTGTATAGACACTCCTGTGTCAGCCCGCCAGCCCGGGGGGCCCCATCGGTGCATGTAGATATGAGCAGCACTTACACGGCAGAGGCCAAAGTTGGCGGGATCTTCCTACACAGGTCGCCGCAGTCAATATACATACATGTATTTATTTATCTCCAGCCAGTCTCCCACCAACCCAACCCAGCCCAATCGAATCAATCAGGCTGGCAGGAGGAGGAGGAGGAGGAGGAGGGGAGGAAGGGAGGGAGCACACCTCGGGCGTCAGGCCTGTGATGCAGGTGATCAGCTGGTCCGCCAGCTGCTTGACCTTTGCCGGTGTCGCGGCCATGGTGTCTGCGGTGCAGTCAGCGGGCGGTCAACCTCGGGCCCAGCCACCGGGGCGGGTCAATGGCAGCTACAGTTGGGGCCAGAGGCTTTGGGGTCTTGTGCTGGAAGTGGAGATGCTCGGGCTGGTGGTTTGGTGGTTTGGTGTTGCGCTCTGGTGGGTTGTTTGGTGTGCGAACGAACCTCCTCGAGAAACTCAGCTACATACAACCCACAGTGCTATAACTCGCACGACTCTTGGGCGGATCATCACTACTCCAGATACCTCAAATACATACACAAATAAATCCCCCTCTCCTCCCTCGACGACCCGATAGACGCCCTTGCTTGTAGTGGAAGCCCCCCTCCCCTCCTCCCCCACAGAGCCTCACAGCCAAGCCAACCGCCGCAAAACTCGAAACCAAAACCCAGCTGCTACCCAACTACTAACCACACCACACACACAACACAACACCACACCACCGCAATGCCCGAACCACCGATCAAGAAGCGGAAACGCACAGCGCCCAAAGAAGAGCACGCCGACACCACAGACGGCCTCGACGCAATGGAGGTCTTCCGGCGCCACTTTGAGAGCCAGTTTGCGCCGCTGCCGGAGGTGAGGGGCGCCAGGGCCTCCAAGAAGAAGAAGAAGGAGGGGGAGGAATTGGGGAAGAAGGAGGAGAGGAGGAGCAGGAAGAAGGCTAGCATTGACAGCGTACGAGAAGACGATGCCGACGAGGATGAGGGCGGGAGTGAGTGGGAGGGCCTCTCTGACGGAAAAGGTGACTGCAAGCCCGCAGGTTCGTTCCTCTCTCTCTCTCTCTCTCTCTCTCTCTCTCCATACGCCCCACACCCACAATCCCAACCTACAAACACTAACCCGCGCGCGCAGCACCAGAGGTAATCCACTTCACCTCTGGCGACCCCCTTCTCAAAACCGGCAAGCTGCCCAAAAGCATTCTCAAGCCCTTCATGACCACCAAGCCCCCCTCCTCGCTGCACACCGCCGCCGCCGCCCCACCGCCCGCCGGCTCTGACGACGACGAGGGCAGCGCCACCACCGAGGCGCAGCTGCGCCAGAACGACCTCGCGCTGCAGCGCCTGCTGCGCGAGTCGCACCTGCTCGACGCGAACCTCGAGGCCACGGGAAAGAACAGGCTCAAGGCGGTCGAGGCGCGCGTGCAGGCGCTGGGCGGCACGGACCTGACGAAGCACAAGATGCCGATGGCGGCGCGCGTGTGGATGGAGAAGTCGCGGCGGGCGCGGGAGGAGAAGCGGCGGCGCGAGGCGAGGGAGGCGGGGATTGTGCTGGAGCGGGAGGTGAGGGTGAAGAAGGCGCGGGGGGAGAGGGAGAGGGAGAGGGAGAGGGGGCGGGGAGGGGGGTTTGGGCCGAGTGTGGGCAGGTTCCGGAATGGGACGCTGGTGTTGAGTAAGAGGGATGTGATGGATATTGAGGGGAGGGGGGGAAAGAGCGGGGGAAAGAGCGGGGGAAAGAGCGGCAGGGGCGGCAAGGGGAAGAAGAGGAGGTAGTATGCAGTAGTTTGAGCTTTCTTGTCTTTTTGTAGATACATGCATGTGGCTCAGAACAGTCCGTTCTTTGGGCCTTCTTTGCCTCTTCTGTATACGCTCTGCTGAAGCCATCGAGGGCAAGACTGCTATGCTATCGCTATCACTATGCTATTGACCAACAAGCACTGTGACATGCGTCCTGAGCACCTACTCCAACGCAGGCTGCATTATTGTAGTTTGCACAAGCACTCTGAACGGTATTGCTTCCTGTGTCGGTGGACTGTGACTGGTGGAGTGCGTGTAGAGAGAGGCTCCGAGTCTCTGCATCGGGTGCTTTGCTCCTTCTCGTCTCGCACTCGATATATGCTGCTGCATGCCGGAAAACACCAATCGTGTAGATGTTGCACCTGTCTGCTGCCAGCTTGTGCGGAGAGCAGAGGCAGAGCGAGCGAGTGCTCAGCCACCGACAAGCCCGCCAAGCACCGCCCCACCAACGTCATGCCATCCCATGTATGTAATCCCATCCCATCTAATCCCCTCCCCCCTCATCCCATCCCCGCAAAACACACTCCCGCCATGATCCTGCGACCGCCGCCCCTCCGCCTCCGCGCCCTCCTATCCCGCCGCCGCCGCGCCTACAGCACCCAGCCGCCGCCTCCCCCCGCCCCTCCGCCCGCAAAAGGCATCGCCCGCCTCACCGACCGCGCCCTCCTCTCCGTGCACGGCCCCGACGCACCAAAGTTCCTGCAGGGCCTCGTGACATCGCAGGTCCCGCCGCCCGACGGGAGCGGCACATACTCGTGCTTCCTGAACTCGCAGGTGCGCCCCCCTCTCCCTCCCCAACCACCTGCCCGCCCACCCCACTGACAGACAGAGCGCACCAGGGCCGCGTGCTCTCCGACGCATTCATCTACCCAACGCGCACGCACAGCGGCACCCCCCCCCCCGCACCCCACTACCTCGTCGATCTCTCCGCGCCCACCGCGCCCCGCCTCCTCGCCACCCTGCAGCGCCGCAAGCTCCGCAGCAGAATCACCCTCTCGCTCGTGCCCCCCGAGGAGCTCTGCGTGTGGGCCCTCTGGGACGACACCACCCCCCCCGCCATAACCGCACTCCCCGCTAACAGCATCATCCTCGCCGACACGCGCGCCCCGGCCTTCGGCCACCGCGTCCTCCTCCCCGCGGCTGCAGCGCTGGGCGAGGAGGTGGAGGTGGGGCTGGCGCAGTACACGCTGCGGCGCTACCTGCGCGGCGTGCCCGAGGGTGCTGGCGAGCTTGTGGAGGGCGTGGCGCTGCCGCAGCGCTCGTGCATCGACTACATGGGCGGCATCGACTTCCGCAAGGGGTGCTACGTCGGGCAGGAGCTCACGATCCGCACGCACCACACGGGCGTTGTGCGGCAGCGGGTGCTGCCCGTGCAGTTCAGTGCTGTGCCGTTTGGGGATGCGGAGGGGGAGGGGGCGGTGGTGTATGATCCCGGGGTGGTGCTGCCCGGGGGGGGCGTGGAGGCTGGGGCGGCGGTGCGGAGCGTGGGCGGGGAGGGCGGGAGGGTGCCGGGGGTGGTGGTGGGCGCGGTGGGGAATGTGGGGTTGGCGCTGTGCAGGTTGGGGTTATGACGAGGAGGGGAGGGCGGGGGTGGGGGGGGGCAGTTTGTGGTCGGGGAGGAGGGGCGGGAGGTGTGGGTGAGGGCGGTGGTGCCGGAGTGGCATAGGGAGCGGGCAGAGGCGCTGAGGAGGTAGGAGGGAGGGAGATGTGGGTGTAGGATATATAGATGTGTGTAGTGTAGATTACAGGAGGGGGGGGGGGGCGCATATATGTGCGTGCAAGCCCGTATAGCTATATATCGGCCAGGCAGTGAAGGCCGCAAGTGGCACCTCAATGGATCAAGCATCACCTCAATGGATGAAGCATCACCTCAATGGATCAAGCATGGCGTCTCCTCCGCACTGGCTGGCAGCTGGCTGTCTGTGAACGTTCTCCACAAAACGCACCCTTCTGAGCATAGAAACTGCAGTTGGCCGCTGCTGCAAACCCCGGCGCGCATCACAGAATATCACTCGACGCCGTCTTCTCTCAAACCTCCCCCCAAAACACAACACAGAGACGCCGCCCATGTATGCATGCCCGCGCCAGAGGCCGGAGAGAGAAGCCCGCCCGCCCGCACGCACCGCCACAGCCCCGCCCACAGATCCGCCGCCGGCCCGCTGCCCCGTTAGTTGGACCCGGGCCGCGGGTTGTGCAGTTACCCTGCCCTCTCCAGCCCCGATCCAACTTTTTCTCGAGAAGACAAACATCAGCGAACACAGACACAAAACAGACACAGACACAGACACAGACACAGACAAAACACCAGACACAAAACACCAGACACAAAACACAGACACCGCCAATTCCCCCAATTCCCTCACCGCCATGGCCGAGTCGGATCCAGACCCAGCATCAGCGTCCACAGCGCCCACAGCTACAGGTGCGTCTGCAGCAACTGCTCCTGCTGCTGCTGCTGCGGCGGCGGCGGCCACGAGCACTGCGGAGGAGCTGCCGGCCCCCCTCCTAGCCCTGCCCGCGCCCTCGCCGTTCCTCGCCCCCCCGCCGCTGATCGGCACCTCCTCCTGCCCGTCAATCATCCACCTCAAGCGCGACCTCCTCATCCCCGTCTCCTTCGCCCCAACCACCTCCACCCCCACCCCCACCACCACCACCACCGCCGCCGCCGCCACCCCCGCCGAGCGCTCCTCCCGCCCCGGCGCCCGCTCCGCAGACGGCATCCTCAACACCCGCTTCGGCGACTTCCCCCACGACACGCTCACAAACATCCCCTACGGCTCGCAAGTGCGCGCCACCGGCCCCGGCCACAAACGCAAGCGCAGCGGCGCCTCCACCGACACCGGCTTCCTACACATCCTTGCCCCCACCCCAGAGCTATGGACCGCCTCGCTCCCCCACCGCACCCAGGTCGTCTACACGCCCGACAGCGCCTTCGTACTCCACAAGCTGTGCGTGCGCCCCGGCAGCGTCGTGCTCGAGGCCGGCGCCGGCAGCGGCTCCTTCACACACGCGGCCGTGCGCGCCGCCTACGGCGGCTACCCTGACGGCCGCGAGGCCCCCCACGCCGCCAACAGCAGCAGCGGGCGCAAGGGCCGCGTGTGGAGCTACGAGTTCCACGAAGAGCGCGTTGAGAAGCTGCGCGACGAGATTGCCCGCCACGGGCTCGACGGCCTCGTCGGCGTCGTGCACAGGGACGTGTGCCGCGACGGCTTCCTGGTTGGCGGCGCAAGCCCCGGCGCCACCGCCGTGTTCCTGGACCTGCCAGCGCCGTGGCTGGCGCTGCCGCACCTCACGCGGCGGATGCACGCCACGCCGCCGCTGCCGACGCGGACGGGGCTCACGCCCACGCCGTCGCCGTCGCCCGGCCCCGGGTCTGCGGCGGCAGACACGGAGCCGACGACGCCCGCGCCGGAAACGATAAACCCTGCGATCCCGTCGGCGCTGTCAATGTCGGAGGCGGTGCGCATATGTACGTTCTCGCCGTGCATCGAGCAGGTGACGCGCACGGTGTCGGTGCTGCGCAGGCTCGGCTGGGTCGAGGTGGAGATGTATGAGGTGCAGCACCGGCAGCTGGAGGTGCGGCGCGCGCAGCGCAAGAGCTATGCGGACGGCGCGGGGCCGCGCAACGTGGATGAGGCGCTGCGGCGCCTGCAGTGGATGAACGACTATCGCGTGCGGCGGCAGGAGCAGGATCTGCATGGCGAGAAGATGGACGCTGAGGAGGCGGCGGCGCGCGAGTGGGGCATGGGCGGCGGCGGCGGGGAGGGGGCGGGGGGCGTGGTGGAGGGCCGGCTGGTGACGAGGGGCGAGCAGGAGGTCAAGACGCATACGAGCTATCTGGTGTTTGCGGTGCTGCCGAGGGAGTGGAGCGAGGAGGATGAGAGGGCGGCGGGGGAGACGGTGAGGGCGACTACGAGGGGCTTGGGGGTGGATGCGCCGGTGGTGGGGCCGGGCGAGATGTGGAAGTGGGTGGGCGAGAAGCAGGCGCCAAAGATGTCAAAGAGGCAGATGAAGAAGCTGGAGAAGGAGGCGAGGAAGGCCAGGGAGGAGGAGGAGGAGGCAAAGAAGGCGGGGGGGGAGGAGGAGGAGGACGAGGAGGAGGAGGAGGAGGAGGACGAGGGGGAGGGGGAGGGGCAGGGACAGGCAAAGAAGGAAAACGATGGGATGGAGATTGATACCTAATAGATTGCATAGATAGCATATTTCTTTTTTTCTTTCTCCCCCCTTCCCGGTTTTCTTTGTAAATAGTTCCACACAGTTCCCCTACCAAACCGCCGCCAGCTGCAAAACGCACTCGCAGCAGCAGCTCCAATAAACAACAAAAAAAGTGGAGCAGAATCAGTACAGGTCTAGATCTCGCTATATATATGTATATCCCCATCCCGTGGCCCAGACAGAGGTTGGGTGAGGGTGCCTTGTACATATATATACAATGTGCCTTGCCTTGCCTTGCCTTGGTGTATAGGTATGGGTTAGTTAGTATGCTCTCGCCTCTTGAACTGGACTAGCTAGCTACATGTATGGGGGGGAAGAGCTCAGAGGCTAGCATGCTCCGAGTGATAGCCTATGATCCGACACACAAAGCTGCCGTATCGTGATGTTTGCGTGGGCTACCTACATATATACCCACTCACACACACACACACACACACACGCACACACACGCACACACGCACACCGTTCTGAAAGCATATCTTGGTGGTCTTCCCCATACCCACACGCCATTTGCTACACGTCACAGCCTTTCTGTCCTACATGCACCCATGGCCACATAGCTACATACCCCCCCCTTCCATCCATACGCCGCCCCGCCCACCCACACCCTGCGGATGGAGTGCAAACTTACTTTGCATGTGGATTCCAGCATGGTTCCCGTGCACAGGGCCCAGAGCCCCGGTATGCCAGGGGCCGAGTGAGGACCCATGAAGGTATTATCGGCGGTGGCTCTACGGCGGTGCCAGCGAGGCCAGTGGAGATGGCGCTGATATGCGATACTTACGAAATGATGCTGGGTATATCCTGGATGCTCCGGTAGACTAGGCCTGAGAGTGTGGAAGCCATAGCGGATAGAGATATATGAGAGGGGATTGGGGGGAGCATGCGAGTGATGGCATGTGATCAAGGTCATCTCGTCCATGGCAGAACTCCTCATTTCGTAGGAGGCAGAGCGCCCCTACTCACAAGTCATTGCCTACTTTTGCGCTTGGATATTAATGTTTAATGGACGGCAGGGCTCATGTAGGGTCTTGAAGGGCGAAAGGTAATAGAAGTATCGACAAACTTGTTATACATAAACTAGATTTATCGTTTTTTTAGTGCTAAATAAATACATGTACTTTCGTGATAACAAGGTTGTACTATCAGCTTCGTTGCATATCGTAGCTCTTTAAAAAACGAAAAAAATGGAGCAAGCATAACCTCTACCAGTCCTCGATATCCTCGATATCCTCCTCCGCAGCCTTTTTTTCATCCTGATTTGCTATCGGACCTTCTTGAAGGCCCCCCTTCGTTTTTGAAAGTTTCTTCTGACTTCTCGAGTACAAATTGCCCTGTCCCCTCCAGCCAGTCGGAAGCATGCTCCCCGACCTTATAGGCGCAGCTCTTACTGGAAGCGCAGGTGGTGAAGAAGGTATATTATATCCGGAACTGAAGAACTTCGATGTCCTTTGAGCTATAGGCGAGCTACCAGCTTCTGAACTAGTACCCTCTGAGCTGGGGTCCGATCCCGATCCCACAGTAGCACCAGCTATTGAAGGGGCGTAGGCTTTTTCCCTCGGACTGCAGTTGACCGGGAATTCAGATTCTGGATCTGAGCTAGAGGTTAATATAACTTTGGGGGGCTTCAAGGATGGTTTGAGCGGCATCGTTGTGCGCCGGCGAATCGGTTCCGGTGGTTTGGGCAGTTCAAGTTCTGGCTCGACTTTGTCGTCGAGACCAGCAAATACAAATGCCCTCCAAGCATTATCCTCAGCTTTGTCGAATTCGAGGGTTCTTTCTGCCTCCTTCTTTTCGTCGAGCTTTGCACCTACTGCGGAAAACCCTTAGCTGGTGCTTCGGCCTGACATTGGTTTGGGGGAGTGTATTACCAAGTTCCTTTTTGGTAGCTTCCTGGTCAACGGTTTTCTTCGTCTCCGTGCTGTGGTCCCCCGACTGAACTTGTGGAGATTTAAGAAATTCTCTCCAGTTTTCTTCCTTGTCTCCATCACTTACAAAAGGAGAAGTCTTCACTGGTTCATCGCTGGGGGGCGCTTCCGACGCCTCACTATATTCTAAATTTAAGTCTCTGATAAAATCCTGTGATTGATTTTCCTGGCTCTTAACGTTTCCATCGCACTCATTGGCAATCTGAGGAGAAATCTCATCTAGGTTTTCGCGCTCTAGATGCCCCTCTAGAGAGTTAAACTCTGTCGAATGCTCTTGCGAGTATAGTTGGTCTGACTCCTGGTGTTTATCCACTATACCTTCTTCATTGACTGTGTGGTCCTTCAAAAACATTTCCCATCCATCTTGAGCCTCGCCAGTAGGTATTTCATCGATGGCTTTGCTCCCTTGAGACGATCCAGGAGAAATATTTGAACCCAGAATCCATTCTTCGCCTTCATCCCCACCAGCAGATGAGCTTCCAGAGGATGCATATACAATTAAAGACTGGTTCGGCGTTTGCTGGACATCCTCCTGAATTAGGAGGCCTAAGGGGTTGCGGTTTCTATGGGCATACATATCGTTCGACAAGTATTCCCTACAGGTTCGTTCTTTGACTCTGGAGCTTTCTTGAGCATGGCCATTATGAGTGCTTTGGGCAAGTCTAGCGGGCATGAACTGGGACTGGACGGGGTTAGTTGGGAAGACCTCAGATGGGCTGCTAGTCCACATATCTGTAGCGACTTCATCAATTTCTTCAATTATGTCCCTTCCCTTTTCCTGACCTGTGGAAATAAATTTATTGACTGGGGCTGGAGATGATAACCCCCACTCACTCGGGACCTGCGAGTACGGGGCCAGCGGTGAAGAGGGGTAGCCACCGTGCATTTGGGCACTTCGATTGACATTCCAATCATTCAGATTAAACCCAGTATCTTCCGGAAGTCTCCTGAAATTCTCGACACCATGCTTTTTGCTGAACATATTAGAGCCCTTCAAGAGCACGGGTGGGGAACCCCCTTCCTGATGCCCTTCAATATCAAATAGCATTGTTTCCCCAGAAATAACTGACATTTCCCTTCCTGATAATCCACCTTGTCCTGGATTGCTTCCTCCAAACTGGGTGCTCTCACCACCAATCTGAACGAACCCCCCATCACTGAGATTACGGAAGACTCCACCGTTGAACCTTCTATGCTCACTACCTGTAGATTCAACAGACCTCCTCTCAAGTGAAGGGTAGCGAGAGTAGTTGAATTCCTTGGGTAGACTTTTATGGCCATCTCCAATGCCATCTCCAATGCCTTCTTGATTGATAGGATATAGAAACAGCTCAGGATTTCTCAGGATCTCGGGTGTAGTCCTTCCCTGTGGATGCTCATCTACCGCCAACTCTTTGCTCTTCAAGACAAGTGGCCGCGCGAGTGTTGTACACACCCAACTATCTTTTTCCAATAAACGTTGTTTCTTGGTCTTTATATCGCTGCTCCTGTGAGACCTCTTCTCACTGGATTCGTCTACTCCTTCGATCAACTCTTCAAATGGCACCAGATCGTGGAATGTATCACAGGCCTTTCTTTTCTTCTGTGATTCCTGGGTTAGGACAATATCGAGCTCCGGAACGCGAGCTTTCCTTCGACCCCCAGAAACTGACCGTGTGCCATCCCCAGTATAAGCAAGAGATAGCGCCGCTGCATGGGTGAGAGGAGTCGCGTTTTTGGCACGAACTTTGGCAAAATAGCTCTTTTGAATGCGGGCTGTGTCGGAAGATGGTTTTCCGTTTCGGGCTCGGCCACCGCCAGTCCAGTTCATCGAGACAGGCGGTTGTTGTGGTAAGAGAAGCTGTGACAGGTTTCGCCGGTCCGTTAGTAATTTAACACAAAGTTACTTTGCAAGATCTGCCAGATATATTCTGCATTATAGCTTTTTAGAGGATGTTCATCAGGAAGTTGATGGGTTCCTTACATGGGTTATAGGTGTTGCCAACAAATCAGCTCTCGGTCGAGGCAACAGATAGTCGATATATGGAGTACCAGAGGGGCCTATGGCTATCTCTTGGCTTATCCGAGTACGAGTTGTTATCAAAACATCGAGCTGCGTCCATGTATTCGAAACAATTGCGGGTCAGGCTAGGATAAAGTAGACAAGGGGAGCGTGTGGGAGTAACAGTGCTTTTCACGGCGCACTGTGGGGGAGGGTGAATAGAAAATAATAGCGTCAAACAGCAACATAATGAATCCATCAACCAAAAACACAAGGCATGAGAAGTAACTTGGATGGTATGAATATTATCCCTATTCATGGTTCTATGTACACCACTAAACTGCCCTCAGGACAGTTAAAATTGCAAATCTTACCCTAACAGGTTTAAGACCGCAAACGGATCAAGAAAAAAGTAATACACAAAAAATTAGACCCAAGAAAACAGAAAGACTTTTCGCAGCTAGCCATATATCGTACACGCTTATCCAGGATGGAACCAAGAAACCCTCAAGAACATATGCCCACGGATGCACACACAAATTCTCACAAGCCCCCGGTAGTAGTAGTTATTAAGTAATGGGCATCAATCATATCAAGCCAAGAAACCCGCACTGCCATCATCCCATTTTTTTGCATCATCAATCAGTAGAATTTAATCGAACTTCTTCTTTGACCCGGCAAAGTCGCCGAACCCACCACGGTTGCGGCTAGCACCACCACCGCGGCCACCGCGGTCAGAACCACCGCGACCGCCACGGAAACCACCACCACGGCCACCACCACGACCACCCCGGTCACCACCACCACGACCACCACGGAACCCACCACCACCACGACCACCATCGCGGCCACCACGGCCACCGCCAGAAGAGGGGTCACGGGGTGTGGAGAAATCAGTGCGGATGGCACGGCCGGCAATGAAAGCGCCGTTCATCTTCTCAACGGCCTCACGGGAGGAGTCAATAGAGTCATACTGGATGTACCCGAAGCCCTTGCGGTTACCAGTGTCACTGAATATAGTTAGTATAAATGTATGCAGATACAAATGGATTTTAGGCATTCTTACGGGTCGGTAGGGATCCTAAGACCGATGATGTTACCGAAGGCCTCGAATTCGGCCTTAACTGATTCCTCATCGGCATCGAAGGCAAGGTTGGCAACGAAGACTGTGTCAGACTCAGGTGACTTTTGGTCGCCATACTGCTTGGCACGGTTTTCACGGGGGGCCTGCTCAGGGCGTGGAGTAGAATAGTCGATGTTAAGGGCACGTCCGTCGAGCTCCTTGCCGTTCATGGCCTCAAGAGCGGCCTTAGCAGAAGAGGCGTCTTCGTACTCAACGTATCCGAATCTGTATTATGTTAGAATAAATTATTCAAATGAAGTAGACAAAGAGAAAGACGTACCCCTTGGAGCGTCCGGTTGCACGATCAGTGACAATGCGTACGGCAGAGATTGTACCGAAAGACTCGAACTCCCCACGGAGCCAGTCCTCATCAATGTTCCATGAGAGGGAACCGACAAAAAGGTTCTTGGGGTTCTCGTCGGCAGCAGCAGCGGCTGGCTTTTCGGTCTTGGCCTTCTTGACGGTAGGCTCGGCCTCAGTGTCGGCCTTGCGTTTCTTGGAGTCGGCAGCTGGCTCAGAATCATCAGAGTCACTGTCGGAGTCGCTGTCCGAGTCGGAGTCGGAGTCGCTGTCGGAAGCCTTGGCCTTATCAGATTCAGAGTCAGAGTCAGAGTCAGAGTCAGAGTCAGAGTCAGAGTCAGACGAGTCGGAATCGGAGTCGGAATCGGAGTCGTCGGACGAATCGGACTGGGAAAGAAAGGAGTTTAGGATAAATCCCAAGGGGACAAATTTTGGATTGGTAACTTACAGATTCCTTAGCAGCTGCTTTCTTCACCTCGGCCTTAGCTACCACCTTCTTGGCAGCGGGCTTCTCGTCCTCAGAAGAGTCGGAGCCGCTCTCAGAAGAGTTGTCGGAATCCTCCTTGGTGACGACGGCAGGGGCATCTTTCATAGACTCGTCACTGTCAGAATCGCTATCAGAGTCAGAAGACTCCACCTTGGCTGCGGCCTTCTTAGCGTCAACTTTCTTTGGGACAGGCTTTGTTTCCTCCTCGGAGTCGGATTCTGAGGAATCATCTGAGTCGTCAGAGTCGTCCTCAGATTCAGATTCGGGGGTAGGGGCCTTCTTTTTGTCCTTCTTTGAGGACTTCTTGTCGACGACGGCGCTCGTCTTCTTGGCGATGTCCTTGGACTTTGAAGTTGTGGGTTTGGTGGTAGCGGCGGCCTTGACGGTGCTCGAGGCGTCCTTCTTGGAGGTCTTGCCGTTGGCAGACTTAGCGGCGGATTTTCCCATTGTGTTTGCGGTGGAGGTTGGGAGGAAGAAAAGGTAAAGTTATTTAGTGTAGAAGAAGATTGGGACTGGGACAGGAACAAAAGCCAATAAACCCTCAGTAGAAGATGTCAAGGTTTGATGATTCTATAGTCTCTCAGAAAGAAGCCCTCAGTGCCCACAAAAATCAATTGTTAGATTGATTGATATGATTATGCCCTCGGAAGCCAACAAGCCAACTGAACAGAACGAGCCCTCAGATATGAGATTATAAGCCCTCAGATGCAAATTGCGGTGCGGCAAACTTCAGTCTTGGAGTGTGAGAATTTGTGTGATGAAGGAAGAAAGAGAAATGGGCGGAGGAGGGAAAAGATCGCGTTGAAATAACTTTTCACAACAGCCTAGAAAACGCCAAGATTTCGCAAAAAAAAAAAATTCGTCGCTTTTTCTCTGATATCGTTGCGCGCTGCTGCAGTGTGCGACGTGATTTACTAGGATGTCACATGCGATAAAGCCGGCCTAACCCGCTTTTGTAAAACCCCGCTGCGTTGTGGGGTGGATGGACCCTGTCGTATATTAGTCCCAAATATGCGCGTAGCTCGCATAACCCATCACGGTGATGCGAAACTCCAAATTTTCCTTTGCACCTTACAACAGATCAAAGTATCGGCAAATAACCACCAATTGACGCCCAATTGAGCCTCTCAGCATGTTTTGTCTTCGCCGAATGCAGCCGGCGGTCTCGCTGAGGGCTGTACGGGTCTACTCCGTTGCAAACCCAAACGTTGTGAACCAGGCCAAACCACTGCAGTCCAGCACCCCCGGTGGTGAGGGCCCGCCGAGTGCTACGAGCACGTCGGCTGCACAACCGTTCTCAACGCCGCTTACTCCTGCCGCACCAAAGATCGCGGCAAAGCCAAAGATTGCGGTGGTTAGTCAAACCAAGTCGGGAACCCCGCTGAAGAATATCAACTACCTGAAAGGGAAGAGCGATCCGGTTGCTCTGGAAGACTCCGAGTATCCCGAATGGCTGTGGTCCTTGCTGGATAAGAAGACTACTGTGGATGGACTAGAAGGAGAAGAAGTAGGAGATCTTTACTGTGAGCCCTCCCTCAATTATATATCGGTATAACTATCCAGTACTAACGTACACCCCACAGCAAAATCTAAAAAGGAACGTAAAATCGCCAAAAAGCGCGCCGAAAAGGTCGCCGCTATTCAGTCTCTCAACTCAGAGATCCGCATTCCCATCACTGAGCAAACCATCGATCTCCCATTTACCACCTCTCCCAACCACCCATTCACCCGAGTCGTAGCAGCGGTCGGGGGTGTGGGTGAAAACATCCCCGGTGCGAAGCCTGGGTTAAGCAAGGCAATGAGACCATCTACGGTGGAGATTGGTGGGGAAGTGCAGGTTAGTGCAGAGGAGGCGTTTTCAGCGAGATTGGAGGTCAAGAGAGAGATGAGGAAGAAGAGTAGGGCTGCTATTAAAGAAAAGAATTTCTTGAGTACTTTGGGGAGGTAGATATGGGCACGGTAGATAGAATAGGGATTGGTTTAGGAATGTACATATTTAGAAGATGTCCCATGTCTGAAAGGCGTGTTAACAGCTTATCCTAAAGTCTATGGAAATAAGTAGATACATGTAGTTCACGGTAAAATACATGTAACCTTGAAGTCCTTGAATATGTATCCGTCATAAACAAAAAGATATATAACGACATAACGAAATATGGAGCGGTAAATGTGTCAAAAGTAATTTTGCTATCAGCAGTAAATACTACCAGCACCTATACTTTATAACATTTCATGATAAAAGTGTAGAACTTTTGGTCAAAAGGGGCCACATAGTGTCAATATATATAAACGCTATCCACTACTAGCATAAAGTCTGAAACTCAGTGTTTATACCACTGGTGATAGACTACATATGTAATGTACATGTATTATAGCTGGCATAAGGATTGAAATTCGGTGCTTATATCACCGGTACCGTAGTAAAGTTACCTTGAACACATTTACCGCTCCATAACGTAAAGAGGTTTACTACTCTGCGTAGTGATATTCAATTCTTTCCTTTGGATAATCGCTACAAAGTTCTAATAATGATTTGTTTAAATAATTGTATTGGTGTCTCAGAGCATACAGAACGCAGAATTGCGGCCATGCATATACATATATGAACTCATTTCAACATGCTCAATTGACTCTCAGACAATTAACTAGGTCTATAGATCAGTTGTCTCGGACCAACCCCGTCGTGTTGTTAGTGAATCGACGACAACCCGTTGAGTGTATTCGGGATGCCAAGATCACACCCAATTTCTAGTCCGAGACAAATAAATCAGTGCGGATTATGAGTGCAGACATGGAGAGAACGCAGTGTACCCACGTATCTAGAGTACATGTACCTTTCAGATTCATACCAAGCGGATAACGCATGATGATGGCGCAGGTTATCCCTGCTCAGTTGATCAAGTGGGGCTCAAAATTAAGGCCCACAGTACATTACCCGGACGTCATGTCACACAACCCCACTATTGTTCTTTCACCTTTAAACAGACATAGCTCTTCTGTCACAATTTCCCCGAGTTCCACCGTCACCTCCAACTATGCTTTTCTTCAGGTAACTGATCCTTACTTAGAATACTAAGAATTCTGTGTTTAACATCCTTGCAGTTTTTTCAAGACACTTGTCGACCATGAGGTACACATGCTCCCCCGCAATCGCCCACGCCTTTCTCATTGCTCACATCGTCTAGGTTACAATTGAGCTCAAAAACGACCTTTTAATCCGCGGAACTCTCAAATCTGTAGACCAGTTTCTAAACATCAAGCTAGACGAGATCCACGTTGTCGATGAAGCTCGGTATCCCCATTTGGTATCTACTCACGCGCACAAGACCCCCGTGAATGGAACTTTTAATCATTTACAAGTTGCATTTAGTCAGCGGTGAAAAGTGTTTTCATCAGAGGTAGTGTGGTGAGATATGTACACCTACCCGCAAACGCGGTGGATACAGCGTTGTTGGAGGATGCGACAAGAAGAGGTTTACTAGAGCTCCACTACCCAGGGATCGACCCTATACTAATCTCAGAAATTGTGAAATATAGAAGCAAGCAATGCGGCGGCGGCAAGGACACGGTAACTTGGGCAAAAATGAAGGAATCTGTCCGGGGAATGAACTGGTGTGAAGGAGCATATAGCGGGGATATCACGGACAAGTCCGTTTTCTCAGATCTATGTTTAATGAACTCAACAAAGGCGTTATAGAACCTTTAGTATCACTACAGGTACTTGGTAATTGGACATATATTGTGACTCAGATATAGGTAGTTGAGCCGTGGTTACAATTATTCTTAAATTCGATGTGATAAGGGCCTATAGCTTTACACAATTAAGGATGCATGTACTTGGGGTGAAATTAAGTATATATTGTCCCAATTGCGCTGGCAATTGTTCGGCCCCACCAAACTCGAAACCCTATGAATCTGTAGCTAATAGCTTGAACTAAGTGTATCAGAGTCGTAGTTATCTTTATGTTCAAGAGTAATTGTTTTCTGTTTATCTACGATGATTATATAACTATGGTGGTGGTTGGTGGGCCTAAGGAAATGGTGATGGTTGCTATCATAAGATAATATATGTACTTAATTTACCCTAAGATGTACTCTAGTTCCATGCATTATTATCAACTTACTAGATCATAAGCGTCGAAATCTATGTGTTTTATAAAAATAGAAACGGAGTGTAAGCCTGGAGACGGATCTACCAGTTGATTACTTATAATCCTGATGAAGTAGGAACACCGGGGACATTTAGTAGCCGTTTACTATAATAATGGTTTTCTCTTTCCATCAATGAATCATGAGTGATTTTTCATGATGCCAATCGGTCAAGGGGAATTTCCAACTTTAGATACATGTAGTAGAGTACATACATGTATGGTATGTAAGTTCTGCTTTATGAACTACATGTATCAATGCACATATAGACGAACTTATTCTATATATGGACTATGATACTCCATTCAAGAGAGAAGTCGATCATTATTCTTCTCAAAACCGCCATCAAGGTCTTCCAACCCACTTCGTTAGACTACATGTATGTACCTAAAGCCTATGCTTTAGGCCGTACATGTATCAAACAAAATATTCACTTCGCACTTTCGAATGCCAACAACTCTATCACCTCTGTATTTCCTCCCTCCTTTGCGCATTGAAGTGCCGAAAGCCCCTCTGTATCTGACGCCGGTGCATTGACATCGGCACCATTTTCTAATAAAAATCTCACCATCTCGAGGTTCCCTTTCTCCGCTGCGGCTTGTAGTGCTGTTCTACCATAATTTGCACAAGGCTCTTCGTTGACCTGAGCGCCCGACGCCAAAAGAAACTTAACTACTTCAAGATGACCACCCTCCGCTGCAGCTTGGATAGGTGTCCGGCCCGAGGTTTTACTGATCCTGTAATTCATTTTGGCACCCTCACTTACCAATAACTTAACTAATTCTAAATTCCCCGATTCTGAAGCAGCCTGTAGTGCTGTTCGACCAGATACTATAGCAGGCGGCATGTTGATTTTGGCACCTCTATCTAAGAGTATTTTGACCACCTCAGTGTTTCCAAATTGTGCGGCTGCCTGTAACGCTCCTCGACCAGACATAGAGCACCCTTTGGCTTCCATATTGGCTTCCGCGTCGAGGAGTATCTTCACTATGTCCACATGGCTGTTCTCAGCCGCTGTTTGTAGAGCTGTTCGGCCGCTTTCCTCTTGACTCGCGGGAGCATTGACGTTGGCACCCTTTTGTATGAGAAATCTTACTATGTCGGTGTATCCCTTTTTAGCTGCTAGTTGCAGTGTCGTCCAGCCATCGATCTTAAAGTCCACTCCTTCTTCCCCACAATCCTCTTCACCGGCGCCCATTTGAATTTTGAAAGGTGTAAGGTAGAAGATAGTTTCAACAATTGTGGTATAGCCGGCTGAAGCTGCGATATGCATCAAAGCTTGAGGTGTCCTTGCCCTAGTCATAGGATCAAATCTCTTAATATCCACCCCATATGATTGGAACAACAATTTCAATCCATTTCGACCCAATAAAACCGTAGGATCACCGTTAATAGCTAAGGGATATTCCAAAACTTTCATTTCCCGCGCTTTTTCTGCCCGCTGGACCAATATCTCGGTATCTTGAGTGCTGAGGTGGACTCCTAACTCTGAAAGCTGGCATCTAATAATGTCGTTTTGGTCGATCGGTAGTTCTGACATCCATCTGGAATGCATGGCATCCGCTGCAGTGATCCGGCCCGGAGGATAGGGAACCATCAGATCTTTGATGAATTGTACCCCTCTGCTGCTCATCTTGTGTTCTACTAGACGATGAGTGGGAAGTTGGATTCCGCCGTTGCAGTAACTTATCATACCATCCAAATCCAATGAATCATTTATATTAATTCCATCGAGCGCCGTATACTCAGTCATCGTTTCCGTTGACGGGGGTGATGAATCTGATTGTAACGTCCCATCCTTGAAGGGTGTTTTCATCGTGTAAATTTTGTACACAAGACAACCCAAAGCCCACATATCCAAAGACGTTGTATACGATCCACGCGTCATTTGACTTTCGGATAATACTCCAAGCATCTCTGGAGCCATGTATTCTTGGGTTCCGATTAAGGTATAAAGGCCCGAACCTTCCGTGGATTTTGATAACCCGAAATCGGTCAATTTGACTTGGATTGGCGATTTTGAAGCTAGCAGAACATTCTAAAAGACCAGCCATTAATTAAAAAGTACACACAGTCATGGCGTAAATATGAAGTCGAACCTCTGGCTTTAGATCGCGGTGGCAAATTTCCCTTGCATGCAAAAACGAAAGTCCCTCCAGAATTTGAGTAGTGATCTTCTTGGTAATGGTCTCCGTTTGTGGTCCATTGACAGCAAGATATTTGCCTAAGTCGCCCTCACCCATGTACTCCAGCGAAAAGTACGTACTATCGTTATCTTCATACCATCCTAAGAACTCTACAAAGAGATCTGGTCTCTATCTCATCACCTCAACATCAGTATCCTTTAGGAAAACAAATAATTGAATGTCGTATATATATATATACCTTTTTCACCATTACTAAGCACTGCAGTTCACGCCTCAACATGGGGCTTTGCATTCCCTTGATTTTCTTGAGTGCTCTACGCTCTCCATCTGTGTTTTCTTCGAGCACAACTTCTCCAAAACCTCCACTCCCAAGAACTTCTACCGTTCTCCAAATATTAGGCTCTGGCTGCAATTTGAACTGGTTGACATCGATTGTCGTGGGCTTCATGTTCAATGGTAAATATTAATGGATTATTCCTTGTAAACTTGATAGTATATGCCCCTGTATATATCTGGATATTTCTGATTCAGGTCTTCTCAAGATATTCTGGGTGTATTTAATCCGATCGTAAAAGTTCTGCTCTACCTAGTGAGGGGTTTTCGGACGTATATATAGGCGCGCCAGCGCCTATGATTACTCTACTTGCCTCATATATTATAAATTAGACTGCATGTACATATCCATAACTACCTAGAAACGAGTTTCCGCATGCGAGATTTGGGTCAAGTCGAAGCCTTTATGGGTCCGCGATTGCGTGCATGCCTGGTATTTTTCTTTCTCGTAAGCATACACCAATTGAGCCGAAGTATTTTGAACAGCTCTTGGATGAATGGCTCTGGTTGGTTGTGTAATCCACGTCACCTGCAGATCATTGGCCCATAAATAGTTGTTGGAATTTACTCGCGCCAACGTTATGACAAGCGTGAAAAGCTCTCTGCAACATTCGTCGGATGATTTTTAGTGTTAATGCATTGCTACATACCTCAGCATTTAATCAGGTAGTCAACTATCAACCATCCGCGGTACTTTCTCAAGTGGCCCAGGTGTATATATAACTTCCCTTCGTTTTAATCTGGATTCGATTCTCTTCAATTCCCTCTCCTGCCGTTGTCCTCAGGGAATGAACTAGTATGCAAATATCATATAACTTGTTGCACCACACATTATGTACTCGGGGCAGGAAATAAGAACCTGAAAATGTAAGCTGTAAGGAGGGGCTTAATTTGGTGTAGCTTTTCGCCAGGCTCGATTCAGAGGTCGTTACCATCAAAAGTCGTTTCAGGTTCTTCTTACCTGCCCTGTGTACATGTAGGCACTTATATATGTATATATACTAAGTATGTAGAGTTAGATCTAATAGGTCGAGTATCAGCTAGCATCGCACGTAATATTGATATTACTAGAGTACAATTAAGCGGTAATTAGGAACTATCATGCATGTAGATACGTATGGGCTGGTTTGACCTGGGCAGAATGACTGCGGGCCAGCTTTATCTTTGACTTAGAGCCACAGTTACAAAATCGGCCCGGTTCGGATTTAAGTCTTGATGATACCACAGATAGATACCCCAAATTATTTTAGGTCCGGCGCTCAGTTACCAAATCGAACAGCGTGGGGGTCCCGTCTTGGCTCAGCCGCATCTTATTTCTACAACACCCAACTCGCGTATTGATTTCATCCTCTGCGAGAAACCCGCCGCCTTTGACGCGATGCCTGTAACTGGGTATGTATACATCTATCGCACCCTTACATTGCGCGCCTAATCTTTCATTCTCTAATACTCTTACAGTCTATACTTCATCTCCGAACCCACCAATCCCCCCGCGCTTCAAATCCTCACTGATCGGCTATCCAAACGCCATCAACCATTCCCCCTGGCCCGTTGGAACCTCGAGCACAAGCTGCTGCGGGAGAATCTACCCCCTGTACCCGCGACTCCGACCTCACCTACTACACCGCAGCCCACCCAACAACTTCCTCAATACAAGTATATGCAATGGTTGGACCTCTCCTACCACCCATTCATGCTCTTTGTAC
Organism: Morchella sp. 2016-41; assembly: GCA_024713855.1. Classification (NCBI taxonomy): domain Eukaryota; kingdom Fungi; phylum Ascomycota; class Pezizomycetes; order Pezizales; family Morchellaceae; genus Morchella; species Morchella sp. 2016-41. Next base: position 1,836,001 of record JAMGZD010000008.1, on the reverse strand, counting down.
TCGCCGATAAACAGATGGTAACCAGCGAGCGTGAGTTTGAACTCATCGTGCGGTCCAAGATGGCGCCAATGTGGACGCCAAGACAAACAGTGAAGGCTTTGGGGTTGGGATATGAGGTGGATGATTTCCGGGTGAGGATTGCGGACTTAGCGCAGGGAGATCAGCCGAAGGGATGCATCGTCGAAGTCGAGTATGGCCCTTGCTCGTACATAGAACAGGGAGAGGCGATAATTAGAGATTTCGTGATGGGTCTGGATCCTCCTGAAGGCAAATTTACTTTTGCGCCAGCAGAGGGCTACGAGAAGGGAAAAGAGTGGACGGTGTTAGATACTGGGAGGCAATATTGCGAGGTCCTGAGGTTTAGATAGGGTTTACGATGGTGCTTTTGGGGGTGTCTTGGTGTTTTCTCTTACAAGTTCTAGTATACTGATCAAAAAAGGATCTTTAAAGCTACTTTCGAAATTTCTCTAATACAATTCAATTGTTCAAAAGCTCCACTAGGCTCGTGGACTTTTCCGTGTTATATTACTCAGCAATCTGATCCATCCATACCTTCGTATGTGGCTCTACCTATACTAGCGATTGGATGTTCCCTGCAAAGCTCGCCTGACATTATATAATTAGTATTTAGAAACCATAGAAACTCAGATGTATATAGTATCAATTTATCATTCCTCGTCCCGAGGAAAACTTTCCGAGCAGTCCAGTTGTTAGTTTCCGAGATATGTAATGTAAAAAATAAATTCCCATAACACTTCTAGAATACGAATACGCTTTTCATACTCATGAGCGCTATTGATAAATCCTAGTGCCGGTATGATTTATTACACTATTGGCATATACGTAAATACCATTGGGATCGTCTCATGTCCTAGGATATATATTGTACCTACGTTTGATTGACGTATGATTAGGTGACCAGATGTATAGCTCCTGGAGATGTGCATATGCCCATGCAAGTATGGTACGATTCCACAAATGAAGTCCGCAGACCTCAAGCTTGACATAACATAGCTGTATTGTCCGAGGTCGAACCAGACTTGATTGCTGCACACAGGAATTGCCTGTTTTCTACTCATACATACGTGTAGCATCACGATACCCATAGACCCTAGTGCTCTAAAATGGCATTTTACAACCCCACACAGAAGCTTTGTTAAGGGGAAAACTTGGCCCCTAATAATTTGGTTAACTGTTGAGGATACTAACGGTGTTATCTCCGGATCTAATCAGATCATATCCCAACGTTGTGACCGATCCCAACATTTAATCTGATAAGATTGGCAGACGCGTAAGAAGGAGCTTGAAACTCTTCCGGGGTGATGCCTGTTCGTGGAGCTCGGTTCTCAAATAAGGCACTGCCCCACTACCGCTATAGGTATTTCACAGTCAATCACTCGGTCTCTGATATGATATTCAGGAAACCTGTTCGCCGGTCTCACTCAGTCTTCAGTTGCGCAAGCCACGAATCTCGGTTAGCAATGGAGAATACTTGATTGGAAGTAGTGAGAGCACGCGACCTTTGTGGTAGCCTAATAGCTAGCGCCAAGCACCTACATCTCTCAAAATGATGTCTTTCCTCAAGACATAAAATAGTTTGAGCAGAAGGTCGGCCTCAGGGAGATGATATCATGATTAACGGCAGTGCGTTTATTGGCCGGTGAGGCTGCCCAGAGTCTTTGTGTGTTTGCGCGTGAGTACATGACGTAAGCAGATAGTAGGGATAATAAGGTCACTAGACCGGTCCGTGAGTCGTGGGAGGGCGCAGGTGCTAATTGCTTATTGCTTATCGATTACCTTCAATATCCTAGCTAGCATGCCATAGCATCAGACAGAGCTCCCCCATCCCATCTCACTCCACTCTAGTACTCTCCTCTCCCCCCAGAAGTACCTATATCTTTCGACTCTTCGTACGAGGACGGACACAGAGCTACTTGAGTGGGCAGAAAAGGTAAAGAGTGAATATATCGAGTTCAGGCGTGGGGGGGGGAGAACATAGCGGTAAGTTGCAACGACATACAAATACAGATTTGTTGGGGCAGCTCAGTTTCAGAGAGGGAGCTTGGTTGTCGTGTTCGTTCTATCTGCCCGCCTACCCCCCTCCCCCCTTTTTCTCTTTTCCCGGGGCTTGATTGCGGCTGCGGCTTTTTAGGCTTGGGTTGGCTGAAGCAGCACATAGAAGGGAGGTACGACAAGTAGGTACACGTGGAATCTAGGGGGGTTTACATAAAGCACAGACTGAGGACGGCCAGGAACGTTGGAAGGGGCCTTCTTTCTTATCTATTCAACTATTCCCTTCTTCTCCTTCTTCGCTTCAACCTACTGCTCAATCCATAAATCTTTTTCCTTTTTAAATCTCCCGAGCAAAGACGAAGCTTAACTTCATTGTCGCTTAATCAACCAACGGTCGGCGAATAGAATAGTGTAAATCGAGATGCAGCCATCGGTGTTTTCGACACAAGGAGCGGGGGCAGCGAGATCTGCAACTGGGGGAAGCTTTTCGAGAACTCAAAGTGCACCAGTGAACAATGGAGGTTAGTTTCTAAACCCTTTTCTCTGCTGGTGCTTTATTTTTTTAGCCCCATTTAAATTTTATAAGATAATTGGTATCTGCTTGTTTGTAGACTACTCAACTGTTTCCGTCTAAGTAATTGTTGATAAACTACATGTAAGCTAACTAATTACTGTCTGCGCGTAGCTGAATCCGATTCTTGGATTGAAGTAGCTTCGCACCCGAGCGATAGCCAATATACGTCGTCCTCCGACGACCATATCATAACCGCAGGCCTTCGCATCTCACAGGCTCGTCGGCGACGCAGAGGAACAGCTAGACCAACTGCGCGTCCCCAAGAGGTGCCTGTATTTGAACCGGAACAGTCGTCAGGAGAGGACGACGATGAGAGCGAAGGGGAGGACATGGGGACAATGATTCACTCAATGACCATGAGCTCTGACGATTATTCCTCCCCCGAGGACAACGACGACGATGAGAGTGATGACGAGGCTTCAGCTTCAGACTCCAACGCAAGATTACGAGCAGTTTTTCCGTCCTCGGTGCCGCCGCAGCGCCTGGGCCCGCAATATAGGCGTGCCCAAACCTCACCGTCGGCATCCACAGGTTATAATGGCCCAAACCGTAATCACGCTTATGGGTTCAACTCGTTCGCACCAAATCATGCGGCTGACCATGACGCAGCTCTAAGGGCTTCATTGTCAACACTTTTAAGTTGTGCAGCGGCAGCAAGGGGACTTCCAAAGTCAAGTCAAATATTGCCAGCAAGCCAGTCCCCACAACAAGGGGGTAGGGTAGCAGTTGATAATCTAACGCTTGTGAGGGAGGGTGGTGAACCTAGTAACTCAATCACAAAGCCCCGAAGCCTTTCAATTACGTCCACATCAACAGCTTCTGCATCACGCTCACAGTCATCTGAGGGCCTTGCGATGAAAGATACGAAGAAGTTGAAAGGCAAATCATCATCTTCAAAATCAAAGCGAAGATCACGTTCTCGAGTGAGAGAAACCAGTAATGAGAATGAGGTCATGAGTTTATCAAACTTCTCGTTCATGACTCTAGCTATCTCGGCCGGCGCAATCGTTGTCTTGAGCGCCATTACTTTCTCTGCTGGGTATGCTCTGGGCAAGGAAGTCGGGAAGGGGGAAGGCGGATTACTTAGTAGTGTCGGTAGCGTCAGTCGGAGGGAGGGTGGAAAGGCGGCATTAAAGACAACGAGCAAAGGGATTGGAATGACGAAGTTTACCAGCGTTACCGCATTTTAGGATTTGATTTCGCATACCGTCAACACTCAACTTTTCGTGGATCTAGGATACTTTTGTTAAGAATTTGTTTGAAGGTCTATTCTGGAAGAATCAGGCGGAATTTACTGCGATAGTCATTGGACCGAAGGGGGGGTCGGTTGGTTGGTTGGTTATCTTTTCTTTGTCTGTACAATCATGGTTTATACGCTCGCTTGCACTTGACGGGTTTGTTTTGCTTGGATTCCGCGGAATTCTTTCAGGGTGTTTCAAATAATACTGTACTGTACTTAAATATCTGTCATGTCCTTATGAGGTTGGGAGCTATTTACTTATGATGACACTTATGAAGTCATTTTTCTTTTACCTGTTTATGTTTAGGTTGGTATTTGGTTGAGTATTTGGTTGAGTATTGCGTATTTATCATTGGATGTATTCTTCTGAGTAAGTCGGCTTCGGATTGTGGACATCACTTGGCTTAATTTACAATATATATTTTATGGTTTTTTCGACTTGAATTAGTACAAGAGCCGGAAGGCCCAGAAGACTACGTGAGACAAACTTTAACTAAACTTTAAGGGAATAAACATGGGGAAGGTATCTCAAGACTTGGCAGGGTTCTGGTTGAATTTCCTGCCAAGGACTTGTAGCTCACAAAAAGTTGTCACCAATTGAGTACGCTTTGGTATCTTCGACGGATATATACCAGACCTTCATTTATCTACTATTGCCGGGCGGTAACGGCAGTTGTACCACTAAGCTAATACTCATTGGGGATTCTAGGGATACCTACATATACCTACCATACGTGGAGTGAGTACTGAGCTATGAGTCTAACAAGATATTTGAGGCACTCTAATCATGCGGTGAGAATGAGAATCCCGGACAAATCACTCTGCAGCAGCAGACCCAAATCAGGGTAGTAGATACTAGAGTAGACACACGTATGTACTCTATTTGCAGTGAATCACATACAATCACTCGAGGGGGGGGAAAGCTGTCCAATTGCAGATAACTTAGACGGGTAAAGTTGCAGATGTCTGCATAATCTGGGGCACAAGGCAGGGGTAACAAATGTGCCAAGTATTGCGTTTATTGGCTGGTTGGACTACAATAAGACCGAGTGGTACCAAATGGCTTCGCACAGTTCTTGGGGCAGATTTCAAATTTGGCTAAATCAATGCGGGGACTAATATGTAGAATATAGCAGGTACAATACATAACATCCAGAGGGTCAATCAATATTTATTCTAGGTGCTACTGTCACGGAGCCCCTCGATAGTACGGGTAGGGAAACCTGATTTCCGCCTTCGAAGCTTCCAGTTCGTGATAAGTGATGGTTTGTTCATAGCCTCTAATCTCGGTACAAGTCTGTACCTACATGTATGGTTCAATAAGAATCCAAGTTCACCCGAGTTCACTGGTGGTAAACTACATTTTAGACGCTTTTGCCATTGAGAGAAAACCAAAGTGATTATTATTCCGAGTATAACCAATCCTCCTATACGAGTGCCGGCTTTAGGGGTGACAGTTATGATTGTAACTGTTTCGAAAGTTGATGTAAGCGAAGTTGATGTTTCGCATGTAAACCAGGAGGTGTATCCCGATTGAAACTCTTATCTACACTTTATTTGTCTCAGCATATACATATATACTCGCACGCTGTGCTATATAGCTATAAGGTCTAAAATATGTAGCGAAAAAAAGGCCTCCAGTAAATAAAAAACTCACCAACTAAAGTATTTCGTTGTCGAACTTAAGGTTCCAGTGTAACTTTGAGAATCAGACATCAGACTCGAACAACTTTGGCCAATTACCGGTACTCTATGACCTGGACTAAAGAAAAATTAGTATACATGTAACGTATTTCACCGGCGAAGCGATCGTTACCGGGAAAGCAAATCAAGGGTGACAACGTGATGATCCAAAGTTGCAGAAGAAAGTTGAATTTATATGCAATTACAGAACCAAGTAGCCAGAATTTGGATGTCTCCCAACTATTTTTGACATGATTTATCTCTATCTAGCGAGAGCATTGTTTCAGAGGTTGTTGACTGGGTTAGGGAGTGTAAGCTTTATCGACTTTACCATTTGGTTTATATTAACTCCAGGATTCGGAAAAGGCACACTGAACCCTCTTATATGTGCCCCCATTTATATATTGCGTTTTGATGTCCACAACCTCTTTTTATGAGGTTCGGTTGCTTTCACGGTGATGATCGCTTCCCGGTGAAGTACGTTACATGTATTCATATGAATATGTTAGCGTATCGCGTTTGCTGGGGCTCAAACCCAACAAAACAACCCAGGACTGTGGAACAAGGTGTAATATCAACAATACCATAGTACCCATCACTCATTTGACACGCCCCTAAATTCAGAATCGGTTCTAGGATTTGATAAAGTGAAAGATAATGTTCTCGTAGACGCTTACATCCATGCTCTTGATTAAAGCACTGACGCTTATAGATTAGGAACAAAGCTATTCAGACCACGCAATACCTGATCAGATGATACATGTAATCCTTCGGTTTGTATATTCATAGGTACTACATGTAGTGACGTCGACGTAGGGGTTATCGTCGATCGTTATAAGTAGCAACTGATCCCAAATACATTGTAACGACCGAGAATAAAGCATCCGCTTTGAAGAAACATATTGAATTGGGGAGTATTCTGCTGGAAATATATATATCGATCGAAAACTGAGTTGAGACAAACGTAAATCTCCCAATAGTAAATCGACAAACATCTATTTCGGGTAGTTATTTTCTTTGTGTAAAACACCACCTACCTTTCGGATTCCCGAGTAAAATATGCCATCGAGATATAGGATAAACGCCATTTCCATATTCCAAATTAGCGGAATCATGGCATATCACTCGATATAGATTTGTGAGTCTAATGAATCATTCTTTTCTGTTTATTTATACTTCATACTCGCATGCAACCCGGAGCTATGTTATGGCGGCGTATGAATTGTTCGATTGATATCAGTATGCGGGGAATGTGTATATTCTTGCTGAAAAGAACTTCAACGGTGTGAGTATGTATGCCTGTATTGATTTTATTGACAGAAAGGGCCCCCAGGGATAGCTAATAATCGTCTAGAGTCAGTTAGTTTTGTTTCTCTCTACCGGCTGGCTTGAGCATGAGCTTTGGAAGATATCTTTCCCAGTCGAGTTTCAACTTGGCCACTACCAAAAATGCACATTTGGATAGGCACCAGCGCGCGGCCACGTAGATTATCCCTTGAGGCTCTCTATCACCGGCTACTACCAGGTATCCTCTGTAAGAGTGCCATGCCCATTCCTGGACTTGTACATACACTCTTTCGCTTCCCTTCGTGTCTCTGCCACTCTGCGTTTGTTGTACACACTAACACCGGCATATAAAGAGGAAATGATGCTGCTGCTTCGATAATGCTATAGAAGGATCATGTTATAACTAAGGACTAGGGGGTGAGGACAGATTTGAGAAGTTTACGTAGGTCTTCGGCCAGAAGTAAATTATGTAACATATGGCCAATATCGGACCGTTCTCACCCTTTACAAGAAAGTGGCCGGCTCAAATTTTTATCTGATAGGTAGTATTTTTCTATAATTATATAATTGGTATATAAATCCACCCTACCATCCACCCTATCCCATTGATAGTTACATATATATTTTAAGAAATTAGTCAAACTTGTCCGCAAACACATTCTCCCAATACTCAACCAAGTCTCTAACTACCGGTTTTCTCCTGGCTCTAGGAAAAGTCATTGCACCCATAACCTCAACACCACAGGCCTCGATTCACGAACCCCCACCATAAAGCTCTTCGTCGTCGCCAGCCGCAGAGTCTTCCCACTCGCCAGTAGCCGGGCCAGTGTCACTGCCGAGATCAAGCTGAAGCCGTGCGCGAAGACCGGGATCTTCAAGGGGCTGCCCAGATCTGTCGAGTAGGAGAGCTTTGCTGTTATCGTAGAGCGGCACTTCATCCATGTTCATTTCGGTGGCCTTGCCTTTCTCTTTGTTTTGGGACTTCTTTTTGCTTTCATCGTCTTCGGCCTTTTCGAACTGTTCACGTACGCGTTGATAATGCTCAAGTTCTTTGGCACTATTGTTTTGTTTCAATTAGTATCGCTCAAAAGAGATTCTTTCCAGATGGCGGGGGTAATACCTAACACTTCCCACGAGTTCGTTCTTCGCCTCCTCAAAGTCGCCCTCTTCGACAAGCACAGTGGTATCCTCTTCAGTTGCAACATGGTCAAAAAAGTAGGCCGTGCTCATACTCTCACCACTCTGACTGTTACGGATTCTGATTTTTTCATCTACTCTTCCAGCTTGACGAGTGATCGCTTTCAGCATTGCATCAGAACACAGCGCGTACAAGTCTGCACCGGTATATGTAAATGGCAAAGTCTCCGCTATCCTCCTCAGCGAAAGCGTAGGGTGAAGAGCGAACCTATCCACAGGTTAATAGCTGATACCAAGTGTTAGAGAATGTGTATTCTTACTTCCTTGTCAGCGCCTCCAAGATGGTCAATTGCTTATCATGTGTATCACTGACACCCAGATATAACATCTTGTCGAATCTTCCTGGCCTGAGCAATGCTGCATCCAATAAATCGGGCCTATTGGTCGCCCCAATCACGAAAACACCACCGCTTCCCTCAGCACCTTCACTCATACCATCCAGCTCTGCCAACAGCTGGGATACAATACGATCCATAACACCGCCAGAATCACCCTGGTTACCCCTCTTCGGCGCGACTGAATCCAACTCGTCGAAAAACACTACGCAAGGCCTTGCGTCACGTGCACGTTGGAAGACACGGCGCACATTGGCCTCAGACTCTCCAATGTACATATTCAACAATTCAGGTCCTTTAACAGAGAAGAAATTGAGTGAGAACTCCGTTGCAATTGCTTTAGCAAGAAGTGTCTTTCCTGTTCCCGGCGGCCCATAGAAGAGAATACCGGAGCGCTTCTTCATACCCTTCGCGAAGAGCTCTGGCCGCTCAAGCGGGAGCTGGATGGTCTCCATAACGGCGCTCTTGACATTAGCAAGACCTCCAACATCGTCCCAAGACACGTTAGGAATCTTGGGAGCGCCAATAGAATCAGCAAAGTTACGGCGCGCAGCTTCGACTGCGACTTCGAAATCGCATTTGAGGATGCTAGTTGCTTCGTCGCCTCCAGCAATCTCGAGATCTTGGATCATGATTGTCCCCTCGACTGACCCTGTGTTCTTTATTCTTGCGCGGCATTTCTTTGCTAATTTTGAGACTCGCTCACCGCTAGCTGCGACAGCTCGCTCGACGACGTCGACTAAATCGCCAGCTACTAAAGCTGCAGTCTTGACCGCAACACCGCTAAGTTCGACCTCTTTCCCAAGTCTAACTCTTCTCTCATCTACAATTGCCTCCAAGAGCCCTGCTCTCTCCTTTTCATCAGGTGCACCAACATCCATCTCGTGCGTGAAAACATTGCGTACGTTATCAGACAACTTGTCCACTTCAGTGGTAGTCGCAACGACAATCCTAAACTGGCCGACGATATCCTTCAATACCTCGCCCATCTTCGCCGCAGTAAGGGCCTCAATATGAGACAAGAGCAAAACACAGCTCTCCTTTCCACATGACAGAGCTCTATCAACTCTTGCCCTAAGGAATCCCTCTGTTTTAACGTCCCCTGAACCGCCGTCTGAAATGATGTCATACGCATCGATATGGAAAACGTGAACCCCCACGTCCGATGCCGCCCTCATTGCAATTGTCTTCTTACCAATTGCTCTTTGTGTGCTTGTGAGTAGAATTGCAATAGGCTGCAACCCCAGCTGGATGGCCCTTGGAGATGTAGCTGCAGATACCAGCTCCCTTAACCGACGCTGCGTTTGATTGACATAGCGGTTCGGAAAAACCAACGCAGTGGGTTTGTTTTGTTCAATGGCCAACCTAACGGGCGGCGGCGACAACCTAAGATAATACTCCCATGTCGAAGACATTGTAGGTGGAATCTTCCGCTTCTCCGAGCCGGCTTGCACCATACGTGTAGTTGCCGGGTCAACAAACACTACACCGCCCCATGCACTCTCTTCTGTTGCTTCTTTTCGGTCTATACCTCGGCGGCCAATCGGACTTCGGTCGCCCGGGTTATCATCGGAGGTAGAGACGATATTGCCAACTTTGAACCATGCGACACAGGTCTTCTTACCGCCTTTACCTTCTTCAACGTTACCAGTGAGAAGTTCTTCCGTGACGCCGTCTTCACCGCTGTCTCCGTAGAGATTTCTAGCTAAGACTTCGTCAATTCCGACACCAATGACATCATCTTTCTTCACGATTCGCCGGCAGGACTCAAAGTAGGACTTTAGTTGGAGTAGGAGCGAAGGTTGAAGTGCCCGGTCTGTTGAGGTAGGTGATGCGATGCGTAGTAGTGTGACTTCTTTGGCCGGAGGAGGAGAAGTAGGAGCCGGATCACGTAGAGACTTAGTGGGCACCTCAAATGGCGATAACACAACCTCCGGGGCCATTGATACTGAAGGGGAGATGTTTGCAAGGAGGATAGGCGAAAGGTAGACGACACTAATTTCCTTTTTTAGCTCACCCTCCATCTCTTTCCCCTTCTCACTACGCCTTTTCTTCTTCTTGTCGTAGGTTGAAGAGCTTTCCCAACCCTCGGGAAGCGAGTAGATCTTTACTGGGCGTCCAAGTTCTGTATCGTCGCTCTGCATTGAGGAATTGTCACGTTGATTCCGCGAGACCGGCCTACTTCCGTTTACACCTCTCCCAGTAGGCACTGCTAGCCCACGCCCCCGTGCTACCACTTCGGCGGCAGTCCTAATTGACGTTGCAGCAGTTCCCTCTACAGGTGGGGATGGGATTGATATCCTAACCCAGTCACCAGAGAAGCAGCCCAACTTCGCCAGATCTCCTACCTTTACAAAAACTCGTGCTTCATCATCATCGTAATCCTTTGGTTTGGGAAATAGAAGCCCCGACGGTATTGGGGTTGTGAGTGACTGGGTCTTAAATTCCTTCCCATGTCCACCCGAGCTCGACTGTAAACTCGAGTTTGGAGAAATGGAACCATTGCGCATGTATGGCGTCGAGTTCATACTCGAGTAAGATATGGGCCCCGGACTAGGCAAAGACAAGAACGTGGAAAACTCCAGGTCGCCTTCGTCCTCGTCGCCTAAATCTTCACCTTCAGAGCCCCCGTCATGCTCGCGTCCACCACCCAAAACTGTAATCCCATCGACCGCAGCTCGCAGCTTTCTTTGCATACTCTCTCTCTCTTTCAAAATCACTATTTTCGTTTCCTTCAATATCAACCCCTGCTCCACTGGCTCACATATTTCAATCTTTGCTTGGCCTCTCTCAATCCTTCCATGTGCATACCGCAACGGTAGTTCGTCTCCTCCGCGGACAATTTTCTGCGTCGCCAGTGCCTCCTTAACACGGTCTTCGAGGTCTTGGTCGTACTGCGAGGTCATGCTGGCCGGAACGCGGACGTTCACGACCACGGTTTCTAGGCCTACAGGGACTACATCCATTACGAGCACCCCCAGGGCTTTCGCGCCCTTTTCTCCAGCTGCGGAAAGCTGTGGGGGAAGAGTCATAGTATTAGGGAGCATGATTGTTGAGGGCGCGAGGCGCATAAATTGTGAACTATCGGGAAGGAAGGTCACAGGGAAGATAGACCATTTTTTGGAAGCTGCTTCGCGCGCTGAGCTGAGAGGCGTTACGGCGATGTGGAGGGTCGGGGGTATTGGTTCTTCTTCGGGCTCCTCTGTATAGCTATTAGATTTTACTCTGGAGCTTCCAGAAGAAACAAGTAACAGTGGATAGCTTACCATCATCAATCATGATTGTTTCCCCATTGATAATCTCAGGATGCTGCTCGGGCTTCTTGGGCTCCTGCTTGATGAATCCAAACACATCTCTCCAGATATCCTCAGAGACATATCCGACATCGCCACGGAGCTCATCAACCACCAGTCGCGCCACGATCGGTGATCTATTTTTTCGTTTCTTGCGGAGTGGTTGACGCGGCGGAGCTTGTTGCTTCGGTGTTGAAGCTGAAGCTGAAGAAGCCATTGCGGCCATTGCAGCCATGGCAGCTGGGTGGAGAGCTGGTGCCATTTGTTCTGTAAGTAGATTTTGTTTCTAGAGGAAGCTGGAAGTGTAGTGGAATAAGAAACCGGGGGTTACCGCGGGATCGACAGGGTGAGGTTTAGGTTGGGAGAGGTACCGAGGCCTCGGGAGTATTGTGGGGGATGGGTGCCCGGCCCGTGATCGTGGAAGGGGGTATGTTTTGGCTTGGCGGACTGAACGCCGGTTTCCTGGCCAACAGGAGGTGCCGACGAGTGATTGGCTGTGGTCGAAGTTACGCAGCCCAGGCAGCAGTATCGTATATCAATTTGAACTTACCTCTTGGAATATATAGTCTATGTTAGTTGATAACGAAAAATTGTCTCCTGCAAGATAACAACTACATGTAGGGTCATCCCTTGCCGTTTCAGTGTTCCATGAGGAAAATAGTAGGACTACATGTACAGTTGAGTCTAGAACCCGGCCAGACCAGGCGGTTCCTGATACTGACCTACATTACTTGTAGTTGTGATAGGAATCACACAAATTCATCACCAGCTCATAGTGGTCATAACTATACGTGCAAGTTTGCTTAAACCTTCCCTACATCCTGACATGGGGCAATTGTTTGCCAATATCAAGTGGTTTCTTTTGCAAACGCTATAAATTAAAACGATAAAACCGCATGTTCCCGTACCCGACCACCTGCAACTTTCCCTGCCTCCTCTTTACTTATAAATGTCTACGTGGAACCTGAATTCTTGCCCTTTTTTTTTTGTATAACAGCACACAAAGTAACAGTAACCCCAATAAATTGAATAGGTCTCGATCTCCACGATGTCTTTTCTACAAATTCCAAGCAATAGCGATATCTACATCGAGGTTTCTATACTCTTCACCATTACTCTCTTTCTTGTCTACGCGCACTTGAGAATTAAACGTCTCGTTCCTACTCCGGGCCGCCGTACCCCTCGAGAAATCGGTGCGTCCCTCAAAGCCACCAATGATTGCATTCGTCACATACGGCGCGCCCAACTTGCCACGCAGTATAAGATCTGGCTAGACAAAGCCTTCGCTCAGATCGAATCCGAACTTCTAACGCATCTCACAAGGCTGCAGATTCCCAAAATATCTTCGCATCTTCCTATCCCAGATCCATACGTTGATATCTTCACAGACCCGTTCCCTAAAGGACTGGAAGATTATGAGATTGACTGCCTCCACAGGCTCAAAAGACTGCTAGTAGAGACGTATGAGCTCGAGGGTTCGTTTGTGACCCGGGGGCAAGACATTCCTGAGCGGGCTTTTAAATTGAGTGTTAAGACTTCGAATCAAGAGGAAGTCATGTGGGTTAGTTGATATTACCCATCATTCTTATAAACACTTCTACTAACGCCAGGTTTAGGAACATCAAAAACATCTTGATGAACTCTTTGAGAACTTCCATCACCACTCCATGGCTACGGATGAACATACATGTATCTATGATTCATTTACATGCACCGACACATACGCTGGAAGCGACTCCGGTTTCAGATCCAGATCCAGCGATGATCGATACAGCCAGTATGAAGATGCACCATTTATGTGCACGTGTACACCAACTGTTTATAAGGCAGTTCTTCCTCTCATGCAAGGCAAGGGTGTGCGGGTGTGCCGATAGGGTTTAGTGTAAACAATGCGCCGATTTTAATAGATGAGTTGAGAGGTTTCGATAGATGGACGGGGAAGTTCAAATTTGATGTTACTTAGATTTTCTTTTCTATGTTATGAATTCTACATCCTATAGAGGTCGCTATAAAATCTTTGAGCGAACGCTACAAATATTTATGAGGCGGTGGCACGTGGTATCGAGTGATATTATATGATACGTATCGTGATGACCTAGACTTTTCTGTTCTCCTGGTTTTGGGCGCGGTTTATTTTCATAGGTTGAGCATATTATAGTGGACCTGAGGCATGTCGAGGGCAGCTGTTCGGAGGGTATTGATGGAGGAGAAGTGTTTATAAATTTGATCATGATCATATGAGCGAGTAGTAGACGGGTCAGCCCTTAGGCAATTCTTTCAGCCATAACTCCAATTTAGCTAATTAGGTGCACACTAGACTGCCGACATCGCCGTCGTATTAAGAGTAGCGAGTTAATATATATAATGTGATTAACGCATTTGTTTTGACCCAATCCATGATCTATCAACGAAACCATTTTTGTCGAATGCTCAAGCCGAGGATACTACATTTATACTAGTGCCCGTGACGAACTCAGAGCTCGAGTCAAAAACAGCGTCATGAGCTCAGCCTGTCATAAAAAGCAGTTTTTCACTGCCAAATTTCTTGAACAAACCTTGATGTCCACCCAAATTTACTCCAAGATTATCGAACCACCCTAACCTATACAAAAAATTTGGCTTACACCAATGACCAATTCATAACATGACACTCAGCTTTCCTCGGGCCGGTTTGTAACCAGTTCAAAACTGTCTGTCAGTAAGTCGGTTTGAAACTCATAAGTTCGTCACGGGCCCCTAATTTATACACAACATTACATTTTACGAGATTAGTGTCGACTGATCTGCTCTCAATATTACTTGAAAAACGTATCAAATTGCCAGAATGCAGAGATTATGTTGGCCTTGAAATTAAGATAAACAATGTTTGATAATTTTGCCATATATATACATTTAGGCAGACAGGATGAAGAATTATTATTATTCGAGTTCAAGCACGATTGTTACTCAATGAGTCTATAAAACGCTTAATTCTAACGGTGCTGTATTATCTATGCAGTCTCTGCTGTTGTATATCTCACACTCAACTACGCAATCTTAGAATATATGCGTAATAAGAACACATTCTTTCTCCTCTATTTCTTTAAGCAACGTATACCAAAGATTCTTCTATATTTATTCTTCTATACGAGCAACACCAGTCCTCTACTTGATGTACAGCTCTCTGTCACCATATCCTTCCCACCATTGTCAAAACATTCTCCTGAGAAGGTATTTGTAAAAGTACTAAACTTCTACGATACTCTTTCTTCCTCAATCACTCAGGGTCTTTCTGTTAATTCCTCAAAGCTCACATATTCATCAAAACCCTTCCACCGTAAACCCAGTTCAAACAAATTCTTCATCATGGGCTGTTGCGATTTAATGTGTACCACTCTGGACTGCTGTGGTGGTGCCGGTCCATCAACTGCCCGTCACAGGCCGGAAACCCCACCCCCACCCCCTCCACAGCCACCGCCTCCTGACTCGCCACCACCACCTTCTCCTCCGAAGTACCCTCCAGGGACCCCTCTAAGTCATACCCCGCTCCCCAGCGACCCCAAGAATGCCCCAATTGACCGTCTTATCGATGGGGTCAAGTCGATTGCCAGCTTGGTCGTTCATCTTCAAACCTTTCTCATTCAGCTAGAGGTTGATGCCGAGTCCCAAGTCATGACTGTCTCCGACTTGGATGACTTGTACGTGCAGCTCCAAACTTTTCAACGGTTCGAGGTCAATGCGTTATGCCGCCGTTTGATCAATGTCTATAAAGACTTCGAGGACCTGGCCATCAAAGGAAAATGTCCAGGGCAGCGGATTCTGGATATTTTGTGCCTGATGACAAGTCTCAAGCAGGACTTGGTTGAAATCAACCAGGGGGTATGGCTGCTAAAGAGAAAGATAATCAACATGCTTATCTTTAACAAAAGCCATAGTAGGTTGGATGTCGAAGCGATTGTGCAGGAATTTGAGTCCGAGCCCCCACCATACGCGGGCGACCAGCTTGAATCCCGTGAATCCCAGGAGCCGTATTGCAGTCCCGAGTCTGACGATTATCTATACGCGACTGGTGGTGGTGGTATCACACATGGGCTGGAGATTCGAGTGGATGCGAATGTTGAGGAAAGAGGGTTAGAGGCGGAGGAAGAAATGGAGGAGGTCAGAAACTCCTCGGTTGAAGATGAGGAAAGAAGATGTCAAGAGAGAGAGGATAGCGATCTAGCCGAGGCTATACGCTTGTCACTACTCTAGATACATGTAATCATGGGACCCGAAGGCAGTGATATATACGCCTGGTGTTGTGTGGGGTTTGGTCTGTGTGACCGATTGTTTCTAGTCTACCTTCTAGGGCTTTCGCAATAATAAAAGTATCTACATGTATGCTACATAGAAGGCATGTTGAGATTGGCTGTTTATCACCTTTCCCTCTCTGATTTGTCAATCGCATCTTTTTTCTCTTCACTTTTGAAGTAGGCATAGGACTAATACGTCTATGAATAGCAATTACACAAGCTTGGCATGTGCGAGTGATTAAACGTGACTGGTTTTTTTTAAGGCTGTTGCGATAAATACAAACAATTTAAGCAGTTAGTATAAAGGGAAAGTACCATAAAATTAAGCCAGCCGATTCATCTTGTACCCGTATGAGGAGATCAATGCATGTCTTACAGAGGTTCCCGATCTGAAGCACTCAACGCGTGGTACTGTTCCTTGTACCTACAAAAACGCGAAACCCAAACCGAAAGATCCTCCTCGCGTCAACCACATCTTCAACGTCATCTCATCAATGTTCAGAAAACCCCGCATCACCGCCCCACCTCGAGCGGGCGAGTCTCCATTTCCGCTAGTACCAGTACCAGTACCAGTCCCGCAGACAAATGCTGTCGCCAATAGTGATCCAATACAGATAGCCTCCTCGCCACCTTCACCGAAGAGGCAAAAGATGGCATCGGAACCGACACAAACCCCTGCGAAAACACCCGGAAAGACGATTGGGAAACCGAAGCAATCGTTGCTGACGCCTTATGCGGTCGGGAATGGAAAGAAGATGGCATTTAAGCCGGCGACGTCTACGGGAAAGTCGGGGGCAAAGAAGAATGGGAATACCTCCATTTTAAGTTTCTTCAAGCCCTCTACGCCAACGGCAGACGTGAAGACTCCGGCAAAGGGCTCAACGAAAGGTATCAAGGCGACAATTGTAGTGAAGGGTGAGCAGAATGACGACCTATTCATTCGGCACGGAGGCTACGAGCTTGACCTTTCAGAGCCCGAAGACGAAGATGATGGCGACGATAGTGCTTGGTCAGTAGAGCGTACTCTTGCGGGGGAGCTTCAATTTGCGAAAGGGGATGACGATTTGTACTCCTCGCCAGTGAGGGTAAAGCATAGCCGACCTTGGCCGCCATCTGCCGATAGTAAGGAGGGCGATGAGCTCGATGTGGCTATGAATGAGGATGTGATGGACGAAATCGAATCGACCGCGCCCCCCAGAGGTACATTGCTCGAGAACCTCTCATCAGCTGGCGCGGAGACTTTAGACAGTAAAGAGCCGGGATCTCCGCCAAAATTCAACCCAGCAAGCTTGAAACTCGATGGTTCAAGGTCTTTTCTATTCTCAAAGAAAGGGTCTACAACTACCCCCTTTAAGAGCTCGAAACAAACAAGATCAGGAAGCTCTCCGGACTCAAGTGCAGAGGAAGTTGATTCCAACGACCAGAAAGATGGGAATATAGCGTTGATTGACGAGAGAGCAGACAGGAGTATTGGAGAGTTCGCTTCGAAAAGGGCTGAAGATGGGAATTCCGGGAAAGTTTCATTCAAAAGAACTCGAGAGCAAGCATTCACAGAAACTACAGAAGCGCCGAGCGATAGCCCTATGAAAGAAGGTGTTGAGGATGCTTCACCTTTAGAAGTTGAGGTAAAACTGGAAGACTGTAACGTCACCCCTAAAGCTCGCAAAAGAGATGGCAGTGCATTTGAAGAGGAGGAATATGAAGATATTGAGGATTTCTCCGAAGAACCGAACTTCGAGGAACAAGAAGCTTTCATGTTTGATCCTGCCTCTCGTGCGGAGGCTGGTTACGAAGACTTTGACGGTGACCTCGAATACTTTGAGAGCCTTCCCAGGGCCGACGAAATTGAAGACAGCACCCCCAGTGAGGCAGTTAAATGTCCTATATGCGCAATAAATATTGGAGCCTTGCTCGAAAATGACAAAAACGACCACGTCAATCACTGTCTTGATGGTACCCCCATCCCACTCCCCACCCCCCAGTCCAAATCGATTATATTTCCCACACCTGGCGCCACGAACTTGACATCCTCATTCTTCGGCCGCGCGCCAGTGATCACTCCGTCATCATCTTCCTCTAAACCGTCTGCGTTCACGAAACTAATGTCAACCAACAGCGAAAGCCAAGCATGGGCTTCTGCTGCAAAATCAGAAGTAGATTCTCGAGGCAAGAAGGCTGCAGATCGCAAATGCCCATTTTACAAAATTCTTTTCAACGGGCCGGTCACTGTCGATGCTTTCCGCTACGGCGCAGTTCCCGGTTGCCAGGCTTACTTTCTTTCCCATTTTCATAGCGATCATTATATTGGACTTAGCTCAAAGTGGTCTCACGGACCTATCTACTGTTCTCGTGTCACGGCAAATCTTGTAAGGAGTAAGCTGGGCGTGGACCCGAAATACGTGCGCGAGCTTCCGTGGGAGGAGTGGGCAGACTTTGGGGTAGAAGGAATCAGAGTTAGAGGTTTAGATGCGAATCATTGTCCGGGGAGTATGCTATTCTTATTTGAAGAGACGAAGAAGGGGGGGAAACGAATACTACATTGTGGCGATTTCCGGGCACGCCCGGAACACTTACGGCACCCGCTTCTAACACCTGGGAAAGAGGGACTAAAAGGCCAGAAAATAGATGTGGTATACCTCGATACAACTTATCTAAATCCCAAGTATGCGTTCCCAGCGCAGGACGGTGTTATCGAAGCCTGTGCGACCATGTGTGTGAAATTACAGAAAGAGGCAGAGACTGGAATCGAAGAACCTATAATTGGGAAGAAATCCACAATGGGAAGCTTCATGACTAGCGCCAACCACGCGCCGAGCAAGAAAAAGGGCCGTCTTCTGATCATAGTCGGCACCTACAGCATTGGAAAAGAACGCATCTGCCTCGGGATTGCCAAAGCTCTAGGCACTAAAATCTTTGCCCCGCCCAACAAGCTCAAAATCTGCCGCCAGATCGAAGATCCCATCCTTGATAATCTCCTAACAAGTAACCCCCATGAAGCCCAGGTCCATATGACCCCACTCATGGACATTCAGATCGAGACTCTCCAGGAGTATCTCAACACATTCAAGCCTCATTTTGACCGCATTGTTGGATTCCGGCCCTCAGGGTGGAATTACAGACCCCCTAACTCACGCCTCACAGATTCACCAGCTGTTAATACTGTGTTGTATGGCGCGGCGTGGAGGAGCGAGTATAGCACGGAGGAGATGACGCCGATGAGAGGGTCTGGGAGGGAGGTCAAATGCTTTGGTGTGCCATATAGCGAGCATAGCAGCTTTAGGGAGCTGACGATGTTTATCTGTGGGCTGAATGTTGTAAGGGTGATCCCGACAGTTAATATAGGGAGCGCGAAGCGGAGGGACGAAATGAAGGTTTGGATACAGAAGTGGGAGGTGGAGAAGAGGAAGAATGGGTTGTTCAATGTTGACGACGGGGAGGGAAAGTGGTGAGGTGAGTGAGGTGAGGTGAGGTTTTCTGTGGTTGCAAGGCGTTTTGGTTTATTTTTATCACGGAATGGCATTTTTCTTTCAATTACTTCTCATGTAAAGGAGTATACCTTATGATGGTCCGTGTCTAATGTTTTGTTGGTATTTTAGAGGGTAGTTGTAGTATCTTTTAGGGGCCTAGCTGTCACTGTTTTACGACTTGAGCATTGTCGAATTCCGAGTGATGTTCTGTGACGGCAATATAACTGCTAATACGAGCAACGCCAACAAATTCGAAGCGAAGGGATATAGTATACAATTGCGAAGCCCATGGAGCAATGCCAGTACAAAAGCAGCATAACAGCGAGAGAACAAATTCTGGTTCGTTTAGGTGAGTTTTGACAGGTTTTTATTGACCTCGTATATACCCAGTCTAGTATTTTGCGGTTACTCTGCCAAGATATAAGGCGTAAGATGGTGATTGAGAAAATAGTGGTGAAGAAAAGTGAAATAGTCATGCTGAGCCCCCCTCCATACTTCCTTCATGGTCATTGGTAGTTTGGTACCCAACGTCTTACCCAGCGATATTTTCATAACGAGGCAAAACTTCTCTACACTTCCACTCAAAGTTGCTTTCCAACCCCGGGCAAGTATTACCACCTAAGCCTCTCCTCAAATAGTATAACAACACAACTCTATGATGACGGTAACTCCAACTAACAATCAACGTAATATCCTTGATTCCCCGACATCTACTCCCCATCCCATCTCCAGGTAGGGTCCATATGCGGGGAACCTCTACCTGAGGTACATACATGTAGGTACATATGTAGATCCACATCTCAGTCATGCATAAGCCCATCCACATATAACCGGTAAACTCGACCCAGAGCTACTCGTCTTTTCACAGCGTTTGTGAACACGACCGCTATTGCATGCCATACAAAAAGGTTGTCTTGGCTATTTTTTATGTGTATGCAATAGCGGTTGTGTTCACAAACGCTGTGAAAAGACGAGTATATCGCCTTGCTAGATTTGCATTGCCTATTTATAGGTATCTCATCGTATGAAGCTACAGTCCTTACGGGGGCGCTATATATACCTGGTATACTCTCCAGAACTATATTATATAGGCTCTCCTACCTGAGGCCCCATCACCTGGTCGATATATGGAGCTGTTGGGTTGGATTGGGGTAGCCTTGCAGGGCCTGAGGCGGTGATTGATGATAGGTGGGGCAGAATTTGCCTTGTATGTGTATATCTGATTGGTGATGTGCGTGCGTGGATCTAGAAACGACAGCTGCAACGAGCCAGGAAGGAAAGCTTGTTTTTGAGATCGAGGCCAGTTTGCGAATTGTTAGTGATATGGGATCTCCTAAATATCATGGCTTGGGACGATATATGCTTACATGTATGTAAGAAAAGAGGGTACCTAGAAACAATAGCACATTGATATAAAAAAAAAAAAAAAAGAGGCCATGGTACACCCGTAGGAAAAAGTGAGGAAACAATGGCTGTAATTAATCTGAATCCAACGAAAAGGTGAAAGCAGAAACGAATAGAAGTGATATAACTAGGTTATGAGATACAAGGTAGAGTAGATACCACGGTCTCTGAACTATATTTACTACTTGGTATGACCTCCCTTGTTCTTACCTACTGCTACAAGTCGCTTTGACATACTGTCAATGATATTATGTCCCTTTTCCCCAATATAGCCTTTCCCACCCTTCCCTAGCATGCTGTGCAAGCTCTTCTTCAATTAAATTTATTCTCTCATTCAGCGTAGCCTCTCCACGCTTTCCGGATTTGTCAAAAGCATGGTTGGAGAATACTCGTGGAGCGCGGGGATGTGATGCTTTCTGGGGCCGTGGTCACATTACTATACATACATACGTGCATACGTGAGTGGAAAACTCCATCTACATATAGCTGCATGTAGCCATAAAAATTCGGTCATAGAGAATAGTCTGTCGAGTGGGTTTATATCACCGTTTTAAACCTAGGGCACGCTCGTGGGAAACAAAAAAAAGCAAATACATCCCCATCGTGGTACAAGCACGAGAACCGGGCAGTGGGGTATTTGACGTGATCAGATCGAATATTCGAATATCGACTTTCTGGAGAGCCGCCTGTTCCTGCTATGCAACCTCCAATTCACACAACTGAGCCGTTGATACATCATGACCACCGTCATGCAAATGGCCACGATACCACCACGAGACCAAGACACAGTAATGAGGCCAAAGTGAAAGTGCATTTTGAAACGCCTCCGGGCCGGCGGTTACTTCCTATCGTGCGGGCCACGGCCTTTAATAGGTATCAATCCCAGATGATAAAGAAATTATTATCCAAGGCTTGCAAGCCACCCATCCAACCCATATCCAATGTTCACCACGAACATCTATTGCACTATGTAATGTTCACCACGAACATCTAGTAAGTCTCTACGTAGCTACTCTAATCATGCTCGGGTATTTTACCAGTCGGAGTCCAAAAAGAAAACCTTCTCCTGCAGTCACCTGTCAATCAATCCCATAGGCGATTTCTTATGTTTCAGTGCCTTGTAAAACATGTTCAGCCCCGGGGTGTGCGACCTCGACACTCTTTGTGCAATAAAATCCCGCGGAACTACTCGTGGTGCCAGAATCAAAATGCCGCCAATCAACCCCAATTAAGTATGATTTGGTGGTAAAATATTAAGTAAGCAGCAATTTAATTTTCGACGAGTGAGTATATTTTATACATGTATGTATTTATGTAAGCTAATACCGTCGTTAGATAATCTTGCCTTTCACATGTTAACATGTATGAATCGAGCGGCTCGAAATTCTCGTTATCTGATTGGCAGCTGGTGGGATCGGTCCCAATGATGTTACCGGAGCAAAGTCTCTATGATTATCAGTGGTAGTAGAATTATTAAACAAACAGTAGCCTAAAATAGGGCTTGTATAGCTAGTTAAGCAAATAGGACTCCTCCCATACTTCTAGTCTCTGTGAAGTTGATACATCCATGCCTCAAGATGTCTCGGGCCGAACAGCACCACAGCTTGCATAAGAGGGACCGGAGAGATACTACTCTTGGACAGCTTACCTACTCTGCCCGAGGTCGACTCCATCCACTGCGCAGCGTGACCTAGTCGCATTATGCCACCATCTCCGTGTACCTGGGTACGTACGGTCCAACTAACTGCCCATCGGGTTGAAATACTCAACACGCCCGGAGACTCGGCGCCTCGGCGTCCGAGTCAGCCCGCCGCCCGTTTTATACGCAAGGGACTACTGCGAGTATGTGTACTCTAGGAAGGACTATTCGATGCTCGGGTTCCGGCATGCAAAGGTGTGAGGTATTAAGACCTGTACTCTAAATTTTCTAATATGGACGAGACCGGGTTTGTGGAAATTCGATAGGGATTTGGGTACGGCATTTGGTTTCCACTCCATACCCCTACCTCCCACCGCTATGGCCTGCGACGATCATTGTGGAAGTGGGTTCTGGGGTTTGGACCGGAAAATGAAGTCTGAAGGTGATAGACGCGAATCAAGCATTGATATCTGTGCCCCACACGTGCCGTAGAGTATAGCACCGGTCATTGTGTAACCTCAAATAGTAGTAGCAAGGTCTTCTAAGTACGAGTACATGTATGTAGATAGCAACCCCACGATTGAGTGATCGTCGACCACTAACGCCGGCCACGACGGCAATGTATGCAAATGATTATTGATAGCGAAGCGAAACTCGGCAATACGCCGATTTGTTGCATGTGTGATTAGTTCCAGAAAATCTATTTCTTCCATGACTCTATACTTAGATGCAAGGGGTTTTGGTTAGAAGCAGTGCACATACCCGTGTTGCTCATGAATAAAGAAAGAGGAAAAAGGAAAGTGAGGGCGTCGAAAAAAAAGTAGTATATAGACTAGGCATCCGCAACACACTGACTTTTACCACACAACTCTCACACACACAACCACCTCTGCTCAACCCATCATGTACATCAAGGATCTACCCCCACTCAGCGTCAAGTCTTTGGCTGTGGGACTCCTCATCCTCTATCTTGCCCGCAAACTCATCCTATCCGTATATGGCGCCTACACCAATTACCGCTTCGCCACCGCCCATGGATGTCTTCCTCCCACAAAGTTCCCTTCCCCTTGGCTCGGCATCCCGAACTGGTTGAGTATCATCAAGGCCGCTCGCGCCTCTGAGCACGTCGTCCTCATTTGCAACCGCTACAAGAAGCACGGCAATACCTTCAGTGGGTATATGCTCGGCGGAACAAGCCTTGCAACCTGCGAGCCCGAGAACATCAAAGCAATCCTTGCAACCAACTTTAAGGACTGGGGCCTAGGTCATGCCCGCTTCAACAGTTTCCATCCTCTCCTGGGCCCCGGGATATTCACGAGTGATGGCCCGGCATGGGAGCACTCAAGGGCCCTGCTAAGGCCTCAGTTCTCAAGAGATCAGGTCAGTGATATCGAGAGTCTCGATATCCATGTTAACCGCCTCATGGGATGGATCGATAAGTCTGCTGGGAAGATTGTCGACCTACAACCACTATTCTTTAGGTTAACACTTGACTCTGCCACAGAGTTCTTGTTGGGAACGAGTGTGAATACATTATTGACGGAGGACGAGGGCAAGGGTGCAGCCGGTCAAATGAGCTTCGGGCAAGCATTTGATACTGCGCAGAAGTATTTGATGATTCGTATGCGGGCTAGAGGGCTGTATTGGTTGATCTATGGTAAGGAGTTTAGGAAGGCAAACAAGATCTGTCATGATTTTGTGGACCGGTTTGTGTATGCTGCGTTGGACAAGAGGAATTCGATGAAATCAGAGCCACAACCAGAGAAGAAGAAGTATGTATTCCTTGACTCGCTCGTGGAGCAGAACCAGGATGTAGAGTATCTACGATATCAGTTGTTGCACATCCTATTAGCAGGAAGGGACACTACCGCGTCCCTACTCGGCGCATGCTTCGTCCTCCTATCCCGAAACCCCCAAGTCTACGCAAAGCTACGGACCGAAATCATCAACTCTATTGGGGACGGGAAAGACGGCAGAATCCCATCTTTCACCGAGATCAAAGACATCACATATCTCCGCTATGTTCTAAACGAAAGTGAGTTACTCACGTCTTTTCGCGGGCCTCTAGCAGTACTAACAAAACGGTAGCGCTCCGCTTGTACCCATCTGTCCCACTCAATGGCCGTGTCTCAGTCAGGAACACCACCCTCCCTAGAGGTGGCGGGCCGGACGGGCAGTCCCCTGTCTTCGTGCCCAAGGGCCAGCGATGTGACTACTCCGTCCGAGCCATGCACCTCCGCGAGGATCTCTACGGACCCGATGCGGCCAAATTCCGCCCGGAGCGGTGGGCAGAGGGCGCTGGCAAGGGCTGGGACTACCTCCCATTCAACGGCGGGCCGAGGATCTGCTTGGGACGTAAGTATTCGTGATGTTTTGCTGTATGGATTGAGATGTATGTGTGCTAACACGGGTTGTAGAGCAATATGCGCTGACCGAGGCATCTTATACCGTGCTGAGGATCCTGCAGAAGTATGAGAGCATTGAGCCGGCTGATAACATTCCGTATGAGAAGGTGCCGCTGGTCTCGTCGTTGACGACGGCACCGGCGCTGGCGACAGTTAGGCTGCAGAAAGCTGCGTAGTGGGCGTGGGTTTTCTTTCGATGATTTCATGAGATGTCTTTTCTGTAACTGTGTATGTTTTCTGTGTTTCGAGGACAATAAACTTTAAATTCTACTCGATTAGAAACAAGTCTTGCCGTATTCTCGCCTTCTCACCTTCTAGTACCACCTACTTGTTGTAGAGAGTTAGTCGAAGCTTTCCTCCCGTCAATCCATAGAAACCAGTTGTCCACGCAAACCGAGACTCGCGCAACTCGGGGGCTGCTGGAGCTGTCGGTGGAACTTTGTGGCTTTTTGTTGAAGACGATTAAAAGAGATCCTCCTCTCGGTGCATGTAGCTCTGGGTCTCACGAACGTTCTCCACCAATGTTGGTAGTGTCGACAGCAATGACATACCACACCGGGGGTCCTGTTGTACCGTGGTGTACTCCAGAAGGAAGCTTCTATGAGCCAAGCGGGTTCCCTCAAGCCTTGGCCGTGTCGGAAGATATGTAGAGTACATACATACATGTACAGGTAGGTATCCGATATCGTCACTTAACTGACAAGTAAGTACATGTATATACATGTAGCCAGCTAGCATACATACATACATACATGTAGTATTTAAGTCAAGTCAAGACTTCAAGTACCCGGGGGAGGCGCGGGGGCACCACACTTGGTATAAAGTAAATGTACTCCCCCGCCGCAGATCTGGGTAAAATAGAACTCAGGCAATGAGTAGATGACATGATTACTTATAAGCTACATGTAGTGACATTCCATGACGCGCTGCGCCTCTCGCTTGAGCCTCAGCCCTCCTCGCCAATCACTCTATTTCCCTTCTTCCCTCCTGTCTGTACTTCAGTAGAGTACAAACATGTTACCTCACCTAGGAACATAGCCCGCTAACCGCCGCGAGTGAGCCACGGTGAAGATCGAACGAAGAATCTCATACATACCAAGAAATCTAATTTCGGCAGCCAGTTACCCGAGCACTTACCCGGCCGACAACTCGACCACCATTTTCCCTGCAGGACAGCCACTGGCTACATGTAGAGTTCAGTTGTTGGTCGACATCACCACAGCTCACCTCACCCACACCTCGCTCGCTGCACACGCCACCAAAGAGCTTCACGAAGCTCTCCACGACGCACAGAGGCCTTCAGGACGCCCACCTGCTGCTACCCCACAACCCCCAACCAAGAAAACAAAAAAGAAGAAAAAAACAAAAGCAAAGCAACCATGGCCCCAGGCCTCTTCTCCCGGCGCTCCTACGACGCCGACGCGCCCGCCTATGCCGCCGTCCCCAGCACAACCTCCCCGCACCCCCCCGCGCACAGCGACAGCGACGTTACCGAAGATGAAGAAGAGGCTGGCGGCGCACGGGACATGGAGGTTCTTCGCGAGGAGGAGGAGCGCGAGAAGCTGTTATCGGGTGGGCAGGGGCTGTTTGGGAGCATCGGCCGCAAGGTGGGGAACGGGAGCATCAAGATTGGCAAGAAGGTCCGCGGGATGGGGCGCCGGAAGGGCGTCAGAGAGGTGGTGGCTATGATGGGTGGAAAGAGACTGGGGATGGAGGAAGGTGGGGAGTTTGGCATTGGGACAGGGAGTGACACAGGGAGTGATAGTGAGATTGAGGAGGATGAGCTGTTGGCGGAGAAGTTGGCGTATGAGAGAAAGGTGGGTAGATTGCGTAGAGATGCCCTTACCTTGTTCTTCCTGTCGTTGCGGGCATTGCTGTATCCTTTTTCTGTTTGCTGTGTGCGGGAGTTTGCGAGAATTCAATACATGTCCCCGGATATCCAGATATTGCGCATCTTCTTGTCTTGTTCTTGTCCACAGTCAGTCATGGTGAACACAGCTAACCCGTCTGGTAGCCCCGAAAACCAAATGGCCGCTCCATGCTCCTCGTAACCAGCATGCTCCTAACTTTCTTGATGCTGCTCATCTTCGCCTCACTCTCCCTCTCATCTCACAGCACCTACCCTGTCAATCCACGGCCCGCCACGCTCTCAAACGGCACACACGCCTTCCGCCCCACCACAATCCTCATCTCCCTCGACGGTTTCCGCGCTGACTTCCTCTCGCGGCATCTCACACCCACACTCACCGCCTTCGTCGCCTCTGGGCTTTCTCCCCGGTTCATGACGCCCAGCTTCCCCAGTGTCACCTTCCCCAACCACTGGACGCTCGTGACCGGCCTATACCCCGAGTCCCACGGCATCGTCGGTAACAGCTTCTTCGATCCCACCACCGGGAAGGAGTTCTACTACACCGACCCCGCACGCTCTCACTCTGCCTCCTGGTGGGGTGGCGAGCCCATCTGGTCCACCGCCGAAAAGCAGGGCGTCAAGACCGCCGTGCACATGTGGCCTGGGTCCGAGGCCGCCGATGGCTGGGGCATCTCCTACCTCGACCGGTACAACGGGTCCGAAGTCCTCTCGCGCAAGACGGACCGCATCCTCTCGCTCCTCGATATGGGTCTCGTTGACCGTCCGCAGTTTATTGCCGCATATGTTCCCAACATCGACTCCGTGGGCCATAGTTATGGGCCCAACACTACGCAGACCGACGACGTGATCCGCTCTGTTGACGCCATGTTCGCTGAGCTACTCAAGGGACTGGACGCCCGAAATATTACGGAACTTGTCAACATCGTTGTGGTCTCAGACCATGGCATGGCGAGCACGTCTAACGAGCGCCTCATATATCTCGACGACATCATCGACATGTCGCAAATCAGCCACACCGACGGCTGGCCGCTGTACGGTCTGCGTCCCGCGCCAGGCGTCAATATCTCGCAGCTTCACGCAAAACTCCAGGCTGAAGTGGCCGCTAACGCCGTCAAGGGCGAGCACCATTGGGACGTCTTCCTGCGCGACGAGGACATGCCTGCCCGCTGGCATTTCTCTGCGAACCCACGAATCGCACCACTCTGGATCGTCCCCGAGACAGGTTACGCTATTGTCACTAGAAAGGAATTTGATGTGAAGACGGCCCCGCCAGGGGCCAAGTATGCGCCGGCAGGCTTACACGGGTATGATAACATGCACCCGCTGATGCGCGCGGTATTCATTGCGCGGGGGCCGTCGTTTAAGCATTTACATGGGAGCGGGGGCGCGTGGCGGCTGGATGAGCATGATGGTGGTGAAGAGTCAGGGGTGAAGGCGGGGGTGGTGGAGGAGTTTAGCAATATCGAAGTGTATCGTATGTTGTGCGATACGCTGGGGCTAAAGGAAGGCGCAGGAGGCAGCAATGCGACATTGGCGGGTATTGAAGGGCTAAGACTTGTCAGTGATGAGGCGGGGCCTGCGGCGAAGGAGGACGAGGAGAAGGGGGGATCGGGGGAGCCAAAGCTCCCAGTTCCGAGTGGAGTTGCGGCGACAAAGGCGCCGAAGCCGACACAGACCACAGCGGCGGTGATGCCGACAGTAACAGTGCTGCCGACAGATAGCACGGCGGACGAGGACTCGGAGGCGAATAAGCAGGCTATGGACTGGCTTGAGTATGTCAAGATGAAAGCCGAGAAGCTGAAGGATGCGTTGGATAAATGGTGGGAGGGTGTGTGGGTGGATGGGGGCGCGGATATCGAGGTCAGCGGGTAGACTGTTGGTTCTGTTGTGTTTCTTTTGCTTTCTTTGCGGTTTTCTTTTGTAGGTATACTGGCTGTGCGTCAGCTACGTGCCAGTTATGCGCTGGTTAGGATAGGCTGCGCTGGCTAGCTGAGGAGATGGACAGGTGCTTGAATTCGTTTTCTTTTTCTTTTTCTTTTCGAGTTTCGGGTTTCATTTGTAGGTATTTATCAGTATTAGTTAAGCTAGAGTTGGGGAGGCTTTGGAGATGTAGTTCTTCTTTCCATTGGGGCGTGTTTTGCATGAAGGAAAGCATAAACGGCCTGAGTTCCAGTGTTTCTTCTGTGACTCGAGGTTTGTTGGTTGGCGGTGGGATAGGATGGTAGTTACCTCTCCACTTTCACAAAAGTAGATCGGCTGTATTGTTCTTTTTCCCTCCCGAGCTTCTATTTTCCTTTTGTGAATAATCCTGTGGAGAAGGGGAGAATCTTGCGTTTATCGGCTTTGCCTCTGGCTGTGACTTTCTAGATGAAAAGCGAGTATACTCTGCGTTGCAGCAATCATAAAGAGGTTTGTCATATGCTCCCACCTGTGCTCTAGAACATTGACTGTTCGCGTGCCATGATTGTGTCTCTCGCCATATATACACAACGCGGACCACTACTTATATTTTCGAAGCAGAAGAACCAAGTAGTTGTCAATACACCGTGCCGCACCACCCTGTATATGTACAAAAAAGACTGAGTACACACAGTCTCCACAAAAAATGGTGTCCTCGGGCCTCCTACTTGCACACTACCGAGGATGGAATACAGGCGTGATATATATACAGAACCTGACTCCAGCTACCACTAGAGTACTTGTAGACAGAAACAGAGGCCGTTACCTTAATAGATGCGCTTTGTAGGCCCGTAGTCACAGTGTTGTTCTCTATCTTGCCTCAAGCAGCTGAGACTTGAAACAGGTATGTAGACTGGCTCCGACTCGCGCCAGCGAAGCTAGCAGGAAATCAGGCCAAGAGTATCTAGTCCCAGAAACATGGGATGATGGGAGGAAGGGCAGGAGAAAATGCATGTAGATCGCGATCGCGCTGTATGATTCATATGTACTCCCCATTACACAACGTTTTTGTTGCATACCATATAGGAATGTGTGGCTTGGCGGGTTTTTGTGTATGGCATGCAATAGCGGGGGGTGGTCAAGGGACGCAGGTACAATCCCAAGAACGCGTGCATTAAGACCCGAAACACACCCAAAACCATGATACCGGTACATACCCCATCGAAGGGCGTGGGGGCAAGAGTGATAATTGACAATACTTCTGGAAACGACCCATGTCACCTTGCCATGTCACTCCATGTATAGTCGTTCACGGGGGTGAAGACGGGCACTGGTGTTGACGGACAGGGGGGTATCTCAACGAACAAGAACCCTTAAAAAGAATTATTTGTGAAGCTTGGTTGTTTCTCGCCATGCTTAGAACCCCTGTTCGTCAGCACCCTAGTGTCCGCCTTCACCCCGTGAACGACTGTAGTGTGGTTGCGATATCCACCGCAAGCAGTGAGAAACGAGTGATACGCCATGATGCAAATAGCCCATGGCGGCATGTGTCCTCACAGGTACATAACGTGACTTTATGGATGTACACCTAGCTCCTAACCAATACGTGCACTCTCTACCGTGTTGTTGTGTGTATTCTATGTGGACGTGCATTCACGAAATGTGTTCTCTCTCCACTTACGCGCTAGCCTCCCAGTGACGGACCCGGGGCCAGAGTGTGTGTGCAAAATCTCGGTAGCGAGGTAGTTTTCAGCGATAACGAGTCAGGTATTTGAACTGAGACTTGGTTGCATATAATCACGACAAGGGAAAGGATCTACATGTGCATTGGGAAACGCTACATATAGCCGAGTGATATCATATGACATGGAGATTTACAACACGTAGATTCATTGGGCTGAGTTTCTTGTGCACGATTTTATTCATGTATGTGATTTTGTGCAACGTGTAGTGGTGAATATGGAGGCGGTCAAAGAAGAGGTATAGAGCCGAGTGATCACCCATGAAGCACTCTATTCACAGGTGAATAATCGCACGGTGATTAACTCAATTGTGAAAAAACTCAGCAGCTCTTGTGAAAAGTCTTTGGCGGTACTGAGGCGTGGTCTACAAGACTCTTGTAACTGGTATGGTGGCGGATTACCTACGTTGTAAGATACGGACACGTTTCCAGAAAACTTATACGTTCACGATGTTTCCCAACAATGATCAAAAAAACTCATTTAAATCTCGCAATTTAATGCCATTGTAAATACTATTTTTTTAGGCTATTTTTGAGATTTTAATTCGTTGTGTTAGCTAATTAGGTCGTGGGCCCTTGCGGGTTTGGGTTTTTCGGCGGCGAACTTTTTTTCGCCGCCCTTGGCCTATTCCTAATAATAGACGCTCGACTTATATTCGAATTTTCCCCTTCAACCCTTCTTCCCTCCTCATCTTTCTTAACCTACAGCCTCTACAACAGCTTCTACACATCGTATACGTACATTAGTCTAACTGTACCACTTTTGAAACTACTGAATTATCTAGAAACAACTAGCTCGTCAATTTAAGACTTCGTGCCTCGCTGGAAGTACTAGTTTTTCAATTGCTCGCTTAAAACCTTTCCCTCAAAAACTTTAGTGATCTTTTTTGAGAGCTTCATCTTTGTTCCACATCTAGAGATCACCCTTCGGGTATTGTTTCTCACCCACGCGCATTGGTTAACTGTCCTCATATAACAACAACCACGAAACTAACTTGCTATTAGAGATATTCTTCTGAATATTTCATCACGCTCAGTTTTTCGGTTATCATTTCTTTCTCTCTCATAAATCCTTCTCCTATTCAAAAGTCTCATCTTTACTTTTGGTTTTCGTTTCTATTTCTCTACTCATATTTCCGAAAGAGCCATCACTCCTTTCGGTTGTTAGTTCTGTGTATCTCTTCTCAGAGTTCCAGTCACATCTCACCTTTTGGTATCAATTTCCATCTCTCTTCTCTTCTCATACCTTCGAAAGAGCCATCACTCCTTTCCGTTATCAGTTCTGTGTCTCTCTTCTCAGAGTCCACTCACATCCCACCTTTTGGTATCAATTTCCATCTCTCTTCTCTTCTCATACTTTCGAAAGAGCCATCACTCCTTTCGGTTATCAGTTCTGTGTCTCTCTTCTTAGAGTTTCACTCATCAAAAAGAGTCATCTCACCTTTTGGTTTCAATTTCCATCTCTCTTCTCATATTTACGAAAGAGCCACCCCTCATTTCGATTATCAGTTCTGTGTCTCTCTTCAAACTTTCACTCATCAAAAAGACTCATCTTTTTGGTTTTTACTTCCGCCTTTTGCAACTCTGTAGTTACCATCATCCGAAAGATTCACCTTTCCCCCCGGTTCTACTATTTGAATTGGCAATCATATCTCTCCTTAGTCATGTCTTCATACAATATCAATTCATCTTCTCTCCCAGTGACCATCTCTTCTCCAAACAAGGAACTGCCATCTCAGCAGACGAATCCGTTCGTGGGAGATCGGGGACATTCTTCCTCGCCGCCAGCATCAGGTTCATTCCCTGGGCCACTCCATGACCTCCTCCAAGAGTGCCAGGCCGGCACCCAACAGCCCTCCAATCCCAAGCCCTGCGTTCCTATCGACAACTGGTGGGAAGCTTCTGATGACGGCAACGACATGGACTCCAACACATCATTCTCCGATGACGAAGATGATGATTTATTTAATGTGACACCATCGCCATCCTCGTATGCAGACCTGTTCAAAATGTGTCTCAATGGGCCAGAGCCTTCCAAAAAGAGGTACCGTTCTGGTTGGTGGGAAGACATTGGTTCCAAAAGAAGCTTGTTCCCGGTAAGCTATACAAACTTTGAAGATTCGGCTCGCCTTCCCCCCCTTCAGGAGGAGGAGGAAGAGTCTAGAGATGATAATGGTACATCCATCACTGCCTCCACTACTCCCTCGTCGGATCAGCCAGACGTCTCCGATTTAGAAGAGGCTACCCGTTATCTCGACTCTTCAGGGTCCGAATATTCTGGTGATGGCGATAATATGTCTGACATTTCTGACGACGATGATATGTCCGACATCTCTGACGACGATGGTCGTCTTTCCACTATTCTAGAGGAGGAGGAGGAGGAGGAGGAATAGTCTGTTTTTTTATATAATCTTAGCCACCTGTTGGTACCTATTAATGTGTCATGACCAAGACAACGAGTGTAGTTGTCTTGATGATACGTGTTTATCACAATTATGTTAGTTATAAGGAGCTTATTCCTTCTTTCTTTTTATTTTCTTCAATTCAATCAATCATCTCTATCCTCTTCAGTATCTTGTGAACCGTGATCCATATCAACAGAATCTAGTAATGATATTAGCATGCCCGCTACTACCTCCACCACTTGCTTATCAGAGTGGCTGGCCGATATTTTACCAGAGAACCATCTTCCTACTATTTTAGAGGAAGATGAGGAGAAGCTATCTAGTAATGGTGATTAGTATATCCGCTACCACCTCCATCACTTGCTTGTCGCAATGGCTGACTGAAAGCTTACCAGAGAACCGTTTCCCGCTATTCTAGAAGAAGATGAGAAGGGTTGCGATATATATATTCACTACTACATGTAGTTCTATCACTTGCTTGTCGGAGTTGCTGGCTCATGTTCATAAGTGAAAGTCACTCCTAACATTCTTGGTCTGACTACTCTGGGGACAGAAACCGCAGGCTTGATGCATCCCTTTCTGATGATAATGATAAGTTCTCGATATCACACGTGGCCCCATCACCATTGTCGTCATTTATAGACCTACCGAGAACGTCTCCGATGAACCAGAACCGTCTTCCATTGTCATAACCTCCGGGTTGCATGCAATTAATGAAGTCATCAATCAATCAATCAGAGCCAGATTCAAAGAAAAGACATCGCTCTAACTGTTGACTCGACAAGTATACAGCTTACTTCTAATAAGCTACACAAATTATGAGAATTTGGACTACCTTCTATCTCTGCTGGAGGAGTCTGGTGCTGATGAGGTCCCGTGTAAGCCTTCTCACAACCAAGAAGAAACTTCATATACTAGCTGAGAATTATTAAGGGTTGATCGTTTTATATATATATGGGTGTCGATCTAGCAAAATTGTTCGTACAGCCAAATCATCATTCCGGAGAACCGCACAACGAATAGACTCCAAATCTTCCTAAAGCTCAGAGAACCTTGGTGAGAGCCTCTACTGATTTTCAACCGTTTTCCCCATTAGTTAGAAGCTGTGCGGTATACGTAGCGAACTGGTGAGGCCTCATCGCGCAATTGCGTTGCGCTAGACCAACACATATATTGGAAGGTCTTTTTCTTGGACGAGTGTGTCTAGCAACCTATGTACGTGTCCTTCTTAATTGCATGTAGTTTCTTCGATTAATAACAATCACGTGTCTTGAGTTTCCGTCTCATTTTCCGAAAACGCCTTCGTAAATTCTATAGGACATGCATACAATACAGTTCATGTCACGAGTTCCTATCTGATACATCAAATCAAATTCTATGAAGGGCTTTCGAGTCATTCGTTTTATTGGTTGCGTTACGCCGATATCAAGACGCCTCTTCAATTCTACATTATGGCTTCGAAGATTCATGCGGGTGAATATCTTTTACAAGAATTTCTCTTTGACTGAGGATAAGTTTATTATTACCTTTTACACGCCTTTAGCGTTTCTAGATTTTGCTTTTGTGAGGAACCATACTTATTTACTCGACTATGGAATTTGGCCATCGCTTCTTGGGTTATCATCAGGGTACCGAATGCTGGCGTATGATGGACGCTGAGTAAGAGTTGAGTTAGTTTGCTACTGATACATATATGTAGGTCTCAGAATCAGGATTATCTTTTTTCCGACCCACATCATGGGTGATGCCGAATGCTGGTGTGTGATTACATGTACATTTATGGATACATGCATTTCCACTTTTCTATACGAGTGGTATGTAAGCCCTAGCCGTTATTCTATTGATGTATTACATGTAGGGTCATGTGTACATGTATTTTATACTAGAGGATACATGTATCTCAGAAGGCTGACGTGTGAGGTACGGTTCAAAGGATGCTGTCTTTTGTTAGCAGCTTTAATACATTACATGTATTACATGTATGCGCGAGCCCTCAGCTTTTGTTAAAAAGACCAGTAGATGCACGTAAACACGATCGGTCCTAAACATTTTTCGAAGTCAAGATAGCCCTCTGGGCATGCATATAATAATACGATCGGCCGAACCTCAGTCGGTATATATACATGTATGTAAGTACATGTAAATGTATCAATTGATATACCTTCAGTGTCTCTAACGTGAAAGATACATGTATATCGTTATCAAGCGCATGACTGGATGGATTATATGATGTATCTGGATCTGCTCAACACAAAACGTCCGTCTGCTCCCTTCCCGCAACCTTATTTGTCAACTCCTGTTCAATTGATAGGACACTGCCAGGGGATGTATGCAGACCTGCTCGTGCTGTATCACTTTCTAAATGTGTGGGCCGTGTCTAGCTTGTTTCCCAGATGCAGCGCAAAACCTTATTTCGATGGCTCTTGGCTAATATCAACCCTGGTAGAATCGAATAGATACATGTACATACATGTATACATGTATGTATATACATGTATCTTTCTACAGGAGACTGTCCGCTTCCTTTCTCAGTGCATAATCTTATTTGGCTGACTCTTATATACATGTACTCATATGCGTACATGTAGGCATGAACATAGAGTTAATATATAAACTTCCACCCTCAATCCCTTCCTCCCCTCTTCTCTCCTCTATCCTCTGTCTTTCTCAACTACTCCACCATTTTTCTCTCAACCATCACTCTACACCAAAATATCAGCATATTTTGGACTTCACAACTCATCTTCATCACCCTATAAGCATAATAATGGGGCAAATAATAATATCGAGTTTCCTCTTCTCTTTTCATCATTATTTCTTTTATCAACAATGATGCATATGATGATATCGATGACTTCAGTCGTGAAGTCATCTTTTTCTGATGCGGAATCAAAATCTTGAGATCCCTTCCACCTCTGCTATTAACGGGCCTAGAGACTTCACCATTATGATCAGCAGCGAATCATCGGAAATAACCAGCGGTAACTTATAACAACAAACAATGATGAGACTACTACTGCTTTCGATGTCGTCCTCTTTTTTGCCCCCTACCAATGTAAAACAGACTTAACCCCCTCATCAAAATATCAACACTGAAAGCAGCAGGATCTAAACATCTTATTATCAGTATTCAGCCACCATCTGAAGAATACAACTTTCCGTTAGCAGCAACAAATGAAATAATGCTAAGTAAGTTTTTCTTATTCTTTGGCTTGTGCTATAATACTACCTCGCGATCGATCTTCGTCAACAGCATGTAGTGATTGACACGTCGAATA